>MU006574.1:91064-528636 GCA_010093795.1 Sporormia fimetaria CBS 119925 | reverse complement strand
ATTTCCAGTGTATCCAGTGGTCCAGTGTATCCAGTGGTCCAGTGTATCCAGTGGTCCAGTGTATCCAGTGGTCCAGTGTATCCAGTAATCCAGTGTCTCAACTTCCGTTGATTTCCAATGGGTGATCGAATCCAAATGTAAGGGGTGCGCTGAAGACAGCAGTGAATAGAGATGAGAACAAAGTGGATTCGATGAGGAACTGTCTGGAGACATTCCTGGAGTTACTAAAATACATGTTTTCTCTTTCCAGAACATTCTGCCAAGAACCGGGCTGCTTCCACAATACATGCCAAGAACCGAAGTGCCTCCACTGAGAACCAAAGAGGTCTAACCTCTCACATTATAGTTAAAGAGAATATTAATTATTTAGTTCTTGTTAGGCTTCTAGTACTATACTTATATACAAGTAATCCTTTTAGCTTAAAATTATATATAATTACTTTGTTCTTGTATTATATTAGCGTTGTGTGAGGGGGCTGACCCAGCCACCTTACTATGCTCCCTTTCACTGTGCTTACACCCTTTTGGTGTTCTTGCTTTGACGCCACGTAGAGACCAGCCACATTAGGTCTAGCGTACTCGCACCTCTGTACATAGTCCCGAGCTGCTCACACACTACCGAGCTCCTCAGCTTTGAGTTCTCGTGATAGTACTATACATGCTGTCGCTCCCAGTATAGTGCCCCGTCACAGTTGTAACGTGTCTTTTAAGCTATACTATATTTACTAGTAAGTTTTATATTTTATTTCTAGTTGCCGCCTATCTACAGCCTTAAAAAGCTATGCTACCTACCTTAGAGCCTACGTTGCAATACTAATAAAATACTACCTGTAAGGGTGCGTAGGATTAACCTGTTGCGAGGAATAACAATAATGAATTCGATGGCGTTTAGAGGAGGCCTGAGCCAGCCTCTAGAAGCGACTCTACGGAGCGGGAAAACTATCTATCGATCACGTGGCTACGAGCACGTGATCGATCAACCGATGGCCAAAGCCGAGGACCAGTACAGGGCTCTCAGCCCCTTGCACTACCCTACTCTAAACTCATCTCTCTAATTGCTGTTAATAATCCTCCTATAGGTAACGTTGCCCCCGCTACTTTATAATCCTTTTGCAATACAAAGGCTTACCGCCTTTTGTTACCCTATACTTAGTTCTCTTCTACTACTAGGCTTAGCCTAGCTACTCTAGAACTTCGTTTTTGTTTCGCTAAGGCTGGAGGTTAGAGAAACCTTTGCCGAACTTTTAGCCTGGCGAGATCAACTGTAGTTACGCCTCTTGTTGCTCTCCCTCAACCTGTCGTCTGGCGCATCCCCCTCTTCAACTCGGAGTCTTGTGAGAGACATGTTCCAAACTGGCCGCGGCTGCTGAGCTGACATGGCTCCCGATTCGCTCTCAACCCCGGGTTTGCGCGAACGCTCGGTGTGAGAAGTACGAAACAACCCGACACCGCCTTTCTGTTGAGCCTGTGCCGGTCAATGCTGTTCGGCTGGCGGGTAAATGTTGAGATCCCCAGCACGAACTTCGGGCTCCAGCCCTTGGAGAAATCGAGAGATGCCGCGGCACCGAGCTATAGAGAACGCTTCCGACCAGACTTCCATTCAGTGATCGCATCGATGAGCACACGATTTAGTCCCATACAGCGATGACTCAAACATAGCGAATGGTTTCTGATGTGGGCTTTTGATTCTATACAGTAGTGAGGACATCTCCAGATCTGCAGACTCTCGTTTCCATGATTGAAAGGAAGCCTGAACCCGACGGCAAACACCTTACCACGCTCGCTCCGTTGGGCTATTTGACTGCGTATTCGGTAGATACTGCACTATGCAATGCATCGCAAGGTCGGCATCTTATCGCTTCTTCCCAGGTTTGCTCAGTAGCCCTAAATCGGAATATGACGGGATCTCGGGTGATGATATATTTCGAGTGTCCAGATAGGCGACGATAAGTCGGGGTCAAAGCCATGTCCAGATTCCAGGGAGCCACCGGGCTGGTATAAGATGCTTGCTTTCATCGTTGTTGAAGGTGTTAACTGCAACCCCAGAGAGCGTTGAACGGGAAGGCACCTTGGCGCCCAGCAACGGAACCGGGGAAACCACGCCCCACAAGCCATGACGTAGATCTGACCGGGGAAGGCTTCCCTGTCGTCACTATGAGAGCTCGACGCGCGGAGACGCCAGGTTCGAGCAGCTCCAGGTATCGAAGCTTTCAATGTTAACAACCCTCAACTGCATCTCGTGAATCGAATCCCCAGACCAGCCAGACCATGTCTTCCTGCTTTGGATTCTGCTCGTCCAACGACGACGATGAGCACCGTCCGCTGCTCCCCCAGTACCGCGATGACACGGTCCTGCAGCGCGAGGTACACCAAAAGCTGCATTCGTACCAGATGTACAGGGCCCTTACCAAGGGGTTCATGCCTTCAACCGAACAACTAGTCGTCAACCTACGAAGCCTACTTGCAGCTGACATCCTCAATCCTGACAATCCAGACTTGAGCGACTCTGGTCGCCTGTTGGTGAAGTACACGAAGCAGTGGCTGCACGATTTCATCGACCTCCTCTCCAACAAGAACACCGCAGATCAGATCCAGGACTTCATCTGGTACTTGTCCAAATCCAGAGTCACGGTCGACGCAGACCATATTGCACGTCGTGTTGCCAAGTCCAAAACGAAGGCCGATGCCGCTGCTGGTAAGTCCACTCTACCCGCAGAACTGATCTGCCCCCGGCTCCTCCGATCCCGGCCTTCTGAATTCGCATGATCTCCAACTGACGTCTCCTCAGCATACCAAAGCCTGCAGACAGTAGGCTCTCTGCTACTTACAAACTCCGACTTCCGCAAGTTCCTCTCTGATCTCAATGTCGTCGGCCGCGAAGTCTTCAGAGACACCGCCTTCACCCTATCCGAGGTTGCTGAGGAGGCAGGAAAAAAGATCGAGCCATCCGCAGAAGAGCAGAAGACGCTGAAAGAGCCAGGCACAGATGGAAATACCGGACCTCCTCCCTCCACCGAGGAGCTGAACGGGGAAGTGGTAGAAGTAGCCAACGTGGTTGGATCGGGTGCTGCCAAGGTCGCCCAAGAAGCTCAACACAGCATAGCGGACAAACTCAAGGGAGACGAAGGAGACTCGCTTGTGTGGCGCCTGAAGAGAACAGTCACCAACCTACGAAAGAAGCGGGATTATTCAGAGTCCGTCTCTACGCTGTCTCTCCTCCTCCAAAGATATGCGGTCTCTTACTCAAGGGTCGCCGAAGATACCCTGCAAGTAGCCCAGGAAGATGTGGAGCCAAACCCTGCCATGGAAAAGGCCGTCAAGAACTTCTGGTCTCTGCTCAGTTCTTTCGGTGACAAGGAAGAGTGGAAAAGGCTGGAGGACCGCTTTCATGCGGTGTTAGAACATGCGAAGAACGACCCGGAATTCGAGGATCTGATCCACGAGATCGGTAATTCACTGCAAAAGATGCTCACGGATCCCTCCTTTTTCGACCACGCCGACGAGAAGTTCAAAGAACTCCGTGAGAAGTCCCGTGGTGTGGGGACCGAGTCGTCTCTTCGGGAGGACGTCGACAAGTTCTTCGAGCAAACGCAGCGGACGTTCCACACTCTTGTCCGTGACAAGGATGTCGCGAAGCTCATCAAGTCCACCACACGCATCTTCAACATCTTGTCTCCTCAGCACATGTATGCGAACAGTGACCTGGTCACGGATGCTATCAATGTGTTCGTGCCACTCATCATCAAAGCAATCCAGTACATCCCGATTCCTCGTCTGGAGGTATCTACTCCCGAACTGGATCTTCTACTTGAGAACCTGATCATCGAACCCGGGAAGACGGTCAATCACACGTCGTTCTTGCCCTTCCGCTTCCGCGTCGAAACGTACAACGACTTTGAGATCCGCAAAGCGCGTTACCGAGTTGCTTCGAATGTTACCTCGAAAATGACCATCAAGATCGATGGGCTTTCCCTGCGCGCTGACGAGGTAGGCTTTCTCCTCCGTGCACACAAAGGCCTCTTGCGGCTTGCGGACGAAGGCATCGCATCGTTCCATCTCGATGAGCGAGGCATCGACGTCCACCTGGACGTTGAGGTCGGCAAGGAGAGGATGGAACAGATACTCACCCTACGCGACGTGCGCGTGCACGTCCACAAGCTCACGTATACGCTGCGAAAGTCCAAATTTGCCTTGTTCAGCTGGATCCTGAAGCCGTTCCTGAGGCCGATCATCCGCAAAGTCATGGAGAAGCAACTCGCGGCTGGCATCGCCGACGCCATCCACGCGGCCAACAGAGAACTGCTGTTCGCACGGGAAAGGCTGCGAGCCACGCGCATCGCAGATCCTGACGACCTTCGGACATTCTTCAAGGCGGTGCTGACGAGACTGACGCCGGCCGACGATCCGGATCTGTACACTCGAGTGGGTGTTGTGGCGCCTGCAAAGGGCGTATTCAAGGGCAAGTACGCGCCCGGCAGCGTGGTCAAGGTCTGGGAAGAGGAAGGTGCGAGAGCGGCGGAACGGATTGACGACTGGGACGAGGGCGGCTGGCGCAACGAAGTTTTCGATCTCCATGCCAGGATGATGTAATGCCGCGCGCCTGCATGAGCGGGGAAGGTTTGAGTTTTTTCTTTGGTTCCAGTATGGGTTATTCTGTACAGCACTTTTCCTTGGAGCAGGCTGACTTCTTTCGACTGAGCGAGCGTGTATTTCGTTATTGGAGTACGTATTTTCAGCTCACACACGAGCAAAGGCACACAAAAGGATACCAGCACAAACATTTCCGTTTCCTGTATACTTAGCAATGAGCATGTACCAATTGGTCATAGCCCGTTGCGGGGATATTTGGGGGCCTGGATGGGCTAGTGCATGCAGGAGATGCAAACCTTGATTCTTGGGACTTTGACTCCAGATGTTGCAACCAGTGGTAGAGAGGTAAAAATTCTTTACCGTGGAAGCTGGGTGCATACCAAGCAGCTGAAGATGTGCGATCGGGATTGTCGTACGAGATGATGCTGAGTGTGAGAGACTGCCAGGGGCTTTCAGGGCAGCTGCTCAAAGTGAAGTGTAGGCTAGTGGGGACCCAATACGCTATGCTGGGAACAACTACATCCCACAATCCTTTACAGGTTGTACACAGTACGTACAGAGCAAATATCTCCCTCGCAGCACAGCATGATCGTCTGATTGCCTCCTTCCCGAAAACATTTTCCCAAACGCCCTACCAATACCTAGGTATTCTTACGTAGCTGAGGGGTAACAGATTGAGGCAATAGTGATGATGGCGCGGAATGCTGCCCTGAGTTTGGAAGCTTCCATGCGTGGATTCTGCAGATTTTCTGGGGAAGCGGCCGCTAAAGCCGAGCGAAGCCGAGCAGAATGGGGCATAGTGTCAACGATCCCCACACGGCCGGACGCTCATGCGAGGAGAGAACTTGAAAATAGAGTGGCGGCCGTCGTCGAGCGCAGAAACAAATGCTTAGCGCGCTGTAGCGGCTGGCGAGGCATCGTGATGTGAGGGATTAACATTTTCTGGAGGAGCGTTTGCTGCTCCATGTGATCTGGGGCCGTGCGGGTGGCTGGCGGGGAGTCGCTTAGTCGGTGTGGGATAACAGCGGCTGACGTATACGGGCGAATGAGAGGCGGTCTTTCCATACGATACGCTGCTGAGTCACCTTCCCCTGCAACACGTGCCCCGCAAAACGTCCCCGCCAGCGCGCCAGCGCCAAGCATCATGAGCTGCGGCCGTGTTCCAGCTTCATCGCGCTGCGACGCTGACAGGACAGAGGCCAACCACCTATCCAGAATGCAGTCGCCGCGCCTCCCGTGCAGCAAATCTGGGGCCGTAGCGGCAACGGCTCCCGGTCTGGGGCGTCTTGAGCCTGAAAACTTTTGCGTCCAAAGCTCCTTGTTGGCCTGCGAACGGTCATTTGATTCCCCAGTCCCCGCTACTATTAGTCAAGGCCCGTCAGAGGCCGCCCTGGGATGTGCCAGCTTGTGCAGCCCCGTTCCTGCCCTAGGACAACACTCTTTCTCCAGGACACGCCATACATAAAGTGAGACACCTGCCCTGCTCTGTATTGCCCTTCCGCCCCATAACTTCGCCTGCTGCCTTCCCTTATCACCCCGTGTTACTTCCGCTTCTGAGGCTCAGATTGTGGCGTTTCACCGACATTGCTCTTCCGCTGCCGTCCGGCTCACTCTTCAGCCTCATCTTTTGCAGAAGCGCTGAAGTCGTCCAATTGGACACGCCATCCTTATCCTCTTGTCCCTGCATCGGAGCTCCCAAGTTCTCGGTACGTCATTCCCAAAGTTTTTTTTAGTTCATGTCAACGCCGTCGGCCGAAAAAAGCTATCTGAGACGGAGAACACCTTTTCTGATTTACAATTCCCAAAACGCGCCTCGTTCAAATGCCACGCATCTGCTGACTCTGGAAAAGTGACATTAGACACTCGCTACCAGACCTTCCCCCGCATTCCTCTACACAATGGCCGCCCAGAACAAGATCCTCGACCAGAACAGGTTGAACCCCGATCGTCGGCCGTCGCCCCTCCCCACACACTTGAGCTTCTCAGGCTCAGGACACTCCTCGCCTAGGGTCCTCCCTTCAGAGGGCTCCGGCGGTTCTGGCTATGTCGCTCCCGTCTTCGAGGGCAAGGCGAAGCAGATGGAGGATGTTCTGGCCGGCGTCGACGCTGGTGGCTTCATTCCTGGAGATCTAGTTGACAGCGAGGTCCAATGGTTCTATGAAGAGCTCGGTATCGATGACATGTACTTTGCTACAGAAACGGTGGAGGCGTATGTCCAATCTAAGTCCTGGGATTGCTGCGGTACTAATTCTGTGGGACAGCATCGTCAGCCATGTCCACTCGTTGTACGCAGCCAAGGTTGCCGCATATGCACGCGGTGACAACCACCTTGAGATCCGTCTAGACAAGGAGAACGAAGATCATGCCGTCTACATCGATACCAGTAGGCCTGGCGTCTCGGTCATGCATGGCCCGCAGTACGAGCAACGCATCGACCAGAAATACCTCAACCCCTCCATGGGTGGCGACGCCTACCGCGTCGAGAGCTTCCGCTCAGCGGGGTCCCTCCCTGGCAGCGCCAACCAGCAGCTACGTTGCTACTTCGTCTACCAATGCGATTTCACGCACCCGAACCCCGGCGAGACGGAATGGGACATCGAGAAGGTCGGCGACAAGAAGTTCTTACAGAAAGCGACCAAGAACACCAAGGAGATCTACCAACATGTTTTGGAGATGGCCGTCAAGCGTACTGGTCCAGTCATCGAATACTACGACATTGAGAACTCGCGGGACAAGCGCCTTGTCGTCGCATACAAGCAGGGATCTGCCATGAGCTTCTTCAGCGCGCTCAGTGATCTGTACCACTACTATGGCCTCACTACCACCCGGAAATACGTGGAGCAGTTCTCCAACGGCTACACCATCATGTCTCTTTACCTCCACCCGATTGAGGCTTCCGAGGCCCGACACCCGCCTATCGAGGCTTCCATTCACCAGATCATCAAGGAAATCTCCCTGCTCTACTGCATTCCGCAGAACAAGTTCCAAGCTCATTTCGCTAGCGGCCGCCTCAGCCTGCAGGAGACCATCTACGCGCACTGCGTTTGGGTCTATATTTCCCACTTTCTGAACCGTTTGGGCAATGAGTACAATTCGTTAGCATCGATCCTGGATCCTAACAAGACCACGCATGTCGAGCTGCTGTCGAAGTTGAAGAAGAGGCTTCGCACGGAGACCTTCACTGCTGATTACATCCTGGAGATCATCAACCAGTATCCTGACCTCATCCACAGCCTGTACCTTTCCTTCGCAAATACGCACTACGTTCATATGCGTGGCGACGAAGATGACTTCCTGCCCACGCTCAGTTTCTTGAGGCTGAAGGTGGATAAGGTCCTCAGCGAAGACGAGATGACTGAGGCCATCAACCACGCTGTCGTCAACGACCATCACCAGATCGTCATGGACTCCTTCCGTGTGTTCAACAAGCATGTTCTGAAGACCAACTTCTACACGCCTACCAAGGTCGCCCTCAGCTTCCGCATGAACCCCAGCTTCTTGCCGCCCTCAGAATATCCCACTCCGCTCTACGGCATGTTCCTCGTCATCAGCTCCGAGTTCCGTGGATTCCACCTGCGTTTCCGAGACATCGCTCGTGGCGGTATCCGCATTGTCAAGTCCAGGAGCCAAGAAGCCTATGCTATCAACGCCCGCTCCTTGTTCGATGAGAACTACAACCTTGCCAACACGCAGCAGCGCAAGAACAAGGATATCCCGGAGGGCGGTTCTAAGGGCGTTGTCCTCCTGGACGCCAACCATCAGGACAAGGCGCAGGTGGCCTTTGAGAAGTACATCGACAGCATCTTGGATTTGCTCTTGAAGCCGGACAGCCCTGGTATCAAGGATCCAATCGTTGACCTGTACGGAAAGGAGGAGATCCTGTTCATGGGTCCGGATGAGAACACTGCCCCCCTCGTTGACTGGGCCACTGAGCACGCCAGGGCCCGAGGTGCGCCATGGTGGAAGTCGTTCTTCACCGGAAAGAGCCCGAAGCTCGGAGGTATCCCTCACGACCGCTATGGCATGACGACTTTGTCTGTCCGCGAATATGTTAAAGGCATTTACCGGAAGCTGAACCTCGACCCCAGCAAAGTCCGCAAGCTCCAGACCGGTGGACCTGATGGCGATCTCGGCTCCAACGAGATCAAGCTCGCCAACGAGAAGTACGTTGCTATCGTTGATGGCTCCGGTGTCCTGGTCGATCCCCAGGGTCTTGACCACGAGGAGCTGATCCGTCTGGCGAAAGCTCGCGTCATGATCAACAAGTACGACGTGTCCAAGCTTTCCTCGGAGGGGTACCGTGTGCTTGTTGAAGATACCAACGTGAAACTCCCGTCGGGCGAGCTCGTCTACAATGGCACAGCGTTTAGGAACACGTTCCATCTGCGTGGCGGCGGTCTCTGCGATGTCTTCGTTCCCTGCGGCGGTCGTCCCGAGTCTATCGACCTCACTTCGGTGAACAAGCTCATCGTGGACGGCAAGTCGACCATTCCCTACTTGGTCGAGGGTGCCAACCTGTTCATCACTCAAGATGCGAAGCTGCGTCTTGAGAAGGCCGGCTGTATCCTGTACAAGGATGCCTCCGCTAACAAGGGCGGTGTCACTTCTTCATCGCTGGAGGTGTTGGCTTCGCTGTCTTTCGACGATGCAGGATTCATCGAGCACATGTGCATTGGCGAGGATGGCACGGTTCCTGCCTTCTACGATTCCTACGTAAAGGAGGTCCAGTCCATCATCCAGAACAACGCTCGTCTCGAGTTTGAGGCCATCTGGCGCGAACATGAGAAGTCTGGTGCGACCCGAAGCGTCTTGAGCGACAAGTTGAGCATCGCCATCACTCAGCTGCAGGAAGAGCTTCAGAACACGACGCTCTGGGAGGACCAGGCTTTCAGGAGATCGGTGCTCAAGGAGGCGCTTCCCAGTCGCCTACAGGAGCAGGTTGGCCTGGACAAGATCATCGAGAGGGTAAGTTAACGAAATGTTTCCATTTTAGCAGAATCTGACAAGTACAGGTGCCGGACAACTACCTCGCTGCCATCTTCGGAAGTTACCTTGCCAGCCGCTTCATCTACGAATTCGGCCTGACCACCAGCCAATTCGCCTTCTTTGACTTGTAAGCATTGCCTTTCCACCGCCGAGTGCTTTTGGCTAACACTGCACAGTATGAACAAGCGTAGGGAGAAGATGGGCACCTCGTAGTTCGAGATCTATCACCGCGTACAAACGGTCTTTCAGGAAATGCCACGGGCGTTGTAGGAAAAAAATAAAAGTCATTTGACGGAAATACGTCCATTGGATTCGGATCATTCGGTCGTCGCTGTTGAGCGACTGACGCAGAGAGGGTGCGTGTTTGAGCCTTTGTCTAGGCGAGAGCCCACCCGTGGGCGACAGGTTGGGTATGACCTGGAGTGCTTGTTACAAAAACTAATATAATCTTGATTCTTTCTTGTTGCATATGCGTATATCTTCTTTTTGCTATGTGCAGTGGGAGGATGTGAAATGGAGCCGTGTTTGTTGGTCTAGCGGTACCTGTCTGGGCTTCTCTCTGCGCTTGACGAGCTAAGTCTTTCCCAGGCATATGTTGACTGCTTCGGGACTCTCTTGTCGACACGAGCAAAGAGCTCAAGGCGGGTAGGAAAGACTGAAAACCAGACACATTTTGATTCCAATCGTGTACACCCCAACAATCATATATACCCGATACCAAGAAAGTATCCATACCCTATCACGAAGCAAAACAAGGAGACCGTGACAGTAGAACAAGAAGAACAGAAGAAAGTGTACAGAACCTCCAGCTCACACCGAAGCCTCAGCGCGATCATACCATCTTCCCTCGCACGCTCCAGAACCACGAGACCAGCACCCGATACGCCAACCACTCATTACGCCTCCACCAAAACAACTCATACTGCGGAGCACCCCTAAGCAACCGCAGACTTACGACCCGCAGCCTTAGTCTTCGGCTTCGCGGCATCTTTCTTCGTCGCCTATCACCGTTAGCCTTTACATCCTCTCAAACCACAAGCACAAAAACATACCTTCTTCGTCCCCTTCACAGCCCCCGCCTTCTCCTCCACCATCTCCTCCGCCCCCTTGCCCTCCCCCCCCGTCGTGCTCTCCTTCTTCTCCTCCTCGTTCCCAGCCTCCCCAACGTCCGCGACCTTCTCCTCAGCCCCCTCCTTCACGGCCCCAACCTTCTTCTTCACATCCTTCGCAACCGCCTTCAATTTCCCTTCCTTCTCCTCCGTCTCCTTCTTCCCCTTTTTAGCAGCAGTCGTGGAAGCTTTCTTCTCCACGCGTCCCGACGCCACTTTCTTTTCGCGCGGCTTGGACGTGTTGGCGGTGGATTTTTTGTTGGCCTTGGGGAGAGAGGCGGCCGTCGGCGCGTCGGAGTGAGGGTGCACGCGTGGTTTGCTGTTGCCGGTTGAGGAGCGGGTTGCTGGCATGATGGTGGTTGTTGTGAGGGTGGGTGGTTTGGTGGGAGGGAGGGAAGGTAGGAGTGGTGGTTCGAGGTGGTTGGGGATTGTGGATGGGTAGGGGTGGGTTGGTGGGTGGGATTGGGCTGAGCTGGATTGGACTGGACCCTGGTTACTCAGTGACCTATTCAAACGAGATGCTGCGTTCGTTGAAGCGGTGATTGAAGTGTAATGAGAAAAGAGATGGAGTAGAACAGAGGAAAGAGGAAGAAAGGCGCAGGCGGCGCGTTAAGAAGACCGGGCGAGGCTCCGGTTCCTGCTGTCGGATGTCTAGGGTACGATTGCGCGTCCGCCGCGCGTGCAGCAAGACACCAAACGACAACCCAACAAAAGATAGCGCGAAAAAGAGACGGTAGCGAAAAGAAAAGGAATAATATACAGTTGAGTGATAGAGTGGCACGCACGAAAGGGAGAAGCGCGAGGAACAGGGCAGTGAGCGCGACAGCAGGAGACGAGAGCAAGACACGCTCGTATACAAGCGGAGACCACACGAGGACAGAGAGAACGAGCAGGAAAACCACATACCAGATTCTTCGTTCGCGACGAGCAGGACACTCAAAAGATCATCAAACGCGCACTGTACGGCGTCAAGACGAGCAGACGTGATGTTGTTGTTGTGAGAAGAAGATGAGGTTGGGGGAGTGAGTGGGCGAAGAGGGGTCTTTATGAGACTCGTCGTCCCGAACCTGCCGTTTCACGGTCGGACAATAAACAACAACGCCGCAACTCAGCCAATCAATATACGAGATTTCGATAGCTTCCGGCCCGTCTGGGATGCGCGACACGTTTGGTTAAGCTGGTAATGTCGTTTTAGCTTTTGCGCGGGCGCTTCGAGTCTGGATTGTTGGGCTTGAGTGCACATGCCGGCCCTGTCTCGCCATAGCCGCCCACCTGACTGTGGAAGGTAAGATGGGCTGTCATGCAGGACTTAGACGCTGGGGCAAGTCGGTTGATGTTAGCCTTTTTGTGTTTTAGATGTCTTCTCTGTTTATTTTTGTGATAACACTGCTTTTGCTCCAGGTGCGGTTGTGTCGTCCCGACTCCCTGGCAGAGAGCCCGGGGCGCTCTTGGATCGAGGTATGCAGCGGCTCGCAATGAGACTCCCCCAGGACACTGCTTGTATAAGTCTGCTTATTATGTGATCTTTGCCTCAGTCCCCATCATACTGTGTGCCAATGCTTTCCTGTTCACTGGTTCCGCAAAGCTGACCCTTCCAAAGTCGCAACTGTATCGTCCAACATATATTCTGATGCCATGGTCAGGTGAACGTTATGAATAATGGTACATAGATTCTTAGAGAGTGTATGGGTAACTGTTGAGCTCCACCGTGTATGCAAGGTCATGTAAAGCGAGTGATAAGAAAAGACGTAAGCTAGGGTATCATGACAGCGACTTGCCAACGCCGTAAAAGAAAATAGGAAGAATACAAGGAAGAATGGAAAATCGAAACAAAAGCCAAACCCATTACCCAAACCGTGCCATGAACGAACCATACCCAAGCCAAACCGTCCACCTTACATGTTCTCAATGACGCGGGAATTGATCGCTTGCTGGAAACCATAGTTGTCCGCACCATACTCCTGACCCGCAGTTGGCCCCTCCGAAGATGAGGAATTGTACTTGCTGGGCCCTTCTCCAGCGGCGTCTGCCTGTGCCAATTGGCTCTGGACCGTCTGATTTTGAGCGGGCAGGAAGATGACCTTGCTATTCGCCGTCTTCGCCATAGCCTGCATTGCCTCCAAGTAGCGAATCTGCATAGCAGGCGCGGACGACAAGATGTCAGCCGCCTGACGCATAAGCTTCGCGCTTTCGACTTCGGCCCTCGCAGCAATGACCTTGGCCTCTCCCGTGCGCCTGCTCTGAGCTGCCATGGACAGAGATTCTTGTAGTTCTTGGCTGAAGATAATATCCTTGACAAGCATGGACTCGACCTCGACACCCCAGCCGGCGGCGGTTTCTTCGATGATCTCGCGGATCGACTGTGCAATCTCCTCGCGGCGCTCGATGACATCCTGGAGAACACGAGCGCCTACTACGTGGCGGAGAGTGGTTTGCGTGCGCTCGACGAGGGCTTGTCGGATGTTGGAGATGCCGAAGGCGGCCTTGTGGGGAGAGACGATGCGGTAGTAGATGACGGAGGTGAGCTGGAGTGAGACATTATCCTTAGTCATGCAGACTTGCTGAGGGACCTCTGCGGAGCTGTTAGCTATCTATTATTTGTATACTCCAGGTGTATACATACCAACGATCTGGATCTTAACATCGACCGTGCGGAGAGTCTCGGAGAGCGGATTGATCTTGACCAGTCCGGGATCCACGGCGCGCGAGAAGCGTCCGAACTTGGTGACCAGGCCAACGTTGCCCTGCCCGACCTGCTTGTATGGGTTGGGGCACACAATACAGCAAGGAATTGCTCCGAGAGTGCCAACAATGGAGCCCAGCGTGTTCATCATGGCTCCGTACCAGCCATGGTCCTCTTCGACATCGTCGGGCCGGATGACCCGAGCATAGGTAGGCTGCAGGTCTTCCCGGCGCGGTGGCTCGACCTTGACTAGAGGAACGTCAGGGTTGCTGCTCTGCCCATTGATGGGTGCCTTTCCGTTGTCGGTCATTATCGGTGTATGTGTGGTGGAGTGTCGCGGTGTGGCAGCTACGAGACGGCGAAGTGATTCTGGGGTTGTTCTGGAAGAGGAAGGGTCAACCGGAAGCATGAATGCGGCGGCAAGCGGCGAGGGCAGCCGTCTTTCTTATACAGCGGCATGGCGAATACAAAGCACGTCACGAGTTGCAGTGCGGACATGAAAGGATGGGCGGTGGCGGGGAAGCAGAGCACATGCAGCCTTGTCGGGGCTTAGAGCTATGATCCTTGCTGCCTTGGCGGCCCTCCTGTGGCCGCAGCGGTCGTTACACTGCGCATCGCCCGCTATGGTTGGCGCGCCAGACATCGACAAGACAGACAAGCCATCTCACCGGATGGAAAAGTGCTGGGCATCGCGCGGATAACACGGGTTTGGACATCACGAGAAGGTCGCATCCCGCATGTTGCCTCGCAACGACTGGTCACCGGCCGGAACATCGGCTCACGCCACGCTATCGTCTCGCACAATTGCCTGTTCCGTTCAGAGCTCTCATACTTCTGTAATATTTTTGCGCGAACCATCGACTCTGCCTGACGGGGCATTCTACCTGCTCAATCATCGCTTAAGGCACAAAGATTAGGTGTCCTAAGCAACTGATGCTCCGCCTCCCCCTTAAGCAGAGTAGGCAAAGGGCGAGCTTACGCGAACAACTGCAAACGCTCAGTACTCTACAACAAAGGCGTACTATTTCTCACCATGAAAGACATGGGCGTATACGCGCACTTGTCTCCGCAGCGTGGGCGCCACAGCACCGCCTCTATAGCGCAGTCAAGCGCCCGCCGAAATAACTTGAGGCCCCCATCGTTGACTTGTTGAGTTGGGCAAAATCAGTGGCTTGTTGAAACCGGACACCTGACGTGTTTCGGGCCATGGACCTCTGCTTCACCACTAACACAGGTTACAAACCGTCATCCTGCGTAAAGTGAACACAGCCTACTGCGTAGAAGCAAGCAATATCTTCATACCGCAAGAGCAACCCTTCATACACGAGCCGCACTTCAACGGTTCCGTCCATGTCATCTCGACCGCAAATCCTACAGGTCGCTAACAGCAACTTGTATATGAACCTTTCCTTCATTAATCTTCAAGCAGCGTAATCCCCATTCTCATGAGTTTCACGTAAAACTCGCTCACCGTCTACAGCAACAAGCCCCCAATCAAGTAGCGGACCAACAACGTGCCCAACTCCTTACTGGAGCCAGCACAGCAACCCTACAGACACTCAAGTACTCAGGAGGCTGTTCGCAAGGCACACTACATGTTGATCCTTTCGATTCTCTAGGAAATGCTAACTCACCGGTCTTGTGCAATCTTCGTTCATGCCCTTGCTTGACGGGCTCCCTTTCGGTCTTTGTCCTGGTCGAGGACTACCCCCTCGTGATAGACAGTGGACCATAGAACAACCAAGAATTGTTTGACGAAATCTCGTTTCGCTTGTTCTTGTGACATTGTGCGCGCCTGGGCAGACCTTTTGCTGAATTGGTACTTCCTCAAGTCACTGCCCCACAGTTCCTCACTGCACAAAGCAATTACACTACAGATTCCAGAATCGAAAAATGGCATTGTTTCCACACACTTGATCTCCTGCACGAAGGAGAATGTGTCGCATAGTAAACCATGTATTCCCATTACGCCCGCTATGCAAACCAGACCCCGTTACCCAACAGTACCTCCGGCATCTTCCAAAACAAGTTACACACCCTTACTGCAAGAAGCTCATGTTCTTCCTATCCTTCTTCAAAGGACTAAACGTGAAGTTCTCGCTCCCCATCTTCCCAAACCTGCCACCAAGAGGCACACCGGAGCCCTTCGATATCTTACCCAACGCACGTGCAGCAAGAAGGCTCTTCCCGCTCATCGGCCTAACAGGCATGTCGTCGTCGGCGTCAAAGAGAGTCTTACTCCTGAAACTTTCGCTAGCGATTCCAGGGATCCGTTCCTTCTTTTTCTTCTTCTTCTCGGCGACTGGCTCTTCGGTGAAGGTAGTGAAAGACATCAGTGACTTGCGAGGTTTCAGCTTCGGTCTACCAGGCTTGGATGTTCCGTCGTCCGCGTCTTTGAGACGTACCTTCACGGGCGCATTCTCTGTGCCCGCTTTCTGGGACGCTGAGTCCTCTTCCTCCGTGACCATCTCAAGGGGCGTGGCATCGGCCTTCTTTCGAATGGGTTTGGCATTTGCTTTGTTAGAGGCGGAAGGAGCGAGTGCCTTTGCCTTTGGCCGAGGAACCTTCTGGAGAGGTTTCTTCGGGGCAACTGAGGGGCTATCTACAGCCTCCATACCTGCACCAGCGTCCTCTTCGTCCTCTTCCTCTTCAGCGATGGGGGTGCCCACAGCCACACTCGACTGACGGTTGAGAAACGGTGTCAGCGAGAAGTTAGAAGTCTCAGCAATGGCGGAGACGGAGGGGTTTCGCTTGGCCAGCCTCGCTCTCTTTGCCGGAAGTCCGTCACCAGGAGTGCCGAGATTCGTCGAATCGGGATCGATCATTGCCAAACGTTTACGAGGGTTCTTAACCATCTTAGAAGTCTCAATCGACGGCCTAACAGTCGTATATGAACTTTGAAGTTGCTCCAATTCGGCTTCGGTCGTCTTGAGCTTTTCCTTGGTGGTGCGGAGCTTGTCTCTGAAGGCGCTGAGCTTGTCATCAAGGACTGTCAGACGGCCTTGCATCTCCGCGACGGCCTTCTGATGCTCTTTCTCAGCCAACTTTCGTTCACGTCTTTCTTGGTCGAGCTCATCGCGAAGTTGCTCCGCCTGAGCGTCGCCTTGCTTGCCTCCCTTCTTGGCTACCGCTTCTGCCTTCTTACGCTCGCGCCTCTCTTGCTCGAGCTCTTTGCGTAGCCTCTCGACTTCGGCCTGGTGTTCTTGTCCGTCCTTCGCCATCTCTTCTGCCTCCTCGCGCGCCGCTCTTTCCTGCTCAAGCTCTTCGCGGAGCGCCGCTTGCTCAGCGTTCTGCATTTGTCCACGCTTGCCAGCTTTGTCCTCTTTCTTGCTCGTCTTGTCCAGTTTCGTCTGCAGGGTTTCAGTCTCTTTTTGCTGGACTTCGAGTTCCGCTTGAGCCTGTTCGAGGCGCTCCTCCGTCTTCGCCAGAGTGTTCTCCAGCTTGGCGCGCTCCTTCTTCTCTTTCGCCAGAGCCTTGCGCACTTCCTCGATTTCTGTACGGATCTCGTCGTCTTGCTCCGTCTTCTTTCCTTGTTTCGCAAGGGCCCGAGCCGATGCCTTCTTCTCGTTGTCAAGCTCGACCTGTAGGGATGATAGCTCGCGCTGTAGTGATAACTTTTCCGCTAGGAGGCCTTGATTTGCTTCGACTTGTGCACGGAGATGCTCGACCTCAGGACGCAAGGACGACATCTCGCGGGTAAGAGCGAGTTTCTCTGAGAGTATTTTATTTGAATCGGCAGTTGCGTCCTCCATGGCTTTGAGTTCCGCCTGCCAAACAATGATTAGCTTGCGCTTGTTTGCGTGAAGTGCAAGTGCATACCTTGAGGTTTGCGATTTCCCGAGCCTGCGACCTGAGCTTGCCTTCGCTCTTCTCTGCATTCGCTTTGTAATCCTCCAGAGAGCATGTCACCTCGTGAAGTGCTTCCTCCAGCCCCTCTGCGCGTGTTTGTTCTTCTTCCAACTGCTCATGCAAACCGTCTACTTCATCCTGGAGCAGCAGCTGGTCCAGGCGCAGTCTCCGGAGCTCTTCTTCCTTAGCGACAATCTCCACGGCATGCTTGCTCTGGGCCAAGTTGAGTTCGAGGACTGTAGTGCGTAAAGAATGCTGGAGCTACACGGTGTCAGTAACGTTGGGGAACATGGGATCACTGCACTTACGTCGACAACCTCATGGTCATCATTAAAATCGCGCCGTGCCACCATGACTGGTAGCTGTAATGATATAGGATCCAAATAGGTATGATGGTGGTTGTGGGGAGGGGCAGTTGCTGAGAGACGCGTCGTAAACAAAACAGCACAAGCGGCCAGGGGCTTGGCGCTGTCGTCAGACCTCCTCAACGGCCAGAGTCAACAATTAGAGTAGTGTGTAAGAGGAAAGTTCTTCCGCCCGTAGATTAGGTATTCCTGGTATAATGTACGAGTATAAGTGCCTGGTGGACGTGAAGTGCTCGTCCCAGGTGTGTCCCTGGTCAACAACCCCGGCAGCCCTACTATTCTTGGCACCTTGAGCGCATCCGAAGGCCACGGTTTCCAGCCATCACAGCGTAGAGCTCCGCAACCCCACAATCCGCGCAACAAGTTCACGATGCGGTGGCTACACCTTCTGACAGCCGCCGTGCTTCCCTTCACAGCTCTTGGAGCTAAAAAATCCGCCTCCTCCGACCGTTTCAGCGACTTCCGCACCAAGTCGCTGTCCACCGGCGCCCTCAAGCTCGACGATGCTTCGTATGCCAAATTGACGAAGTCGCCGCGCGACTACTCTGTTGCTGTTCTCCTCACTGCCTTGGAGACAAGATTCGGATGCACGCTCTGCAGAGAGTTCCAGCCAGAATGGGATCTGCTGTCAAAGAGCTGGGTGAAGGGGGATAAAGATGCGGCGACGAGGACGGTTTTCGGTACCTTGGATTTTGTCGATGGAAAAGGCACTTTCCAATCGGTATGATTCAGCAGTATGATTGGCGAAAAGTACTGTTACTGACGTGAGATATAGCTCATGCTCCAAACCGCACCCGTCCTCCTCTTCTTTCCGCCAACCACTGGACCCAATGCCAAAGTAGACGCACAACCACAGCGCTTTGACTTTACCAGCGGGTACGTTACTTGCTGCACGATGGTTTCGTTGACTACTCACTGAACACAGTCCACAACCCGCTGAACGCATCCACGACTGGATCTCCCGCCAGCTCCCCGCCGATGTCGCCAAACCACGCATCGTCCGTCCCATCAACTACGTCAAGATCATCACTATAACCACTGCCGTTCTAGGTGTTATCACCTTCATTACTGTCGCCGCTCCCTATATCGTCCCCATCCTGCAGAACCGCAATCTCTGGGCAGCATTGAGTCTGATCGCCGTCCTCCTGTTTACCAGTGGCCACATGTTCAATCACATCCGGAAGACACCGTATGTGGCTGGCGATGGAAAGGGAGGAATTGCGTATTTCGCAGGTGGCTTCAGCAATCAGTTCGGCCTCGAGTCGCAGATTGTAGCCGCAGTCTGTAAGTGCTTTGCGGAGGCAATAACTTTGCGCCCAAGCTGATAATATCGTAGATGGCGTCCTCTCCTTCGCGGCAATTTCCCTTGCCCTCAAAGTCCCGCGCATTGCAAACGCGAAAGTCCAACAGTTCGCTGTGTTCTTGTGGAGTGCAGTCATGCTTTGCACCTACAGCTATCTCCTCAGTATTTTCCGGATGAAGAACGGAGGATATACTTTCAAGTTGCCGCCGTTCTGAGTGAATTGAAGCTGAGCCGATGATTGAGATTTCCCCAAGCTTCCTGCAGCCATAGTTTTCATGGATTACCGATGTTTGCACGAGACCGCTACGTCCTGAATAGATAGATATGCCTGAGGTGGCAATGCCAGGAAAGGGAATGTAACATATTCTTTGGGAGTGCCAAACAGGCGTTGTGCATTGGCGTTGAGCAAAAGGTCTTAGCTTGAGTTGTCATATTAGCAGGATTTTGCGATCCCTACCACGCCTTTTTAGACTCGAAAGTATCCCTTCTGTTTCGAGGATAGCGCCTCATAGCACTTCTCGTAGCTTTTCTTTACCCTTGTAAAGGCTTGCGGTAGCTTTTCTTACCCTTGTACGCTGTAAGTAGCTTAGTTTCTTTTCCTACTCCCTCTCGTGTTCCGCGTGCAGGGCTCTGTACGGCGTTGTAGATCCCGCTGTTCTCCGCACAAATTATCTGCTCTGCTTCTTCCCTTGCGTTATAAGGCTAACCTAATTAGGGAGTACGAATCTTCGAGAAGTTAGTAAGCTACAGCTCGCCCGCACAGACCCACTTCTTGCAGCTCCTTGCAGATCTCTTGCATATTACAAGGTACACTAGCAAGCGTTGCAGTAGCGCGTGATAGAGGCGCAAAGCGGCTTGTAGAAGGCTTGCAGGAGGCTGCAGAAGGGTTGCCTAAGGCTCGAAGCAAACCTTCTTGAATAGGCAGTGGTAGGGATCGCAAAATCCTGCTATTTCGTGTTAACAGGATTTCACATCGAACTCCTTACGGTCCCCGGGGCTCTTCTGGTCAACAAATTAACTGAACAAATAACTACATTGTGTGGGTAGTAAAAACTAAGTGGCACACTACCCTATACATATATAGAGTGTTGGCCAATGCAAACAGCAAAAAAATGTCTCCGCTCCCAGAATCGAACTAGGGACCTTTCGATAGCAGAAGATATTACAGTCGAACGTGATGAACCAACTACACCAAGCGGAGTCATGCAACCAATGGTTGCGCTTGAGTTGTTGTCGATGCAGGTGACTTGTCGTGTTTGATCTATATAGCAAGGACAACAATGAGGCGCTCCCACTCACAGGACTCATTCACTGGACCACACCAAACAATAGCACTGAACTAGCCTGTCGCGCCGCAGTATAGATGGCTGGAATGTTGATTCACCTCTCTTCTACATACGTAATCCGTCCAGCCGGACACGACAGCCTTGGGCGACGAGCGCAACATGATGATCCTCGAAAATCGCCTTGTGTTGCGATCACTCGTTACTTATCTTCGTCCTTTCGACTCCAAGACCATGCATTCAATCCCCATTCCTCCACACACCAGCTAATTTACAAACAGACTGTTCTCTTGCATATCATACTGCTTGATAAGCTGAGCCAGTTTGTTCGCCTCGCGGGCATAATCCAAAGTGTATATATTCTGGACCTGGTATCTCGCCCTAGCATCAAATTAGTATGTTGATCACCCCAAGCACGACATCATGACTTACTTCGGCTGGTCCTGATACGTCTCCATCTTGCCGCGCACCCTGAAGTTGAACGTCTTGCAAGTCGCATCATGCATTACACTCATAAGCTTCGCGTCGTCTCCTCCCTCGCCGTTCTCGCCCTCCTTGATCGCCATGAGCTCGTTGGCCGTCATGCCGATGATCAGGCGACCCGCCTCGTCGAAGGTGCTGAGCCAGAGCGATCCGGTATGGTCCGCGACATTGATGCTCAGGATGAAGCGGTATTCGGGACGGTCCCAGTGTTTCTGGCACTTCTCACACCACCATTTGCCTGGTTCTTCGTCGATGACCTTCTTGTTGCACTGGGGTGTTTGGCAAGCCGGGTACGCGATCATTGTGTTCTTGACGTAGATAACGGAGGCCTTGATGTTGAAGTAGGAAGGTGTGTCCTGGAGGTAGCTTTCCTCCTCCAAGACACTCGCGATTGTTTTGTATTCTTGGTTGCTGTTCGAACCAGCACTTGTTGCAAGATTCTGATGGGTTGAGAAGGTTGTGTTCTGGCCAACGGCATCGAACCAGCCGCGCAACTTGTGCGCTTCGTCAATGTCGGGCTCCACATCCATAGAGCCGGAGCTCAAAAGACTCAAACTTCGCCCACCGAAATCGGATACTTTTACGCCTTTGAAGGCGACGATGGAGTCCAAGGGGACATCGAAACTCTGTGCCGTGTTACCCCAAATGGTGAGTCTAACAGACGTCTGCGAGTCGTCCGCAATGGTCAACTCGCGCTTTTGGTAGTCCCGCTGTGTGTTCTTCCCGGTGATGGTGTTGACTTCTCCCACTTCTTTCAGTACGCCGATGGTGTCGATGGTGGCGTCCTTCTCGACAGAGTTGAGGTCACCGATTTTGGTGAAGTTGTACCGAACTTGGGGTGCGTTGTCCTGGTCTTCAGCCTGCAGGGGGTCAGATAACGGACATATATACTGCTGAACATCCATACCTTCTCAACTAGCGTGTCCCTTTCGAACTGGATCTCGTAGTCGTTCGGCAGGTTGCTGAACTGCTTCTTTGCAAGCGTGACTCTACACGGGGCGGACACATAGTAGACGGTATCCTTCTGGAAGACATCGTACAACCGCTCAGCGACATCGTTGAAGGCGGTTCCACGAATCTCGCCAGTGTCATCCAACAAGTTCACGCTAAACAGCTTGCCTTCTCCCTTGGCATTATGCCACGTCTTCAGCTCTCCCTTGTACGTACACCGCGCCCGGATGGTCCATTTGTGAGTATAGGGCGAGATAGATTCGATAGGATACAGATGGGGGTGCGTGGCCGTGGCGGGATTGTTCGGTCGGTGTGCGAAAGTCCGCTGCTGCTGCTGCTGTTGCTGCGGAGCTTGCTGTGCAGGCTTGTTGCCGTAGAAGTTGTTGCCAGTGATAGCAGCAGGTTGCGGTTCCTCTGCTTTGGCCTCGAGCGCGATCGGCTGACCAATCTTGTCCTGCTCGCCGTACTCCTCCAACACCTCGAGGCTCGTGATGATGAGGATACTACAGAAGCTTAGTCTAGCACCGACGGTGTTGTGAGTCGCTTACTTCTTGTCCTTGACCTTCTGGGGATGGAACTGAGTCAATCGGACCAGGACGCCCTTCTTCAGCTTGCCCGAGGTAACAAAACCGTTCATAGATGTCGCCAACATAGTCTGGATGAAATTGCGAACATCGCTAAGAACGACACGGAAACGCTGAACGGAGTTGTCGCCAGACTTGGCCTCCATAGGCTTGATCTGCACACATTGCAGGATAGGATGTTCAACACGGCCGGTGCTGTCGGTATCGAAAATGGCCCTAGATATTGCTATGAGCGTTATATGTGGGATTTCAGAGGGAAGTACTGACCGAATGGCACCCTGAGTAATTACGGACTCCATCGTTGATTTGTAGTTATGCTCAAGATCCCGACTTTGTGGCGAGATTTCGAGGTTGATGGTTGGGGATGAAGACGCGTCGGCGCCTCCAAAACGCGTCTTGCGAACTCCGCTATCACGTGCGGAGATGTCGGCCCCGCATTAGTCGGAAACGGACTAGCGTCGCTGGTGCCTGGCTACGTAATGCGCCTCGCTATTGACAGCTCCGAAACAACAACGACCCTCGAATATACACACAGGATGGCGGACAATGAACTTGCTACGAGAGCCCCCGAGAGCGATGCCAAAGAGGATGTGGTCTTGCACGAGGAACCGGTGACCTCAGCGGGGGAGCCATCCGCAGCAGCTCAACCCAGGATGAGCGTATGCAGACGCAGCGATCAGTTTGTCGAGCTATGCTGAAGTTACTTAGGACCATTGCACCTCAGACAGGCCTTCACCGGCAGGACAGCAGCCCACAGGTGTGAGTCTTCTCCAATCTACTGACATCCATCCGGTCATCTGCTCCTACATGACAAGCTGACTGGATCCAGGAACTCACCAAACTCAACGACATCGACGTCTACATTGCCAAACCAACCGACTACCCACACTCCCCTTCCAAGCTCCTCCTCCTCCTAACCGGCGGCACGGGTCTCCACTCCACGAACAACCAACTCCAAGCCGACGCCTTCGCCTCCAGCGGCTTCCTCGTCGTAATGCCAGACCAATTCTCCAACGACCCCGCCCCAAACGCCGTCGACATGTCCACCATTTCCGAGAACACATCATGGCTGGAATCCGTGAAACTCAAAACCGCGGAAGCCGCAAAGGCGTTCATGATAGATATGTGGCTCGCCAGACACACTCCCGAGAAAGTGCTTCCGATACTTAGGAAAGTAGTGGATGGTGCAAAGGAGGAGTTTGCCGATGCTGTGGCGAATGGGGGCGGGATTTATGGAGTCGGGTACTGCTTTGGGGCAAAGTATATTCTGCATCTGGCGGGAGAGAACGCAGATTCGGATGCGCTTGTAGAGGTCAAAGACGAGGAACAAGGACCCGTGAAGAAAGAGCCCGTCATCAAAGCTGCGGCAGTGGCACATGGAACAATGGTCACGAAGGAGGATGTGGAGGCTGTTAGGTCGCCGACGTATATTGCGGCTGTGGAGAATGATCCGTTGTTCTCGGAGGAAGAGGTGCTGACGCCGGGACGCAGGGCGCTGGAGGAGAAGAATGTGGAACATGAGGTCCAGGTGTTTTCGGGTGTGCCGCATGGATTTGCGGTGTTGGGTGATTATGAGGATGCGGCGATTCAGCAAAAACAAAAGGAGGCGTATGAGAAGATGCTTGGCTGGCTCCAGGCACACTGAGGGTATGTCAAAGGGGATGAAGGAGAAGTATGTCCATGGTTTCCAGGCGATGAGAGAGCTCGCCTAGCTACCTAGGTAGCTAGCTGATCGCAACTGAGTTTGTTGTCAATGTTCTTTAAGGCACCTCAAGGGTGCCAAACTTTCCAATTCTCCATCTTTGGGTTTCACTTCCACATCATCTTTTCATATAACCTCCACCATCCCCGCCCTCACCAATCCCTTAACCGCCCTCCACCTAACCACCCAAACATCCCCCCTCGCCATCCGAAACCTCCTCTCCGTCCCCTCCACAAACACCTCTTCCACCTCCCTCAACGCCCTCACAAACACAGCCGCATTCTCGTCCGGTCTCTCCACCATACTGACACCCCCCGTCGTATCATCCAACTTCTGTAACGGCACCGGAAACTGCGAGAGAAAGGACGCGTGGTAGTGGTTTGCAAGTAACGCTTGGTGGTTCGTTAGGTATGCGTGTTCGGTGCCGGAGAGGAGGGATGGTTGCGCGGGGAGGAGGGATAGGATGTGGTGGGGGTGTGCGTCGATCTGGTTGAGTTGTCAGTTCAGTGCCCAGGAGGGGAGGAGGGAGGGAGATAGGATCGGATGTACTTTTTTCAACCTCGCGCGCAAAAAACTCCGGACAAGGAACTTGAAGCGCTCGAGTTCCGTCTGGATGATTATGAGTTTAAAATTCGTGCTTGCGTCCATGGAGCCCGTCGCCTCTTCTATAATATCGATCTAGCTTGTATCAGCACTGCCAATCCACAATCCCAAAAAGCTGCAAGAAGGCACCCAAGCCCAATAAAGCGCCCCAACAGCAGGGAAATCATACATACCTGCCGCCGTATCCTCTCCAACACCCGCCCCATCAACTCCTCCGGCCACTCCAACAACTCCGGCGCCGCCCTCTCCGCAACCCAACATCTCGTTAATTCCTGCAGATCTCTTGTTTCCTGCGGTACAGCATGTGCCGAGACCTCCTGCAGGAGGTCGTCTATATCCATCATCTTGTCCCCCGTTCCCCTTACTCCAGTTCTCTCGTAGTGCGGGGAAGTGGGTGTGATATCGTCCCGAAACTCGAAAAGCGCGGGGTACGACGACGCGAGGTGATCAAAAGCTCGCAAACTTCAGCCGCACACTACGAATTTGCATGCAGGAAGACTTGCGCAGGTACGGGGATGCAGACGCACGGGGGAGCTGCAATTACAATTGGGACAAGAGGCGAGCGTTGGTGGTGGAGAGGGCGACTATGGCTAGCTGCAGCAGGCACGCTGCATGCGCGCCTTGGTGAAGTGAGAAACGTCTGAGCGGGCGGCTTGGCATGGAGCTATGGCGGGGCGGATGGATCCCGGGGACGGGGGATCGACAGCACTAGCGACAAAATGCTCTGATTGGTTGATTAATTCGAGATTTGATGTCGATCACCCGGAGCACACCATCGCACATCGGCGGGAAGATCGTGATGAGCAAGATGCGCAGGCTGCAAGGGGAAATGTTGCACATGGTGGTTGCACAGAAAAATTGAGTATCAGATGTATGTATTCTTCTTCATACTGCAATCGATCAAAGGCTTCGACCACCGTCCTATCGCCTACATTACGACGAGGTACCTGCAAAACTCTCGCTCATCCTTCGATAGCCAGACCACAACATATGTACACCCGTGTTTGTGCTTCATCTACACTGCACGAAACGCCGCCATTGAAAAAAGGAGGCGCACGGACATATTAAAGGCTGTACTAAAGAGTGCGGATAGCTCCGTGTTCTGGAGAATCCGCGATGTTGAAGGAAGATGTCGGGTTGAGAAGCAGGAACTGAAGCGAGGAGATGGCGGTCAATTTGTGCCCTTTGGTAAGGAGATGGCCAGTGGCGTCTGGAGCGATCTGGGGTAAGGAAATGGCGCAAGCGAGTTGCGAGTATGGTGGTTCAGAGCTTGATGGATGGTGGAGAGGCACGTAGGCCAGAGAGTATTGCGGTGTGTGCCAGGTCGGGTAGGGTCCGATGCTCGACGTGGGAGCTGTACGGGTCGACAATTGCTTGAGAGCATGGTGTAGGGATGTGTATCGATGACATAAGAGAGGTGACTCGCGAGGCAGCTGTCGGTGCTGCATGCTGGGATACCAATTTCAGGTATCCGCAGGCTCTGGAGACGAGGAGACGAAGGCGTGGCAGTTAGCCAGGCGTTCGGGATCTGGGAGGGTATGGGTCAGGCTGGGATGCAGCGCTGAAGGACGGCCGAGGGCCGCAGTCTGGCAAAGCAGACGCAGTGGTGCCTTGGGAAGGAAAAGAACCGAAACCATTGGAACCAGGACGCCGGTGCTATGATACTGAGAATGCTGCAGTCAAGGAAAAAGGAAAGGAATCAAAAATGCCGGGCGGTCCGGTTGTCGTAGCGAGTGTCGAGAATCATAAAAATCATCAACGCCCTGTCCCGGCTAGTATGAAGCCGTGCGACGAGTGGCGCCTATTCGTCCAACGTTGAGAGAATCGCCTTGTCCGAGCATCAGGCTGGTGCTGCTCTTCGATCGGCCGGCGGCGGTGGGGCTGTCTTCCATCTGGGGAGATTGCCCAAATGCGAATGTCTGAGCGCGGTTGAGCTTGGAGCGTTGACGGAGCTTGTTCATGCCGCGTTCGCAAGCGCTGCGGTGCTCATCGGCGTTCATGGGAAGGTAGCTTTGAGGGAAACAGCGTGTGCTATTCGACTCGTAGAACTTGCTGTAGCCTCCATCAAGAATGTACACCTCGGGATAGGAGAGCTGAGGATAACGGAAGGCGTTGAGCCTACGGTCCTCGTGACGCACGAACTTTGCCCTAGCGTCAGGTTAGCTTTGGGAAGAAAAAAGTCAAGGCGAGGTCTTACATGAGAGGCGCACGATGCACGGAATATTCGCAGTGAAAGATGAGTAACGTGTTAGGCGAGGGGTTAGCGAACAACTCCTCGGCGAGGTACTCCTTTTCACAGAAGTTCCTCGCTCCTTGGATGTGTCCGCCTTCGTATTCATACTCAAACCTGCAGTCAATGATGACCTTCTTCTCATAGAGATGGTCGAAGTCGCCATTGAGCACGCTGATCATGGTGGCTTCATTGATGCGAGGGAGGCTGTCAGGCTCATTGGGAGGAGTGAAGTTGGGAAGCTTCAAGGCAGGGACGTCGTCCATGTCCATCACGGATTGCAGGGTGCTGGGGGTGAAAGCGGCATCGTCTTCCTGCTGGTTCATGACATCACCTGGGTTCTCGAACATGCTGAGTGACCTTCGGAACTTGGAACGGGGCCGGTTGGGGGGACCAGTGGGCTTCCTCACGTTGGCGCTTAGTGGTGCTCCCGGTATGCGACTGACATTGGTGTTAAGGTTCAACGGCCTCGGCCTTGGAGCCAGGAAACTGGGCGCGACTTTACGCTCTTGCGGTGACTCTGTGAAGCATTCATCGAGCGACGAAGGTGTGTTGGAGCCGCTGCCGGACGTTGACTGGACGGCACCGAAGGTGAAAGTCGGGGGCGGGTTGAGCTCCTTGGACTTGAAGGACACTGTGTTGGTCGAATAGTTCTTAGCTCGGGTTAGTGTTGGCCGCTGGAACTTCCTCCGCCTAGTCTGATTAGCTTGATGAGGTCAATGCTGAAATGATGAACGCACTCAAGGGCAGAGGCCGGTCTCTGGATCTCTAGCTGCCCCAGGGGAAACTTGGGGGGCCCGGGGAGCTCGCAGGGCGACAGCATGTCCTCGTCTGTTGAGGGCGTGAGTTGGGGCGAAGGGGACGGCAGCTGCTGCACTTGGACGAAGCTGAAGGGCGCCTTGTGGGGAAGTGGAGAGATGTCCATAGTATCCGGCACAAAGGGAGACGACGACGGGACGTCAGGTGTCGTGACGCCTTCCCATCTAATAGGAGGGGTCGTGGTTCCTTCTGCTGTGTTCAATGAGCAAGGCTGTAGCCGTCGTGGGATGGTCACGCTGCCTACCTTGCTTGTCGAGCGCCTTGGAGATGAAAGAGGTGAAGAGCGTCCGACGGGGGGTTGCATACTGTGGGCTGGGGTCAATTAGCATGCTGTTCTTTGTGCGGAACGCAAGGGGTGTTACCTATTGTCGACATGGAGATTGGAAGACATATCGGCAGCCAAACTCGCCGTCGGTGACGAGCCTCGCGCCGGGTTCAGGGCGAAGTAGTCTGGGTTGAACTTCTTCATGCTCATGTCCCTGAAGTTGAAGCTGTCCTGGCCGAACTTGCGTGCATACAAGGCTGATGCAGGGAGGTCCCGAGCATTCGCCCACGGGCCTGAGCCCGGGAGCGGAGGCGGGTGCATAGCTGCCAGAGGCGATGACATGTCCATTTTGAGAGATATGTATATGTGATGTCCTGATGTGGATGGATCCGATGTAGGGGCGGAGGGGCCGGCTCAGGATCTGCGGTTGCCGGGATGTGGTTCGTGGTACTCGAGGGCGGGTATAGAGCAGTTCGTCGGAGCACGAATGCAGTCGATAAGCATGCAAGGCGAAATAACAAAGTGCCAATTGGAAGAGATGTCGTCGTATAGGGCGCCCGGCTGCCGCGGCTGGCTGTCTGCTCGGAGGGCGTGGGCGTGGGGGGGAGGAGGAGGGCGGCGTCGAGGTGCGGGCGAAGTCTTACTGGAGCAACGGCAGTGAAGGAAGCGACCGACGGACACAGCGATATCCAAGCTCCAGATACAACAACGGACCAAGGGAGGCCTTCTGGGGGACGGAGAAGGTCGAGAGTGAGGATGGAAGAGGGGAAAGGAGAGATGGTAAATGGGTGAAGCAGAGGTAGATAGCGGGCTGCTGCACGGCGGTCTCTGGAGCAACACCTTGGAAGCCAGGCAGCGTGCAGCGTGGGCCTGAGCGCGGGCGTCGTCAAGCGCCGGCTTGGTGCGCTACCAGGGACTCCACCCTGCTCGCAGCTCCACCGCGCCCAGGCACAGTTGCCGGGGTCCAGCGCAGCCAAAGCGGCGCGCGGGGGGTGCGCCCGGCACTGAGCGTATGAGCTTGTGAGGTACAGCCTCCTTCGCAGGCTTCCACGGCTGGCTTGCGTGCTGCAAACGCCTGCACAGCAGCTCGATCTCGCACACACATATGCTGCACGCGACCGACCCCGCTTTCCGCAGGTACAGTACGGCGCGTCGCAGCTTGTGTATCTGCGTAAACAATCAATACACATGCTGCCGTTTGCGGTTTGCAGTTTGCAGTTTGCAGCTTGCAGTTTGCTCTCGTCCGCTGCCACCCCGCTTTATTACTATCGCTGCGGGCCGCCTACTGTAGATGCGCGCTGCCGGCCTGTGCGACGGCGCTGCTGCGTTTTCCTGTGCAACGTTGCCCGCGCGCCGGTTGCCCCAGCAGTCTGTTGCACGGATCTGGTGCAGAAGAGAATTCTGTGCAGAATTTCCGAAGCTCCTCCCTGCCCCATATGGGCTGCTCCATCTGCTCCATTGCCGACGCTGCTGGACGCTCTAATCCGCGCCCTCGCTGTCCGTCCGCCCGCGTTGCTCTGCGCAGCCCCGGCTATCAGGCGCTCTCCCCCCTCCGCTGCGACGCCCTGATGATGCTGCTCTCCCGTGGCCTCAGCTGTCGTCATATCTGTGCCTTGGCAGCATTCGCATGGCACTGCGACTCCGACACAGGCTCGCCCGGGACCCTGATTGGCCTGCGCCCTGCACGCCGCTATCCGCTTCCGGCCCGCGCCAGCCCACCTCCGGCCTAGCTCCATCCAGCCTTATCCCGCATGCGGCTGCGCACGCCCCGCCGGCCCTTCTCTAACGCTCCCTTCCCTGCTTTGGCTCCGTCTGCTGTCGAAGGCATCTCAGATGGCCATATGCCTTCAACGTCATACTCTCCTGTCGATGATGTATGTCCCTATTGACCTGTTCCGCGCGCCCCTTTGTTGTGTTTACATCGCGACATCGATCTCGCTGCCGGCCGCCGTGCCCATCGCTATCTGCGCAACCCACGCTTTCGCCTAATTGACCGGAGCTGCCGGCGCCAGGTCGCCCTGCGCGACGGGGGCGGGCTGAAAGAGAGGTCGAGAACGCTGAGCCGTAGCAACCGGCGACACAAAACTTTCGCAGGCGGACCTCTGAGACCCCACCAACACGCGAGCGCCCCTCCAGCAAAACGCTGACAGGCTTCTTCCTGGGCGCTTGCATGCTTACTCTCACCGGACGCCCTGTGTCGCGCTGTTTTCCGGGGCGACGCGACCGGATCCAGTAAACAAAGCGCTACAGATGCCAAAACCCGTGACCCTCTCGGTAACCTGCACGCTTCTTGCATGGTACACGATCCTACCCCAGACCTATCAAGGGCATCGCGTTTCAATCCCCCTGCTTCTGTCAAGGGGCAGCATTTAGGCACTTTGGACGCAGCTCCGGGGACTCTGCGAACTTCGGAGTGTACAGATGTAGAGCTCACTTATCACTGTTGATATAGGTGCTCGAACCGCTCAAGCAGCCGAACTCAGTCTAAATTACAGAAACCTCTGTGCGGACGCGACTGAACCCCTTTTTCTTTAATATAAGACGCCTGAATCTTCGAGAGACGTCGAAGAGGGCTCGATGCTAGCTTGCCCCATGGCGAGCAGATGTACCTGGCCAAGCGGCCCTCGTTCGACTCTGACGAGAATAGGGTCCCGTCGACTCATGATAGGTGCTGACTGACGGCCTTTCTTACCTTTGCGAACCAATCAGCAGCCCCCAGGGTGCTATAGAAATCATCTATTCGGGGCTTTTCTCGGTTTCAAAAAACGACTCAGCTCTGTTGCGGCTCGTCGCTTCCGGCAAATGGGTTCCCATGTGGAGCTCTGCTCTTTCGGAACCTTCGTCAGCCTGGGCAACATGTGAGCGGGGAACCTAAGCTCGTGGATGAAACAGAAGGGCGTTCCCTATACCAGCTCATATTGCGGAATGTTGCTAGCAATTGATACTAAAGGTATCTTTAGTTTAGAGTTTCAAAGAGTTATTCTCGTCGAACACTGCCTCCCAACAAGTGGAGACGTCTGCGAGGTTGCGCCCTGGAGGGGAGCTAGTTGCCGCATCGGGCTAGTGCAAGGCGCCCTGCCCTAGTCTATTTTTCACGTGATATCGAAAGTTTTCGACGAACATCCATCTTTGGCACCAGCTTGACAACGACCGCCGACGCAACCGGGCTGCACAAGCAACATGGGAGCAAAATCTCTCAAGCGGGTCCGCGACCAAGTGCCCCATGACTCTGATGCTGCTGGGCCCCCAAAGAAGCGACGACAAGGCGAAGATGCGCAGCTCGTCAAGCTCTACAACGACCTGGCAGCAGAGTCCGAGGACGTTCGCCATGAAGCTGCTAAACAGATTATTGTCACCTTCTCGCCGGAGAGCAATCCGTCAGCACAGGCAGTAGAGAAGGCCTTGAATCGCTTGATCCGTGGCTTATGTAGCGCGAGGAAAGCCGCACGTCTTGGGTTCTGTGTAACGCTTACAGAGCTTCTGCGCTCTATATTTGGTCAACAGAAAGACTCTATACCGGGATTGAACCTCACCATCGACAGTATCATTGATTTGGTCGTTGAGAAAACCAAAGTCGAGGGGAATGTGCCTGGAAAGGTACGAATACCGAACCAGCTGTCAGAATCGTAAGCTTACTAAAACCCAGGATCGAAGGGACCATCTCATCGGGAAGCTGTTCGGATACAAGGCCGTCCTGCAATCGAACGCGCTGCTGGAGCCCAGCCTCTCGTTAGAAGGCTGGAACAAAGTCATTGACCATGTGTACGGCATGGCACGAGATGTGCCGTGGCTCCGCGAAGAATGCGGCGATGTTCTTGTTGACGCAATTCGAGGCCTGGATCAGAAGTCTGATTTCCAAGAGTGTGCGTCCCAAGTGGTGCAACGTCTTGTATCGTTCAATCTGAACAACACTCCCGAGGGCGTCGCTATATGGCTCACAGTCAAGGCTCGCTTCGAGAATGTGCTCCCTCCCAACGTTTGGCATCATCAGGATCCGCTGTCGAAGAAGGAGAGACAGAGACTAGCAAAGGTTCTCAAGGAAGACCTTCGCAGTGCGGGCGGCGAGGACGCAGAGAATATCAAGACCGCAGCCGCGAATCACAACCCACCATTTGCCTGGAACCTTGTACTCTCAGAGATGTTGAGGAGGGACCAGGCGAAGAGCTCCTCAAAGGACACGTCCAAGTCCGAATTTCCCCAGTTCTGGTTGGACACTGTTGACAGTCAGTGCGCTCAACGATTTGACTCCAAATGCTAACTGTCCCAGATAACCTCTTCTCTGCGTCTGCTTCACACGAGCGGAAGTCTTGGGGATTTAAACTTTTCTCTACTCTCATTAGGGGTGCCCCCGAACAGACCATTCCAGCCCTGTTCAGCCCGAACCTTATGCGCTGTCTCATCAACCAGAGCAAGAAAGACGTCCGATTCTTACACGCTGCAGCATTGGCCTCATTGAACGCCGTACAAGCCCGGGTGCAAGATAGCCCGGCAGCAGCGTTGCCCATTGTCGTGGCTTTGACTGGCAAGAACGGTGCTATCGACCTTGACAGGATAACCAGAACGAAGACCTTGGAGAACGTTGTGGCGTTGGCCGATGATGAAACTTTGAGGAAGATTGTGCGACACCTGCAAGATCTGATACTGCGGCCAGAAACACAAGACCAGGCGGCCGCAGACTCCCGGCGTCAAGTAGTTGCTGATATGCTCCTCACAATGGTGCGGAACTACAAGCGTTACGAAGACGGCAGCTTGATCATGGACGAAGAGCATGATAGTTGGCTCCGCAAGGTGTTCGAGGTGCTCGTCGAACAAGCTTACTTCGTTCCTACCGCAGCAGCGAAGACGAGCAAGATTCCTCTGCCTCCGATCAGCCAAGCAACCAGGAAAGTCTTCCAGGAGCGCTTGTCATCGTGTCTCACCAGACTGTTGGGCGTTAAGACCAAGTCCCCTACCCCCTTTGCCCTGGTGGTAGTCAAGATGATCCGCGCTAAAGCTACTTCTTCAAAGTCCTTAAAGCTGGTCTTCGAAGCTGAAGACAACATTTTGGAAACAGTCGACAAAGCCTTCGAGGCTTTAGACTCTATTGCAGCGAAGGTGCGTTGTCCATCTTTCCTTTTCTATTGCCAAACTTACACCGCTCAGGGATCTTCGTCGGGCAAGAAGTCAATTGCAGACGGTCTTAACCTGCTCTATTCCCTAGCGCTCATGCAAGTCTACGGTGGCGATGGCGACGCTATTTTGCTGTTGGAGGATCTCGATTCTTCCCGCAAGAGCTTGTTGAAGGGCAAGAAAGGAACACCTTCCGAAGGGCAAGATTCATTTGTTGAGATTCTTCTTACCTTCCTCGGCAACCCCCGTACGCTCTTCCGGAATGTAGCGCAGGAGGCGTTCGCCGTCTTCGCACCTGACGTCACAGCGGAGGGGTTACGTTCACTGACGAATATACTGGACACGCCAGAGAATCTTGAGGGACAAAAGGAGCTGTTCAACCAAGAGGATGATGCAGTGCATGATCACTCAGACGAGGATGACGACGTTGAGGACGTGGAAGAGGCTTCCGACGTCGAGATGGTGGGTGGGGAGCTGAAGACCTCGGCTGGTACCGATGAAGAAGAGGTGGACTCGGATTCATCAGACGAGTCCGACAGCGACAGTGGCTCCGAGGAAGGCTCAGACGAGGCTGAAGACGATGAGGAGCTGACGAATTTCGAGAGAATGCTTGCTCTCACGCTTCAAACCTCCAAACCTTCCATGGACGGCGAAGACGAGTCCTCCGACGATGAAGATATGGATGACGAGCAGATGATGGCACTGGATCCTCACCTCACAAAGATCTTCCAAGAGAGGAGCAAAGTCACCAGCAAGAAGAAGGAACGCGAGGATGCAAAGCAAACCGTCGTTCAGTTCAAATCCCGGGTGCTAGATCTCCTGTCGGTCTTAATGGAAAAGGAGTACTCCAATCCCCTGACTCTGGAGGTCCTAGTTCCCCTGCTCAAGAGGATCCGAGCAGGCGCCAACAAGCAACTCATGGACAAAGCCTTCAAGATCGTCAAGACGTACACCGATTCTCGAGCCCACCACAAAGCTCCCCTGCCAAAACCAACCGAGCTGGACCGTGTGTGGGATACTCTCAGAGCTATCCACGAGGAGGCAGCAATGGGAGGCGGGTTTGCATTGCATGCGACAGCGTGCAGTAATGCCAGTTTGCACGTCGTCAAGGTCCTCATGAACATCGACAGGGCGCATTACGCCCAGGCTGTCGATGTGTATGCCGAGACGCAGAAGCAGTGGTTTGCCGACAAGAAGTCAGCGGTGCAGCCTTCTTTGTTCACGCAGTTTTTGAACTGGTCGCTTTCGGTACAGAAACAGGGGAAATAGTGATGGGTTATCTCATGGCACTCTGTAAATGGCATACCAATAGCAGTAGTTGGCATACCAATAGCTGTACTTGGCATACCAATAGCTGTAGTTGGCATACCAATAAGCGCACCTAGCCACATTCACTCGCAACGACACTTTTTCTATGTTCTCTAGCCCTTACCCTATAGCTAACTCCTACCCCCAGCCCTAACCATAAAACCCCTGTTAAAGACGACGTTCTACTTGAAAGAGAGAAGTGCAAGAGTTGTGTGGCGCAGAAGCATGCGGAGGTGGTGTTTAGCTCGCTTGCTTATTAGTACTGTGGATGTCATCGGTACCTAGGTATGCCATTTACCGAGTGCCGTTGTACAACGATATGTGTGACGGCTCAGAAAGTCACACTCGCAGATGTTCGAGAATATAATTAGGTCACAATAATTTTTTCGACGCCTCGGTGCCGTGTACCAACCTCGGAGGAAATCACTTGTGTTGTGAGTAGATGTTCACGGGTACATATGAATTTGGAATCTTGGATCGAGATGCAGGGGTAGCTTGCTAGCGGCTTATCGATAAGGGCGCCGACAGATCAACCCCGCCAAAGCTGCCTAGCTCAACCGTACCTGGCAAACAATCCGCCGCCACCACGTCTTCCCAACACCGCATCTTCTCGCTTGCTTCTTTCCTTTTACTCAAGCTACGGAAGCCGAATAGTACAGCAAGGCCAAAGATGGCATGCAAACATGTAGACGCTGCGGGTAAGGGACCCACTATTTCATCAAGCATGTGTTTACATTTCGCAGAGCTTCACGCACCCGGGGCAAACCAAGCTGTGTATCGTGAAGACTGTACTCAGTGCTTCGACTCAATAGTAAGCAATGAATCAAAGAAGAATTGATCTCTTGAGCCGTCTGACCACGATTAGGACGACCCTGCTGGCCTGGACGTTTGCCTCTACTGTTTCAATGGCGGCTGCGCTGGGGAGAGGAATCACTCGCTCCTCCACATATCTTCGACCAACCATCCCCTCGTTCTGAACATCAAGCGTACCCGGAAGGTCGTACACCGCGAGGAACCCCCGCAGAAGATCTCGAAGCTCTCCATTGCCGCCGAAACGGAGGAAGACCGCTATGATACGAAAGTGCAGGTCAAGTGCTCCGAATGTGGCATTGACGACATCAACAGAGACAGCGGAAAGCTGGCGCAGGTTGTAGACGCGGTCCTCAAGGCAAACACGTTCGCACGACAAGAGGAGGTCAAGGCCTGGGAGCAAGAACTCACTGCCTGTGAGCATACACTCTGCCTGGAACAATTCGAGGCAAGCCAAACAGAGTCACAAAACCTTGGAAACTGCTCAGCCTGCGACTTGAACGAGAATCTGTGGTTGTGCCTCACTTGTGGCAACCTTGGGTGCGGCCGCGCCCAGTTCGGCGGTATCGGTGGAAATTCACATGGGCTCGCGCACACACAAACAACACAGCATCCTGTAGCTGTCAAGCTTGGATCGTTGACTGCAGACGGAAATGCTGACATCTACTGTTATGCGTGCGATGAGGAGCGCGTCGACCCCGAGCTACCAAACCACCTTGCCCACTGGGGAATCGATATCAAGGACAGAGTCAAGACGGAAAAGAGTCTTACAGAGATGCAAGTAGAGCAAAACCTTCGGTGGGAATTTTCTATGACTACGGAGGATGGGAAAGAGCTGAAGCCGCTGTTTGGACCAGGATTTACCGGACTGAAGAACTTGGGCAACAGTTGCTATCTCAACAGCGTGTTGCAGAGTCTATTCTCTTTCCCTGCGTTCGCCAACAGGTACTATCGTCCTGAAGAGGCTCCCCCGAACACTCCAACACCGGCGGAAGACCTGGAGACGCAGATGCGCAAGATCGCAGATGGCCTTCTTTCTGGGCGGTATTCGAAACCTGACAGCGACGTCATCGTATCAGAACACACACCTGAGAACCCACACCAGAAGGGACTTGCGCCCGCTATGCTGAAGCATCTCATCGGTCGCGGCCACGCCGAGTTTTCCACCATGCGACAGCAGGATGCCTTTGAACTGATGCTTCACCTGCTCCAGCTGATCACGCGATCCAAGCACACATCGCCCGATAAAGATCCAGTCGATGCCTTCAGGTTCGTCATGGAGCAGCGTTTGCAGTGTCTGGGCTGCAAGAAGGTCCGTTTTCAATCGGTTAATCAAGGAAGCCTCACTATCCAAGTAACCGTGCGACGGATCCCCAAGGATGACACAATGGACCTCACAGGTGCTGACGGGAAGGAAGTGGCGAAAGAAGAGTTCCAGCCTGTCCCGCTCAAGGAATGCCTTGATAGCTTCACTGCTCCTGAGATGGTGGAATTAGAGTGCAAGTCGTGCGGTAGCAAGGCGGGATTCCAGAAGCGCGCGATGTTCAAGACCTTCCCGGAAGTGCTGGCCATCAATGCTTACCGGTTCACAGTCGTGAACTGGGTGCCAACGAAGCAGGATGTTCCCGTCATTGTGGGTGATGACGCTATTGCCTTGGATGATTACATGTCCAAGGGCCTACAAGAGGGCGAGGAGGAGCTCCCTGAAGACACCGATACTGGAGCAGCACCCAAGTGGATCCCGAATGAAGCAGCTCTCGCAATGCTGGAGGCCATGGGCTTCCCACGTGTAAGATGTGAAAAAGCATTGCATGCAACTGGCAACATGGACCCGGAGGCGGCATCCAACTGGCTTTTCGCGCATATGGAGGATCCGGATATTGACACTCCTGTCGATTTCAATGGCGGATCTGGTACTGGACCAAGCGCTTCTGCAGCTGTTGATCCCGAGAAGATCGAGTCGCTGGGCGCCATGGGCTTTAGTGCACCGCAAGCAAGACAGGCGCTCAAGGAGACAGGCGGTGATATGGAGCGGGCTGTCGACTGGCTGTTCAATCATCCCGACGCGCAGGGAGACTTCGACGACGGCACTAAACCAGAGGTATGCCAACACACAGTGATTCGGGAATGCAGGGTTGCTAATGTCATCAAGGCTGCGTCAGAGTCGAGCGAGAAAAAAGTGCACGGCAGTGACACGCTGCCAGCGCAGTTCCAACTTCAATCGATCGTGTGCCACAAAGGAACATCCATTCACGCTGGGTATGTATCAGGGTCGACTTTTGGATTGTGTGCAAGTGCTAATGAATTCCAGTCACTATGTTGCCTTTGTACGCAAGCAGATCCCCGGTGAGGATGCTACGTCCTGGGTGCTATTCAACGACGAGAAAGTTGCCAAGGCAGCTGATGTGGAAGAGATGAAGAAGTTTGCGTACATCTACTTCTTCAGGCGTCTTTGAAGTGCGCCACCTATCGTTGACGACGCGGTCATTAAGGCAATGCTAACACTGGAAGGGGGGAGTGGAAGATTGGTGCGTGTAACAGAGGCCTGATAGAAGGAGCCTCCGGAAATACATCTTCACGTATGCTGAGGTTCGTTTGCCTATCAACCATACACGGCGCGGCCAGACTCCAGTGATTATACCGTATGCTGTTCCCGAGTCGGGGTTAGTGAGAGAACATGTCCGAATCGTGGGGTTGGAGTGGTCCGTGCGTCGGATTTTGCCCCATGACATATCGCCGAGCTCGCTTTCCATATCTTCGCTATTTCTTCGACGTTCCTCGCCCTCCACCTCTCATCACCACACCACACCCACCTGCGCGAACCTACACAGTCATCCACAACCCACCAATCTACGATACTTGAATCCGCTCGCACATCCATCACCATGTTCAGGAGGGTTGCCACAGTCGTGCCCGCCCAGTGCAGCCGAATGCTCGCAGCCGCTGCCAGACCGCACATCGCCTCTCCTCTCCGCACAGCAGTACCCGCTGCCCCGGTTCAAGCCCGGCGGCAATATCACGAGAAAGATAAGTAGCCCTCCATGTGCCAGCCGCACCACGTTTCGGGAACTCCATGGTTACTTATGCCGAGGTGTTTGCGACGTTGCTTTATATTTCCCGTTATGCGCTATAGGACGCAAAGCTGACACTCGTAGCACTGCTTGATCACTACAACCATCCTCGAAATGTCGGATCCATGTCCAAGACGGATGCGGATGTCGGTACCGGTCTTGTCGGCGCCCCGGCCTGCGGCGATGTCATGAAGCTCCAGATTCGCGTCGACCCTGACAACAACACCATCAGCGACGTCAAGTTCAAGACGTTTGGATGCGGAAGTGCAATCGCTAGCTCGAGTTACCTGACCGAGCTGGTTCGGGGCATGACGCTGGAGGATGCCGCCAAGATCCGGAATTCGCAGATTGCGGAGGAGTTGTGCTTGCCTCCTGTGAAGCGTGAGTGTAATGATTTCTTCTTTTTATGGAGATGACTGATTATTGTTAGTGCACTGCTCTATGCTTGCCGAGGATGCTATCAAGTCCGCCATCCAAAATTACTACACTAAGAACCCCAAGGCACGGAAAACCGATCTGGGCGGTACCTCCGCTTCTCTGCCCAAGGTGGAGGTGGAGGTGACAGAGAAGGCCGCAGCTGCGTGAGGCGGAAACGGGGAGAACTCATTGATACCAATTTGAACAACTGAAGCTGGGTTTGACGACTGGGTTATGATTCTAGGTATGCTGATTATCGATGAAGCGGTATATCCCTCGCTAGCCGCCACCCTGTTCCCCGGGAGTTACTGGATCGAAATTCGGCGCTTGGTCTTGGAGGGTTTCACAAGGAGTCGCAATATGTGGCGAGGATGATGCGAGGAGAAGCGATGCCGGTTCAGGTGCCTTTCCCTAGCTTCTTCATGTGGTGTGGGACAATATCACCTATGAAATGATTAATCCCCACAATTGCGTGTATCTCGTGCATCTGTATTCGAGGTGTGGATGTTTGGTGGGTGTCTAGCGAGCATGGTTGAACTCGGAATTGCAAATTGTTAAGCAAGAATTGAGTCACCCGTGGACCTCTTGAGCGTCATCACTTTTGGACTCAGCATCTGAGTTATGCTAACCTGGGAAGGAAACCTTATGTGTTTATCAATGGGGCTTTATGTTCAGACCAGCTTATACTCAGCAGCATACCTGAAGATACTGTGATACTTTGGTCGTCCGGGACAACCGGACCCGGGCGGACAGTTCGGAGAATTTCAGAAGGTCGGAAGGGGCGAGACTGTCGATGACTGGGACGCCTTACGTGTTCTTGCTTGTGTTCTAGATCCCCGATTCAGAGGGCTTCTAAACTAAGTGGAATCTAAGGTAGTGTTTTGGTATTACGTGGACTCTTCTAGATAGGTTTTCTAGTGCACAAAGACGGGTACTATTTCGTCACTCCTACAGCCGTCACCGGGAGGTCATTCCGCTACCGCTACCCCAGCGTCTCCACTTGTTGTCTGTGGGGTTCCCACTAATAAGTTGCTCGAAGGTCAGGAACGGGTAGGTTGGGTAGGGCGATCCGTGGTATAAGCCTTTTACTGCTAAAACGTGTACCTGTGACATCCGAGCAGTGGATCTGCACAAGATTCTAGAGCTGTACCTCTCTTCCCCGGATTCCACATGTTCCTGAACCATAAGAGCAGTGAGTTTCAACAGCGCTGTGTGAGATTTGGATGGCTTGGGGGGAACTGTGCTGGCTGTACGGTAGTGGATGTATCTTTTGCTGAAGGTGCATACAGGCTGAGGGAGGACGCTTCCGCGATAGGAGACAGGAGCGCCGGAATGGAGGTCAACGGAACGAGATACCCAGTTTGTGAGCCGCTTTTTACGTCGGGGAGCAAATGCTAACACCCCTTAGATGACCGCATATACTTGACCGTATCGACCCTCTAGAGCTCGCTTTACATGGGTCAGCGGACAGCCTACGCAGATTTTGTGCTTGAACAAGTAAAAAGAGGGGAGTCATACCAAGGACGCAAGCTACTTCCTCCTGGCTTACCCAAGATCAGACTCTGGACCGCAATCGATGTCCATGTGGCCGTAAAGAGCCGCCTCCCACGCCGCCGTTCGAGTCCGCGCACTGGCTTACCGTCACCTGGCTGTAGTGCCCTGAGTCTGCTGCAGGGTGGGTTGGTTTTTGGCATAGTGGGGAACACGCGTGGGCACCCGGATCCTGATGGAAGTACTCTGTAGTGTAGACTAGTCGACTACCATAAGTATATAGGTAGCAACAGGTGGCGTGGGGGCTTGCCTATTCGTCAAGGATTCGCCCCCTGCCCTGCCTTCCCCTCAGGCCCCGATCATCATCAGATACCCTGATGATGATATCCGTTGCTGCTACTCGTCAACTCCATCATCAACTCATGTCGACCTTTTGCTGCAGTCTTCGCCCTGTTGCACCACCAGATTGAATCCATAGAAACCGTAACCGCCCACTACTACTGGCTGCTGAGCCCCATTGTGCTGGTCCTCCGAGTACGTGCCGTCCGTGCGTCCGTGCCTTGCGCCACGCCCTTGCAGCTGACCTTAAGCCAGGCTGTCTCCCAGCACGACTCCCACCAGACAGCTCTCCCTCGAAACAGCCCGAGATTCGGTGCGGATGTGGGACAGCGGGCATTGTACCGGACCGCGTCCCCTCCTCCTGACCCACGCTGAGCCCCCTGGCTGTCCAACATCTGACAAGCCTCTTCGTTCCCCCGCCACCTTGCCCCGCTGACCAACCCATACTCGCATCGGCTCCCACGCATCGGTCCGCGAAGCTCCCGCACTTGTGTCGATCGTTGAACTATGGCCACCTTTTGCGCAGTCAACACGATGCCGACGGCACCTCAACCTGTCCCTGGAAGAGCAGCAGAAGAGAATACGCCCATTACCCCTCGGCCGAACGTCAGCTTCCTCGACCAACCCCCACCTCAAGGCGCATCGGAACAAAGCCAAGCATGCCTCGTCGCCCTACCTCCGTCTCCTGAGGTGCAACAGAAGGAAGGTGCAGCGGACCTTGCGAAGACACCGACGCGTAGCAGTTTCTCTGTCAACCAACTGCCCCTGCCCGCTACGCCGTTCCCACCGGTCGGTCCTGCCAACTCTACAGGTAACCCTACGGCAGCTTTGAAAAGGGAGAAGTCTCTCTCTCACCGATCTACCCACTCCATGGATTCACCTGACGTGGACATGGTCAAGGACGAGGATGTGAAGAATGACTCCGACAATGAAAGCGAGACCAGTGAGGGGGGCCGGCCGACGAAGAAGAAGAAAGGGCAACGTTTCTATTGCGTCGATTATCCGCCCTGTAACCTGAGCTTTACACGGAGCGAGCATTTGCTACGACATATTCGAAAACATACAGGAGAGCGCCCCTTCACATGTCACTGCTCACGACGATTCTCTCGGCTCGACAACCTTCGCCAACATGCACAGACTGTTCACGTCAACGAGGATATACCAAACGACTCTCTTGCTGCAACGGGGACTAGGTTTCAAAGACAGATTCGCACCGAGCGAGTGCGGCCGCCTGCGGGTCGAGCCCGGGCTAGTACGCTGGGTAGTCAGGGCGCTCACAGTCGGGGGCACAGCAGAAACCTTTCTGCTTCGAGCATTGCATCAACAACTTCCAATCTCAGTATACAGGGACTGGAGACAAGAATTCGCCCAGCTAGCTTTGTCATGCCCAACGATCCTGCTGCAAGAGCTCGACTGTCCTTGTCCTCGATGGAGCATTTCAACCCTGCCTTGATGGGAGGCCCTGGCCCAGTTGAATACGACCACTCAGAAGGCAACACAACCCCTACATCGGCGACATTCTCTGCTGCCAGGGCAAGTCCAGCTCAAAGGTTCTCGTTTCAGTCGCCTGTGTCAACGCGGCCCATGTCGTGGGGAGGTCCCTTGGTCTCTGTGGCAGATGGAAGAAGACTGTCCGTGCCTTCAGCCACTTCGCATGCAGCTCAGGCTCCGCGTCATCACTATCTGACCCCTCTTCCTTCGTCGACCTCCTCTACGTTCCCTGCCGAGCCTCCCCCTGGTCTACTCGCCAGTCCCATGCCATGGCACGAATCAGAAAGAAGACACTCTATCACTAGCAGAGCGAACAAGAGGCGCACATGGCACCCGGACACGTTTCAAGAACCTCGCCCAGCGACGAGTGGTCTGGGGTACAGTCAGACACCAGATGCACCACAGCCTGAATATACCTCTCAGCCTGCTGCCAGCCAGACCACGCGGTTGCCCGGAATCGAGAGCTTCAATTTCGATTCACCTGGCTCCTCGTTCCCACGCCGAGCTTCCAGTCCGATGCAGATCGATCGGCCAACCCCTCGCCCAAGCTCCAATAGTACAGTCTCAATCCAAAACTCTATAGGCTCTAATGTCACACCACCGGCATCTCGGCATGAACAGAGTACCAGTTGGGATAGTACGATTCAGAGGATCGACCGCCTTGAGCTGGACAGTCCCAACCCACAAAGACATCAGCAACACAAGAGCAATTATAGAGCAGTCACGCCGGAGAGTCCATGGGCCCGTTTGGACTACCAGCCGAACGCCTTGCAAGAAACGAAGACGAACCTGGTCTCAACAAAATTCCTGCCTGAAACCCGCGTCCATAACCCACCCAATCACTGGCTGTTTTCCTCGAAAATGGAGGGGGTAATCAATCATACGCCGCCTGGAGATTCGAGCAGCAATGAGAGTCTGCCGACCCCGTCGAGCACGTCAACACTTATGGACCCTCCTCAGCGATGGTTTAAAGGTCGGTCCTCGGACGTAGAGCATCTTACTGACATACCAGCATGGGTTGATCGGCAAACGGCGCGAATCATGGATCGTCCGCATCCGCTGCATTCCGGCCCGCGCTACCACAACGGATACCTTCCCGAAGAATTTCGCCCGCGCCGATTTGGGTCATCCGCAGCGTCCGACACTACTCGCTTAGATGCTCTGGTCGCTGTTGCCACGGGAGAGCAGCAAGCCGTACAAGTTGCAGATCGCTCGTAACGTATGAAGCTTGATGAACCGGAAACGTTCGGATCCGGTTTCAGGCGCCTCGTTCAGGAGCAACCCATCAGCTGACCAGGAGCACCCTATGAAGCTGTTGTGCCTGACTACCCTGGACGGCGGCTTTAGAGTATCCTATTGTTGGTCTACCTTATGCTCTGGACTTAGCATGCTTTTACCCTACGGGTCTTTAGGGTCTAGAACGGGTGCTATAGCACCTAGGGTCATGGTAACATTGGGCAAAGGGTTCAAGCTGGATAGAGGGTAGAAGGAACTTTCGATTCGCTCTAGGACCTTCCTGAGCTGCCCGTCTATGTAGAGTGCTCCGAAGTGTTCTCGCGGGGTGCTCCTGAACGACTCCTGGTTTCAAGATTCTGGCACTACAGAAGCGGATTGGATTCACGCAATGAACCACGATCGGATGCACCCCTTGCTGAGTTCTTGAGTTTCGGTTGGAGCCGCCATCGAGGACGCCGCCAATGGAATGGACCCTGCATTCACACAATCTCATAATGGGAAAGACGGATGGACGAGAAGCAGAGTGGGAACGGACTCGCTCATAAAGAATCCGGCTTATGGGGAAGGCCGATCAAGGAGGAAGCAGAGTGGAATGGACTCGCGTACGATTCATTCTCTTGTGGGGAAGACACTTAGCTGCAAAGCTGAGTGCCTCCTGTCGCCATGGGGAAGACACTTAGCTGCAAAGCTGAGTGCTTCCTGTCTCCATAGGGAAGACACTTGGCTGCAAAGCTGAGTGCTTCCTGTCCCCATATGGAAGACACTTGGCTGCAAAGCTGAGTGCTTCCTGCCCCAAAACAACAAAAAAACACAAAAAAAGCACAGAACAAGAAAAAAAACAGAAACCGGACAGTCTTGCTTTGGACGATCGATTTTGACACCTGCAATACAATGTGACGGCCGACCCCTTTCATCACGATTGACGAATTTCTCTATCGCTCGGTACTTGTTGGTCGATACCCGGGTGAACTTTGGGAATCCTCTCGCTGTTTGTTTTAGGCGAACGCCAGGTGGCGCGGATACCCACTTTCGTTATGTGTTGGCAAGGCGTTTGGATACCCACTTTCGTTATTTGTTGGCAAGGCGTTTGGCTGGGTTGATGGGCATGGGCATATAGTTGGAGCGTGATGTCGGTATGATCATGCTTGTTGTGGCGTTTGGGCGATATCGGTACTTTTGGCGATTGAGCGTCTTGTCACAACGATCGTTTTTCTTCGAAATATGTTTGTATTTCAACGTGCACTTGGTAGTAAGCAGGGAAAGGCACCACAAGAGGTATCTCGTGCTGCCTTTTCCCCGTTCCTTCTATGACCATGTGTTTATGTTTGACATTTAAGCAGGTGGCATAATTGCGCTTTATCTGCACATTACCACACTGCGTGGGATACCAGTCTCGAGACCTCGCAATACTGCTTATATTTCAGCAGGACAGTTCCTGGAGCCTTTCGTCCCTTCTTGCAACATCCCTTCTTGCAACACAAGTACACCTCTTGAAGAATGATCATGGAGCTTTCCTACCGAAAACGGCCCCTGTTGATGCTAGGTGTTGTAGCATTGTACCACCTCTGGTAACGTGCTGTGAAAAGTTCCCTAGGTTCTAACTACTCACCTTTAGCTCCTTAGTCCCTCCTACGGTATCTGTCTGAAGCTGCTCGGAATACCGATTATGTTCAAATCGGCCCCGCCCCCTGGCCCCTTGACAAAGCTACCTAGGTACGCTATATGCTTACCCCGCTTTCGTCATCATTATGAATCCACACCATCACACCGAGGCTCATGCGATAGCCTCAAGCTGCATTGAAGAAATGTAAACGAACTCTTACTTAGGGCAACTACACACCACTACATTCCAAACCCAGCGCTCCTTCCAACATATTCACAATGGCAGAAATGCGCGCAGTAGGTCTGTAACTCCTTTCGCGAACAACACAACCGCCCTCTTTCCTCGACCCCTAACACACCACCCCAGATATACACGGGGGCAAAGGCAACATAAGCGCATTGCACATCACCACGGTTCCCAAGCCTCGACCCAGCCCCGCTCAAGCCTTGGTCAAGGTGAAATGCTTCGGGCTCAACCGCATGGATCTCTTGCAACGCGAGGTACACAACAACTACAACGTTGTTTCTTGCCTAAAGAAAACTAAAAACATGATAACGTTATAGGGTCTGTATCCCGTTCCGGAAGGCGCTTCAAAGATCCTCGGCGTCGAGTTTTCGGGCACGATTGAAGAGTTGGGTGAGCACGCCGAAGCAGGTGGAGATTTTAAGAAGGGTGATGAGGTTTTCGGACTGGCGTATGGGGGAGCGTATGCGGAGTTTATTGCTGTGAGTACGAGGATGCTGGTGAAGAAGCCGGAGGGGATGGGGTGGGAGGAGGCGGCGGGGATTCCCGAGGTATGTTTTCTGTTTCTTTTTTCCTCTCCCTTCTCTCTCGAAGGCTCCTTCCTCTCGATGAGATCTCAAGGTAAAGCGAAGCAACGCCTGAGAGAAACTTACTGAGAAACAAAATAGACATGGATAACCGCCACCCAAGGTAACAAAGAAACGCTTCTCTTTACTACCCTCATGATAGAATACTTACTTCCATCAGCCCTCTACCACATATCCCACTTCACCCCCGGAAAATCCATCCTCTTCCACGCCGCCGCCTCCTCCGTCTCCATCGCCGGCATCCAGCTCGCCCGCGCCGACTCCGCCTCCGCCATCTACGCAACCGCGCGCAGCGACGAAAAGTGCTCTTTCGCCGTAAACACCCTCGGCGCAACCGCCGCTTTCAATTCCACTACCACCGACTGGGTCCAAGAAATCGTTAAAGCGACAAACGGTCGCGGCGTCGACATTGTCATTGATTTCGTTGGGGCGGATTTCTTCGCCAAGAATTTAGAGGTTGTGGCTAAAGACGGAGTGATTGTGAATCTGGGGTTCTTAGGCGGAACTGAATTGCCACAGGGTACTAATCTTTCGGCGTTTATTAGGAAGAGAGTGACATTTGTGGGGAGTGCCCTGAGGAGTCGGGATGTGGAGTAAGCCTCCCTCAAGCTGTACTTGCTCCATTCATAGCTAACAGCGATGCTTTTAGGTATCAGGGGAAGCTGAGGGATGAGTTGGTGGAACATGCATTGCCGAGGTTTAAGGATGGCAGGTTTAAGGTGCTGATTGATAGGGTGTTGAGCTGGGAGGATGTGCAGGAGGCGCATCGGTTGTTGGAGGAGAACAAAACAAGGGGCAAAGTCATATGCTGTGTATATTAGAGGGCTGTGGTGTGGGTTGGAACGGAATTAGGCGAGGAAAGAAGAGTTGAAGTTAGATTTAGTCGGAGGGGTCGAAAACCTCAGCCAAACACAACCTACCGGATCTTACTCTGCCCACTTACTACAAGATCAAGAACCTCATTCTCGCTGCAAGTTTTATTGACACTTGGGCAGAAGCAGACCCGTGGCGCCTCCAGGCTTGGGCTAGGTGGAAGGCGTGTTACGACCAAGTAACGGCGCCGTATTTGAAAGTCTGTGCCACGAGCTAGAAGAGTTAGATAGCATCCGCTCTGGAGACCTAGCGAAGGCGAAGGAATGAATTGATTCGATGGAAGAAGAAGAGGGCATTGACGAGGACATGGAGGACGCCATCGACGCGCACGTCGGAGAGAGAATCTACGAGGCTATGGAAGAAGCCGTCGACGAGAGCAAAGAGGAGGGTACCAAGGAGCTCATGGGCACTGACAGAGCCGCAAAACGGAGGTCATGGGCAGCGTCAGTGGCGCTAAAGACGAGGATGACAGAGGTGGCATGCAGACCGAGCAGCTTCGCATTCCCATTTCGATCCTCCTCCTCGCACCCCAGGGACCAGCGAGGTGAACGCCAGTGTCGACCGCACAACCGGAGCGCCCAACAACTCTAACAACCTAGACGCTCTTGCTCCTGCTGCTCACCTCGCTCCTACTACTTATATAGGCTCCTGCTACTCCTCCTTCTACCCCTACACGCCAGCTTCGTCATCAGAAAAGCGCCAGATTCAACAAGAGCGGAGCGTACCATGCCCAACAGTTCGCCAAGTCTCTCCCAAGGTGGCAGTCGCCGCGTCCGAAGCTGTTGGATATCACCTGGACCGAGTCAGACAGTGATGGGAACAACAAAAAGGAGGAGTAGAGCTGACAGTGACAGGAACAAATAGTAACCATGTGTAGAGCTGATATGAACTGTGAGATTTTTCATTGCTTTCTTTGTTATTTTTTGGGTCGACGGCCTCATCTTCACTGCCTTTGGCCCCAGGAGCACTTGCATGTACCCACCTGTTTGGGCTTCGAGCTAGGTGGAAATGTTTATTTTTTCCTTATCGTGTACACTTGCGAATCCCGACGTTGAGATAAGCCTTTTGGTATGATGGAGTAGGTGATGACAATAGCGGGGCCGCAAAGCCTTGGGTAAAGCTTAATTCGAACATCCAAATTGTCGAAGTGAAGGACCACCTTCTGCGTAATTCACATCCCAGAGACAGCACATCTCAGCACACTCAGGTACAGCACATCTCAGCACTCAGCAAAGCACATCCCATCACGTTTACAGCACAGACCACATGATAACATCGATAGTTTTCTAACACGGGCTCCAACATCGACTCCGTGCTCTAGCCCGCTATCTCGATGCCAAAGAATCAACCCAAACCCGCTTCATCAAAACAACCTATAACTACTGAACAACCTTAGACAACCAGTTAGCATGCATTCAGTCCGGCCAGGTGGACAGGATCAGAGGTATATCTGCGGGGTTCGGACATACCTTCTCTCTGAGCATTCCCATCCATTGCTGCAAGCTGACGCCCTGGTCCGCTCGGTCCTCGACGAGGAGAGTCTGAGCCCAGAGCTTGAGGCTGGGGTCGCCATCCTCGCGGACAATGTATAGAGCAGGGTAGACAATCGAGCCGACGCCCTTGTGTCTGTGGTCCTTGCTCTTCTCGATGATTGCGCGGACTCTTTCGTTGAAGTCGTTATCGATGACTGGCATGGTCGTCTTGCCCTGCTTGATCAGGGTCCTGTCTTCCACGCCGAAAACGTCAAGGAGGAGAGCCGGCACTGCGTCACGGCCGATCCACAGGAATTGGTTGACACCATCGTCGATGAGGTACAGCCCGTAGGGCACAATGCGCTCTGAAGAGAGGTTGCAGGATGGAGGCAGTACAACATCGCCTGTCGCCGGGTCCGGTACACCGGCCGCATCGGGCACTAGCAGCGTGAGTAAGTGTGAAGACGAACCGAGGAAATCACACTTACTGTCATGCAAAGAATAGAAGCGTGGATACTACTCGACTGTCAGCTTGCTCTAACTGGGAAGAATGTCGGCCTTACAATATACTGCATCATGAGCGGAAGTGGGAGTGTGCTAAGCAAGCAAAGAGCTGCAGCCCGAAGGTCGCTAGGAATCTGAGCGGATTTCCGCAGCCCGACATTCTTGATCAGCCCCAAGAACAGGACGGGGAGCGCCCTGAGGTTCTGAGGCAGCGAGAGGGCACCCGAGCCGCCACCAGCAAGCTCCTTGCGGTACGTCTGCAGAATCTCGATGACCTTCGACTGGAGAGCGTCGCGGGCCGCATCAAGGCTTGATCCAAAGGCGCGTTCGACGGCCTTATGCGAGAAGTAGGCGGTGATGGCCTGGGCATCGGCAGATGCGTATACATTCGCCAAGCTTTCGGTGGTAGGAATTGCCAGGGTCATCACTCGTATCCTCCGCTGGCCATTGCAGGTTGTATGGAGCACAGCGGCCTGTCTATGTCAGTCATGTCTCGCTGCACGCTTGAAAACGCGTACCTGTAAGCACACAAAAGGCTTCCCAATAGTCTCATCAATGGCAACTTCCACAACGTAGGCTTGGTCCCTGGGGAATGCAGGGAATGCGCAGAGATCGGAGCTGCGGTTAAAGAAGTTTCCGTAGAAGGCGTTCATGCGCAATCCAGTCGTGGCGCGCACCCGGAGAACGGCTTCGAGACCAATCTCTGCAGAAAGGTAATCGCTAAACTCCCTGGCAAACTTGACAGCATCTTCCGGCCGGGCTGCTGACCAACCAGGGTAGAACCATGTCTGGCCACCAGTGAAACGCGGAAGGTTGCTCAGGGTTGCCACATCTTGGTATTGCGAAGAGAAGAGGAACATGTCGATTGAAACCTGGTTCTTAGAGCACTCCACAGCGAAGCTCTTGTAGAAGCTGGACGCCGTTTGCAGGAGCTTAGACTCTCCGGAGGTACCGAGAAGCTTCTTGTCTTCTCGCATCTCCAGTTTTCCAGTGCCAACGTTAGGCAATGATGCTGTGAGTACGGTAATCTTTCCGCCAACGGGGGCAATCAGCTTGTGGCCTGCCCTTAATGCCGAGCCCATGGCAGATGATGTATTGGGCGTGTCCTGGAACATGGACTGAAGTTTCTCCAAGAAAGCCTCAATGTTCGCCCGACATTCCGAGAGATTGACAAGAAGATCCGATGGCTGAGGGAGGAATGGCTCATCATCGATATCGCTGACGACCAGACAGGACACGTCGTTGTTCTCGCTCTCATCCGGCTTGATGGAGAAGTAGTGCAGACTGGAATCTGACAGATTTAGCTGACGGTCTCATGATGGCATAAAGAGAACTTACCAACAGCCATGAAACCTAACCGTGTGCGACGATCCACATTGGGGATCCTGTCAAGGCTTTCCAAGATGCACCTTGCGCTCGTAGCCAGTAGGCCGCTAGTGACAGCAGCGTAGCTCACATCGAACAGGAACAGGTAGACCAAGGGTTGAGGCGGCCGAACCATATACTCCTGGGGTGCCACAAACTCTACCACGGAGTGATTCAGCTCTGCTCTTTCCCAGCGATCGACACTCTTCTGCGCAGCTGCGTCCCAGTCGAATGCTTGCGGTACGTCGTTGGTCAGGTTGCACATGTTGCAGCGCCACCGATGGCCATGGTCAAGGAAGGTGACGAAGGGGTTGATGTATGCGCGGCAGCGTCTGCACCTAGAAATGACCTGATCGGACACAACAGGCACAGATTCCTCGTTGTCTCGAAGCGCTCCATAAGGCTGTTCGAGAGTTATTTATATAGTCCCAGCTTCCGTGAGTTATCGTACCTGAATAACGAGAGCATAGGGAAGTCTGCGAGCGTGGAGAATTAGTGTCTCGTTCGTGCCCCAGAAACAGTTACAGAACATACCGGCTCTTCTTGAGCAGCGAATGCGTGGTAGGAATTGTGTTCAATGTAGATCGAATGTATTGCGGCGGGCAATTGGCGAAGGGGGACGGAGTGGCCGAGCTCTGCAGAAAGGTGAGCCTCCATTCTTCTCAGAGGCAGTATTCACCATCTCCAAGACGTGTGATTACACAGCGAAGTCTGAGGTACGTGGCTAGGGTGTAGTACTGACGTTGGCGGGCAAGTTGATAGCCGGGGGTGGCTGGTCCAGTTCGAGCACGTTGAACGGCTGGGAGCGGTCAGCGTTTGTTATTCTTGCAGCATAACTCACTTGCCTGCTGTATCAGGTCCGAAGGGAGCAGCTGGTTCATGTGCGTTGCCGCGTGCGGAGCTTGGGGTTGGGCTTGGATGCCCGGTTGCTGGTAGCCAGGCTGCTGGTACCCGGGCTGCTGGTATCCCGGTTGCGAATAGACTGGCTGCTGTGCATTCAAGTTCATCTGGCCGAATTGGCCTGCCAGATTGTCCTGGCCGGGCACAGGCTGGGCTGCTCCAAGTCCCGGCATCAGCGGTGCTGGAGCTCCGCCAGCAGCGGGGACGGCATTTGCGCCGAATTCGTAGGCCTGGGCGGCGTAGGCGCGTTTCTTCTTGTGCTCCGCCATGGCTGGAGAAAGCGATATCTTTGGCGGAGACGGTGATGGGGGTAAAGGTATTGTTGCGCAGGTAGATCGTCGTGGTCGCCTTCACGCAGCGGGACCAGCGAGCTGCAAGTGTGGCTTCTTGGGACCGAAAGCTTGGCGTGTCCGGGGTGTCTGTGCATTTGATGTCTCCGCCCCGCTCCGCTGTACCCCGGATGTGACATCTTCCACTGATTCCAGAATCACAGTTCACGTTCAGGGGTAACCTCTCATTGTAATTCATTAATCATTATCCAAGTATCCCGGCCCGCGTCTCCTGTGCTAACAATCGTTAACAGCTGAATGAGAAGAAATTCACCGCCCTCCATCATGATCTGGTCTTCCAGGCCCGGCTCTGCTTCAGATCACGCCCGCGGCTTCAACCTGACGTCTCTCAGCTTCGGTCATGGGATAAGGTGGTTGAACCTCTCCACCGTCCCGTGAGCCTCTGGACTCACCGCTGGCCACACGGTTCTGGCTCTCTGCACTTGCGCTGCGGCTTCTAGCCCCTCGGTCAAGCCCTGATTGTTCTGTTGCTTCGATGCCTTGCCCTGTTTCGCTTCCCTGGACCACAGAACCAGGACCTGCCCTCCCGGAACCGCCAGGCATAGCTCCGACACTGAGAGCTCCAGCCGTCGAGAGTATTGGCTCCATGTTAGGTTGCCAATTGCGCAGGTCGTCTTCGGCATCGTTGAGAATCTGGCGACCGGCATCCATTCCCTCGAAAGCGGGGTGTGCATCTCCAGGAACGATGGGCGTATCATCAAGAAGGTTGAGCAAACGGCGCGCCTGTTTGGCCAGCATAATCTGCTTCTCCGCCCGTTCAATTGTCGCAGCAAGGTGAATGTCGAAGGCCTCCTTGAACTTCTGACGAGTCTGCAGCCACTTAGCCAAATCCCTACTCACTCTGAAACACTTACAATATTTGTCAGTTGGGCTTCGGCGACCAGACTCTGAGCTTCGGCGCGGACGAGTTCCTGTTCGAGCTGCACGATTTTAGTGCTCTGTGGCTCTTTGTACTTGAGCTTTGCAATCTCATCAGAAACCTGAGCAACAGTCAGCTTAGATCGAAAGCAGGGCATCTCAGTCACTTGCCTTCGCCTTATGGTCGCGACTAGGTTGCACCGAGCTTTCGGTGTTTCGAATCTGCTTCAAGACGCCCCGATATTCTTCAAGTGCTTGGGCGTAGGCATCTTCCTGCTCCGCAATCTCGGCCATCAAAACGCCCAACTTGTCCGACACATCCGAGAGAGCATCGTCCCCTGTAGCCTCTCCCCAGTCGGAGAGTTGTTGAGCAATGGCAATACGCTCACGTCCCGCCGTCTCATAGGCGCCTATGGCATGGTTCTCGGCCTTGATGAGCTTGTAGAGTTTCTTGGATAAGTCCGGCTGTTGCATGCCCCGCAGAGAGGCCATGGTAAAGCGGTGCTTCGGCATGCTCCTACCCCCGCTCGAGTCTTTCGAGCGAACTGAAAGCGATCGGTTCCTGGTACGCACAGGCATCATGGTAAGCGAATGGGACCGCGATGGTGCACGGGAAGGTGTACGTGAAGGTGTACGTGACGAAACTGATGGGTAGGCTGGCATAGGAAGAGGTGGAGGTGTATAGTATGCGACAGGCATCTTGACAAACCAAATATAGAAGACGTATAGTCGAAAGGTCTACCCGCAGAAGGAAAATCGAATTTAACAAAAAAAAAAAACCGAGTGCAGGAACCAGAATCAAGACAGAACGAAGACCAGCTTACATTTCGAAGCAATCCGAGGAGAAGCACTAGTAGAGTAGTTATAAGGAAGTGTCGGGTCTGGCTATTGTTAGCTATGCAAGCAGGCGCCCGTGTAGCCTTACGATGGCGGCTCCGCGAATTGCAGTAATTACTGTCCGACCCGTAACGTGGTAAACTGGCGAAGTCTGTTGAAACGGTAGGCGCCGAGCGGATGCTGTGTGGGGAACGTCTGCGCGTAGAGTTCAGCGTTTGGATGGACGACGTCCCCCGATGAAGCCGCAAGCGCCCATGGCATCGATGATGTCATAGCCAGTTTGCTGCGGAAGGCGCGTGAGCCGTTCTTGGCAAAACCATCTTACGTCCACCACCTCGACATTCATCTCGAAATACTACTCGTCTCGTCTCCCATCGAACCGCACGTCCACTATTAATTGTGCTTTGGTCGGCCAATCTCACATCGTCGTGGATTGGAGATCACAATTGCGAGACGTTTTATGGTAAACCTGGCACCAGGTCGGCCACTGGCCTATTGTCATATCGGAGGGCTCACATACACAGTACAGCCTGCGATGATACAGAGTCGGGATCATCTACGCTGTCCGGGACCCGCGTCTCTTTGAGCAATTCCAATAATCTTGCGATGGGTATGAGCGCTGCCGATGCACAGTCCCTGGATAATCCACCACCTTTGTACCTGACCAAACCGTTACGCCCTAGGCCGGCCCTCGGATTCCCGAATAACAACGGTCTTTGCCCTGGCAACCTTCGGAATCTTCCACGGCGTTAAACCCCACACTGCATCCCCGCTATGGCCTGAGATCATGCGTCCGAGAACTCTTATGGCCGACTCCGGTATGCATCTTGCCTCACCCCGCAGAGTCGGCGATGGCATCATCTTCGGTGGTATAGTCCGTGGACACCACATGAACCACTTTGTCACATCTAAGATGCCACACCAGCAGGGATCTCCCGTTCCTTTTCTCGGCGTCCAGCAGGTTTTCCTCTAACTAAGTGCGGGACGTCTCGGCTTGGCATCAGCAGCTAGTTGCAATTCGACCATTACTAACCTCACAGCATCTGGGCCATCTCGTGCCAGAATCACCTGTCCGCATCGCCAATTACTCGGATGTCTCGCCAGACTGGCTTCAAATCTCTTCCCGTGGCGAAGAGCCGTGTAAGCCATCTGCTTGCGTCAGCTTCTTCGCATCCACACTGGTGTCCAGAAACAGCTGAATGGTAAGCAGAACCACAATGACCTTGACTTTCCTCGGGAACATCAAGGGCTCTCGGGCGAGGATTTTGAGGTGGTTCGATGAGCCCCGTTGACCGTGCACCATAATACTGCAGCACGGCATCGCCCAGGACTGTTGTACCACATGTTCTGGCTGTCTGTCTACCATCCCGCCGGAATCCGTGGTGGAGACCCGCATCACACCGCGGAGCATATCGTGTTATGGCGGACTAGAACGTCCTCCGTGTTACGCATGCGGCATCAGAGAAAGAAACCCTTGGTTGTGAACTCAACCGCAGAAGATGGCTACACAGATACCATCGCCGGCACATGTCAAACGTGGGATCTCCGGTCACGCAAGGCGTCCAGCATCATTGTGTCTCTGAGATACCGCACACCGTGTGGGCTAGCCTCTCTGTACATGCTGTTTTTCGGCGGCATTCATCACAGCAACATCATCCCGGTAGCCTAACCGCATGTATCGGTGTGGGTCCGGCAAGGCTTGTTTGCCGGGCTATGACGATTGGTGGGGACTAGAAATCTCGAGCCATCCGATTTGTTGGCAGACTACCATCCTTGAATTGAGACGGGGAGCTACGGACGAGCTTCATCTGTGTTGTTTGACAAATGTCGGCCCGCAGGGAAATTATATAAAGGCATGGCAGCCATCGCCTCATAGCAAATCTTCAGATCTACTCATTGTTGTTTCTGCGCAAGATGGTCGTCTCAAGCCTCCTATTGGCAGCGCTGGCTGCCACGGTCAACGTTGGCTATGCCGCCTGTCCTTTCATGGACGGAACCCTCGACGCTAGGGATCTTCCCGCCGAGCATCCTCCTGTCCCTGGAGCTGTGCGTACGGATGAGTTTCTATCCAAGTATGAGCTCGACGACAGCGATGCCTACATGACTACCGATGTCGGTGGCCCCATCGAGGACCAGGAGAGTCTGAGTGCTGGCGAGCGAGGACCAACGCTTCTGGAGGACTTCATTTTCCGCCAGAAGATTCAGCATTTCGATCACGAGCGTGTGCCTGAGAGAGCTGTGCACGCTCGTGGTGCCGGTGCTCATGGTGTCTTCAAGTCCTTTGGCGACTGGTCCAACATCACCGGCGCTTCCTTCCTGAACGCCGCTGATAAGGAGACTGATGTCTTCGTACGATTCTCGACTGTTGCTGGCAGCCGTGGATCTGCTGACACTGTCCGTGATGTCCACGGCTTCGCCGTCAGGTTCTACACTGATGAGGGTAACTTTGGTAAGTCTGAGTGCTATACATTTTCTCAGACCTTTCTGACAGGGTGACAGATATTGTTGGAAACAACATCCCCGTCTTCTTCATCCAGGACGCTATCAAGTTCCCTGACCTCATCCACGCCGTCAAGCCCAAACCTGATAGGGAGATGCCCCAGGCTGCTACCGCCCATGACAACGCCTACGACTTCTTCTCTCAGCAGCCCAGCTCCCTCCATACTCTGTTCTGGGCCATGAGCGGTCACGGAATCCCCCGCTCCTACAGGCATATGGACGGTTTCGGTGTGCACACCTTCCGTTTCGTCACCGACGACGGAAAGACCAAGCTGGTGAAGTTCCGCTTCAGGACTCTCCAGGGTCTGGCTTCTTTGGTCTGGGAAGAAGCCCAGGTCACCGCAGGAAAGAACGCCGATTATCACCGTCAAGATCTGTGGGATAGCATCGAGAAGGGCCAGTACCCCGAATACATCTTCGAGGCTCAGATCATGGATGAGGAAGATCAGCTCCGCTTCGGCTTCGATGTCCTCGACCCCACGAAGATTGTACCCGAGGACATTGTTCCCTTCACGCCTCTCGGAAAGCTCACCCTCAACCGCAACCCTCGCGACTACTTCGCAGAGACTGAGCAGGTCATGTTTCAGCCCGGACACATCGTCCGCGGTATCGATTTCTCCGATGATCCTCTCCTCCAGGGCCGCCTCTTCTCTTACCTTGATACCCAGTTGAACCGTCACAACGGCCCCAATTTCGAACAGATCCCCATCAACCAGCCGCGCATCCCATGGCATAACAACAACCGCGACGGTGCCGCCCAGATGTTCATTCCTCTGAACAGCTCTCCTTATAGCCCCAACACCAACAACAACGGTTCTCCTCGCCAGGCCAACGAGACCGTCGGCCGCGGTTTCTTCACCGACCCCAACCGCCGCGTTGGCGGACCCTTGGTGCGCTCCGTGTCGTCGACGTTCAAGGATGCCTGGTCGCAGCCTAGGCTGTTCTTCAACTCCCTGGCTCCTGCCGAGCAGCAGTTCATTGTCAACGCCCTCCGCTTTGAGATCTCCCAGCTCAAGAGCCCCGTTGTCAAGAACAACATCCTCATCCAGCTGAACCGCGTCAGCCACGAGGTTGCCGAGCGCGTCGCCAGGGCCATTGGCATGACCGCTCCGGAAGCTGATCCTACCTACTACCATGAGAACAAGACGATCGGTGTCTCCATCGCCGAGAAGCCTCTTGACACGATTGACGGCCTGAAGGTCGCTTACCTGACCTCCAACGGCGCTCGCGACTCCAACAAGCAGGCTCTCAAGGACGCACTTGCAGCCAAGAACGTCGACCTTGTCGTCGTCTCTGACACCCTCGCTGATGGTGTCGACCAAACCTACTCCGCTTCCGATGCCTCTCAGTTCGACGCCATCGTCGTCGGCGACGGAACCGATGCTCTCTTCGATGACAAGACTAAGGCCCAGTCTGCCCTCTACCCCGCTGGCCGTCCGCTGCAGATCGTGCAGGACGGATTCAGGTGGGGCAAGCCTGTTGGCACTGTCAGGCAGCGCAGTCAGGCGCTCAGGCAGGCTGGCATACAGTCTTCTTCCGCCGGTGTCTACACTGCCGTGACTGCTGACGATCTCGAGGAGGGTCTCAAGACTTTCAAGTTCTTGGACCGCTTCCCGTTGGATAAGCAGTAGACGGATATGATGGGGAACATTTTGCATGATTGATTGTTAGCGTTTCGCATCTGGCTATTTTCGCTGTCGCTCAATTGTATATATATCCGAGCGTTCGAGCGCAGTTTGGTACGATAGATTTATTAATACCCTTTTCACCTGTCAAGGCGACATCTGCGACCCCTTTGTGCGATCTTTCTGTGATTGATGATGGCGCAACAGTGTTGACAGCTTCGTCACGCTTACACAGGTCTTAATCAGATCGTGAGACATGCCACTTGACACATGCATGTGGAATACTTCCTTAGTTTCGTGTCAGTGACACCTGTACATGTACCTTCGCTCCGGTGTACTACCTGCTGTTCTGATGGAGCCCTGCGTCACAACGAAGCTAGACTGAGCTTAGACTAGCGTGGCTATGAGCACACCTCAGTCCTTAGTAGCACGCCGTCACCTCGACCACCACAACCCCCCGCAGTTACCTCATAGTCTATCACCTGTGCTTTAGGTATAGACATGATCTGTTTCATGCTGTCAATATCGAAGACGCAGTCGCCTCTTTGCAGAACTATTGATAACCCATGGCAGCATTGAAACTGACAGAAGCATCACAGAAGCATTTCAGAGTCGCTAGTCCTGAAGACTAGCACTCCGCAACTACGTCTACACCTGATACACCCATCACGAGGTACACTACCACATGAGCTAAGACGCGAAGGAAGGTGATGATGAGTCCATCTCCAGCCTAGCCGTTGTCAATCAGCGGCGAACCCTTACTGTACCCTCCTTAGTGTCCCCCAGTAGGTGCTTTTTGACCTCCAAGGGAAATACAGACCATTCCAGCGACGTCACACAGTCGCAGTGACGCTCATACGCTAGCTCTCCGTCACGTTCCGACCATATAAACAAACCCTATGTCACCCATGGGGTCCCCACGCCGTCTCGCACTCCTCTTCCACTACCATCAAGATGGCCACAACACTCGAAAAAACCGTCCAAGAAATGGGCGACATGAGTATCTCCGCCTATGGGAAGGCGAGATCGACAATCAGCGGAAAGCCCCTGAGCGATGAAGAGAACAAGAAGATGACGGAATTCTTCAAGGCTTCCATGTACCTCTGTCTGGGCATGATTTTTCTCAAAGACAACCCCCTACTTCGGGATCCCCTGACGACGGACCATCTCAAACGACGATTGCTAGGTCATTGGGGCTCCGATGCTGGGCAGAGCTTCACTTACATCCATATGAACCGCTTGATCAAAAAGTACGATCTGGACGCCATGTTCATCTCTGGACCCGGTCACGGAGCCCCTGCGGTGCTGTCTATGAGCTATATGGAAGGTGTGTACTCGGAAGTTTACCCAGACAAGAAGGAGGATACCGAGGGGATGAGACGGTTCTTCAAGCAGTTTTCCTTCCCAGGAGGGATTGGATCGCATGCTACTCCCGAAACGCCAGGCAGTATCCACGAAGGCGGGGAATTGGGATATTCGATTTCGCATGCCTTCGGCACTGTATTCGATCACCCGGATCTGATCAGTCTCACCATGGTTGGCGACGGAGAAGCCGAGACCGGGCCTTTGGCTACGAGTTGGCATTCGACAAAGTTCCTGAACCCCATTACAGACGGCGCTGTACTTCCAGTGTTGCATCTCAACGGATACAAAGTACTTCCTGTCGTTCCGTTTTTGAGCCATATAACTGACGCAACAGATCAACAACCCGACTCTTCTCGCCCGCATCAGCCACAAAGAGCTCGAAGCCCTATTCATTGGCTACGGCTGGACTCCCTACTTCGTCGAAGGCGCCGACATCCCATCGATGAACCAAGCCATGGCAGCAACTATGGAACACTGTATCCTCGAGATCAAGAAGTTCCAAAAGCAAGCGCGTGACTCTGGTCAAGCCTTCCGCCCCCGCTGGCCGATGATCGTACTCCGCTCACCCAAAGGTTGGACTGCGCCACGCATGATCGGCGAGCACTTCCTCGAGGGCTTCTGGCGCGCTCACCAAGTCCCGGTTCCAGATGCTATCAAGGATAAATCGAAGCTCAAGATCTTGGAGGATTGGATGCGAAGCTACAAACCGGAACGCTTGTTTGATGAGAACGGAGCGCTGAGAAAGGATCTGAAAGAACTTGCTCCACAGGGCAATCGCAGGATGAGTGCGAACCCCGTTGCAAACGGCGGGCTTCTGCGACATAAGTTGCATATGCCTGATTTCCGGAACTATTCTATCCAAGTGCAGAAACCGGGCGTGTCGATGTTTGGAAGTATGCTGAACTTCGCGAAGTTTTTGAGGGATATGGTCAAGGATAATCCGCATCACTTCCGTGTTTTTGGACCGGATGAAACGGAGTCGAACAAGCTTGCCGCTGTATACGAAGCGAGTAAGAAAGTGTGGTTGGGAGACTACTTTGATGAGGACTCCGACGGTGGCAACCTTGCGTTCTCCGGCAGGGTTATGGAAATGCTCAGTGAGCATACCGTAGAGGTACGTCGGGTTACATCTCTATCTAGTGACTTGAGTTCTAACATCCTCAGGGCTGGCTCGAAGGCTACATTCTCTCCGGCCGCCACGGCTTCCTCAACAGCTACGAACCCTTCATCCACATCATCGACTCCATGGTCGGCCAACACTGCAAGTGGCTCGAGAAGTGTGCCGAAGTCGACTGGCGTGCCCCAGTCGCCTCACTCAACCTCCTCCTGACCGCGACCGTCTGGCGCCAGGACCACAACGGCTTCACGCACCAAGACCCCGGCTTCCTCGACGTCGTCGCCAACAAGTCCCCAGAAGTCGTCCGCATCTACCTTCCACCCGACGGCAACTGCCTCCTCAGCGTAATGGACCACTGTTTCCGTTCCTCCAACTACGTCAACGTCGTTGTAGCCGACAAGCAAGACCACCTCCAATACCTCAACATGGACGCCGCCATCGCCCACTGCACCAAAGGACTCGGAATCTGGGACTGGGCCTCCAACGACCAAGGCATGGAACCCGACATCGTCATGGCCTCGTGCGGCGATGTGCCAACCCACGAATCCCTCGCCGCCACCGCGCTCCTACGCGAACACCTCCCCGAATTGAAGATCCGCTTTGTAAACGTCGTCGACCTCTTCAAACTCATGCCGAAATGGGCACACAGCCACGGCTTGAATGATCGCGAGTACCGCGCCATTTTCACGGACGATAAAGCCGTCCTCTTCAACTTCCACTCGTACCCCTGGTTGATCCATCGCTTGACGTATCGGCGTAAGGGTCAGCATAACCTTGCGGTCCGCGGGTATAAGGAGAAGGGGAATATCAATACGCCGTTGGAGTTGGCGATTCGGAATGGCACGGATCGGTTTAGTCTGGCGATTGATGCGATCGATCGGATTCCTGGCTTGGGGAATAAGGGCGCTGGGGTTAGGGAGAGGTTGATGAATGAGAGGATTTGGGCGGCGAATTATGCGCATCATGAGGGGATGGATCCGGAGGAGTTGACGAAGTGGGTTTGGCCATATTAGAGATTGTAGGTGTAGGTTGTAGGTGTAGGTAGAATGTATTTGTTTGTGAGTTCTGGAAAGGTGCTGCTGCATTACGGGGGTTTCTGCGAGGGTGGTGAACAGTAACTAAACGCTTGCTCAACGGTCACAGCTTGCTAAACAGTTGCTGTTGCGCACGTGTGCGCCTCCTTCCTGCTCAGGCAAGTCTCGCGGAATGGGAGAGTATAACAGAGAAGCGTGCAGCAGGTACTCGTAAGTAACCGCCTTTGAAAACGTAAGGCAGGCACCAGCACAGAGTATGAGGCAGGTGAGTTCCTGTTACAAGAGATCGACGAGGCAAGAAGGTGACTGAAGCAGGTCATCGTTCCTTCCACTCTCGTCCCTGGGGTGATGTCACTCTTACCTCTTCTTCACACACGAACGTGTCCAAAGCATCAACACTCACACATTGGTTAATCAATCTCAATCCAAAGCTCACATTACTAGCCATTCGTTCGTTTTTATCACATCGCTGACATTATGGACGAGAAAGACCCACAACAAACGCAGCCCGAACCGGGCCATGAGAATCCTACACCTCACGACCATCCCACCAGACCTAACAGTCTTCCAGTTGACAGTGGTCTTGATGTTTCTGATCTTTCCGAAGAGATGAGCAAAGCCAGACTCACTGAATCGTCGAGCCCTGTTCCTTCCGCGTTTCCCACCGGCTCGATTGCGACCGTGAGAACTCCAAGTGGCAAGGAGATACCTGACATGACGGAAAATAACACCCACGACGTTTCCAGGGAACCATCAAAACTAACTCAATCGGAACCCTCAGTGACGGCTACGGAAAAAAGTATGCCAGACCCACCCGCCAAGGTACCTGTAAACCACAGCCTTGAGGTGGCGTGTTTCAGCCCGGAATCGGCTTTGACAGCGGCGGCTGCCGGTGCAGACTGTATCCATGTCTACCCTGGAGGAAGTGGACACGTCAATGTCGCATGGTTCAAGAATTACAGTCGACAGAGGAAGGATATGCCCCCAGAGACAGTGAATGACTCCACGTCTATACCTGCTGTGCCCATGAGGATTTATCTGGACACGGACGAGGACTTGCTGCGCGGGCCCGATGTGCAGTTGTTCAGTCTGGAGGAAAGAATAAAGAACTTCAAGAACACACGTCGACAAGACAACAAGTTTAGAGCCCGAAATCTTCTTTGCCCGGAAGACAGCTTTATGTTTGGTATTACCGATCGCTTTGGAGCCGTGGACCTTGAACGCAACAAATCGCTGGTGGAACTGGCAGCTCCCTATCCTTGCACCTTTGCCGGGGTTTTCCAGGATTACTGGGAAGCCCGAAACAATGTGGAGCCCTTGATCCAATGTGGATTTAAATCTTTTTATGTGATATTCGAGAGCAACGAGGATTTCGGGTCATTCATGGTTCTCTTCCAACAATAGCTCCGCGATTATGGCAACAGGATCCAGTTCATCTTCGGTTTTCAAATCACAGATGATAATATTATGTACCTGCAGGAAAAGCTGCAAGACTTTGGTCACTTGCGCTTTTGCACCACGGCGCTCGACAAGAGTGTCCTCCAAAGGATGATCGAGAGGACTACAAAGTCGTTATTTCAAAGTTTCTTCGACAGAAGCTCTATCTCTCTTCGTGAAAAACAATACCACAACATCGCCTTATGGGCTGAGCAGGCCCGGGACGAAATCCGAACACTGGAACGTGAAGGCAGGGACGGCAAGTGGCATTACCCGGAAATGCGAGCCGTTGTCGATGCACTGGTTCGCCCTTCTCCATATCCAAATGAAGGGATAGGAACAGCGCTGCACGCGTGGGCACAGTCCTGGGACGCGGAATCTTACGGATAGGATCAAGAGGAGCCTGTGATTATAGCCCTTCAACATGTCACTAGATCGTATCGTCGCCTACTACCGCGCCATGAAGTACTCGAAGAAAGGGTATTAGTCAACAAACGTTGGTTATATATTTTCGATCGTTTAAAGGTCGAGGCGGCGGCGGTACGTCGTCTTGAAGTATCGAGGATGCGCCTGGCTATGCGTGGGAAGCTTCTTAAACTGTCAAGGCCAGAGAGCGGACTGACGAGTTGTCATGTCTTTCCGGGATCATTATCCAGCGCTGTGTTGCTCAGGGTTTCATGTAATTTCTAGTGTTACACACAGTCAGGTCGAGTGTTGGCTCGCCGGTTTCTCCGGATTTTGACCATGGCGCGTCGTCCGGAGGGATCAATAACATTATAAATCACCCCTCACTGGCTCACTCAACAATTGTGGATGTTGACTTCATACATTGTCCTAAGTGGACCCTTGTAGCATCGCGTACCGTTCTATGCAATTTCCCTGCCCACACAATCCCCCATCAGACAAAAGCATACACAATGCCACTCAGCACCGCAAAAATGCCCTCCGTCGACCAAATGTCCATACCAGCCGCCTCCCCAGCTGCCTTATTATTCTTGGCAGCCTCCTCCTCGGTAGTGGCCTCGGGAAAGCCAGGGAAAATCGCTGGGTCAGTCGGATGATACTCCGACGTCGTCGTCTCAGTAGTAGCGAGCGAAGCAATGTCCGTCGGCGGTGCCTCCCTCCCAGGTGGTAATGACGACCCCGTCCACTGCGGCGGAATGGAGAGTATCGCGAGATTGGGGCTTGCCTCGGGGTTCTTGTCATACACGTTCCCACGCTTGCCATCCTTGTCCATGTAGCTACCCTCGAACATCCTGAGGTAGGCGCCGTCGTTGTCAACAAATTCGCCTGTGGTTAGGGAGCCCCAGGATCCGTCTGTACATCAGGTCTCTTAGCCGATGTCCTTGTAGAGTGTAGAATGAGAATTGTACATACCTGGGAAAGAGAACTGCGTGGTATACTTATCGTAGCACATAGCTACGTTGTAATACATGAGATTCAAGCAGTCAAACTGGCAACAGAAAACTGTTGGCACCTGTCCCCTCTCCTCCACTTGATTCTCTGCGCGCTTCTTGAAGTGGATGTCGGCCCATTGAACGGAACCCAGAGCATTCTGATAGAGCAAGTCGAGCTCTTCGCCGACGGGGGGAAGTTTATCCGTAATTGAGAGCTCTGGCCTACATGGAACGCATGCTTGGCGGGGTTCGAGGTGTTGTTCCTGCGCGACCGCGAAAGGCGCGAGGACAAGATATACGAAGTGTTGAAACTTCATGTCGAAACCTTGAGATAGACGTGTCAAGTTTCAAGGGTCACCTAGTTTCCGGGTTGTTGTTTTTGGAGCGCTCAGATAGGATGTTGAACTCCGTGTGAGAAACGCCAAAAGTGACACTACAGAGCAAAGGGTCCACCTTTATATAGGGGTCCAGGAGACATCCGTCACGGCGGCACGGCGCGGATGGGACCTCACTACACCAGGGCACAACCCAACAGAGAGAGCCGCCTGCGCCGGGAGTCTTGCTGATCATGTGGGCCCGGATGCAGGTGAGGTTGGCTTCCGCCCCATACCGAAGTGACCCAGGATGTAACTAGTGATGCGTTGACTCCGCAGAGGGAGCCTGGTACTACGGGGTTGTCGGATGTTCACCACTTTGGGGGTTCCGAGAGGGGCCTAAAGTGGTTCGGATGACAGCGAGTGGGTCGGATTGTCCCGATCAGTCGAAGGCACTTCACGGAGGATCTGGTCGAAAGGGGATTGGAGATAAACGCCCCAGACGTGCACCGCATTATGCTCCGCAGTGGTGTGAACGACTCGGTCCCTGCCGTGTACCTGCAGTTCAGAGCAGCCAAGCTCAAATGGCGAATTTGTAATCGCGGGTCCCATCCTCAAACCTGAAAGGATCGGTAGCGCGGGAAGACAGGCCGGCGCAAGTCTCCAGTCTTTAAGTCGTTGATCACCTAGTCGGAGCTTCGGAGAAGCTCCGTGATCCCTGCCGCGATTTGTGTTCAGGCCACTCGTGCGTTTCCTTCAGCATGGCGCTCCATCTGCGGGAACCACGGCGCTGCCACGCACGGGGAATCCCAAACTGATGCCAGTTCATGCTTTTGGAACGGCCGCGAGGCCAAGTCTTCCAGCCCAACTTTCTCTTCGTTCCCAATGGTCGGACAGTCCATTTCGGGTAGTCCTGGTGACACTGAAGTGTGTCGATCCAGTGCACCATACACGACGTATCCCCTCACAATACCTGTGTCAATGGGCATGTCAGTCCATTCGAGAGCTTCGATAGGTCCACGTGCTGACGTACTTTGCTGCAGATCTATCGCGTAAGATGGCGCTCGCTTTCCTGTAGAGAAGTTGGTGAGGTCGGTTGGCGGACCTCTGTAATGTTAAAAAGAAGTGGCCGCTAAATCCTTAAGCTGCGGTTTCTGGCTTCAAAACAGCGAACTGGGTATCCGAGTACTCCAGATATGTCGACTTTGTTTCGTTCCTCTTGTCCTCTCTCTCTACATCCTTGACTCCATCACCGGAATTCCTCGGCCTTTGTTGCACACCCGCTTCTTCTCTGAAACCATTCCTGATATCTCTTTTTTCAGATACGTCAATCAATCCCTGTCTATCGCCATATTCCGAGTCCTTTACCCCAATTGGACCCACCATCCATTCCGCTTCCGTCTTTTTCTGTCTTTTGAAAGTCTCCACGAAAGTGACCGGCCAAGACATGAGTGCGAACACCCAGCAGAGATACGTCGCGATGTACTGCAATATCCAAACAAGCAGCGAAAGCCCAGGCGTGAAGGGTATAAAGCGTATCCATTGGTCCGTTTGATACAGATCGTCCTGGCTCTTAATGTAGTACTTTCCGTGATGATGTTCAAGACCTATGACGGTTACGAACTTGACGGGTGCGCCATACCACGGAAAGATCCAAATGCGGAACACTTGTGAGAGGTTGACGTAGAGGAGGAGGTTCGGTTTGTCGAAAGCTGGTCGTGGTCAGTTGTTCTGCCACATGTATACCAGTAAATAGTTCACGTCGCGAGAGATGAGAGACGTGACGTGGAACTTGCCAACAGAATGCACAGTGATGTCAATACGCGGACTCATGACCTTATACCATCGATAAATGCCATGGATCAAGAATCGGGAGTTCTCCGAGTTGCCAGTTCGACAGAGAGGATGTGTAAATGAGGCATTGCGACAAAAGTAGGTGTCTATGGCTTCGTGCTGTTCTATCGGTGGGGCTTGTGTAAGGAGACGAATCACGCCTTCGATTTCGGCGACTGTATTGTGTTAGGGGTCGGTTGGATGTGAAAGCCTTGGTTTAAAGATATGTACCTGGATCCTCCATGTGGGTTTATCGACGTAAGGGAAGAATCGAGTGAACAGTCAAAATTGAAGCTGACCTTGAGTGCTAAAGAAGCTGGTGTAAGTGTTTGTCGCATCATCACATGGACGAGGGAAGGCGCAGGTGCCTGCCAAAAGCGCGATTCGCATTACGTCATTCCACGCTTTCTCATAACGAAGCGAAGCCAAAGTCCGTGCAAAAGTACTGCCCTACTAGATATCGATCACGGCGGATATGGTGTGCAACTGTGTCTTCTGATATGCAATATGAACATTCTTTGAAATTGTCGCCTATTCTGTTGAACCTGTATATCGCAGTTGTGACGCATCTAAGATCGTTCTGGATAGTGCGCTTACGTCTATAGCGCTGTGCGAATGTTGCAAAAAGCAATCGTGACCGACCATGGCGTTTTCGCTGCGGGAAACTCAGCTGCTTCCCTGTCTCGTCTTGCCCTCATGCCAGTCATGGACACGTCCAAGAGGCAAGTCGCCTCAAGCGTAGCCCTTGCCCTCATAGTCCTTCTTCCAGACCGAGTTGAAGACCTCTTTGTCTATAGCAAATTCCTCCAGGAAGTCGCGCTCCAGATCATGCGTCCTCCATCCCAGAAGCACAAGGCTGTGAAGCGGACGACCAAGATCAGCATCGCACAACTGGCCTAGCGTACCAGCGACGATCTGTTGGTCCTCTGCACCCACCCTGGCAACGCCAACTGCAAGGCTGTCTTTTGTATACACCCCCTCTTTCTTTACGTCCTCCTCAATCTCCAGCATTTGCTGAGCACACTGCGCCACCGTCATATACCTCGGCGGCTCGTAGATCTTGCGCCCCCTTGCCATGTTCTCCAAGCTCTGCTCCTTGACCTTGATATCAAGGAGAACGAGAGTGTGTAGCCCGATGGACACATTCTCCTTGATACGGTCGTAGAAAGAGGCAGGTTTCCAATTGTCAAGGAAGAAGACCATTGATACCGTCTGCCCAAAGTTGTAGAGCTGAAGTCCCGTCGTCCCGATAGAGGTCAGAATGCTGGCGTTGGGTATTGATCGAGTGGGGATGGAGAGCTCCCGGGCGCGGAGAACAAGATCGGTATGCGTAGTAGCGCTATTGACGAGTTAGGAAAACTTAGGCATCTCAATTACAGGTATGAGTATACACACCCGAAAGGGTCGCCTACTACAAGGAATGCGACATCAACCTTATCGGCGTCCTTCAGGATATCATCACTGGCGGATTCCACCATTTCGCGGTCTGCAACAATGACAGGCCGTCCATAGTAGGCTTCCTACTACCAAGCAGTGTCAGAAAGTTCGAGTGACAACGGCTGGTTCTGTTTTGGCTACTCACGAGTACATCCTTCTCAATCAAAAGCACTGCTGTGTAGGCCTCGAGATAGACCCGTTCGGCCTTTTTGACGATTTCCAAGCCCTTCACGGTAATGTCTTTCTCATCCGCGAGACCAAGCCCGACAAGGTACAACATATTTGCGATTATCTGTGGTGTTGAGCTCCCCTGCAAGAAAATCCGCAACTTCCAGTCGAGACCAAACTCCAGAAGGCGGGGCAGTCACATGTTTGTGATCTGCACAGGGATATGGCTTGGCATGCATTTGCGCTTGGCCTCCGTGACGACCGGAGACTGCGCCCGTTAACACATTCAAACAACCTCCGCATACCTGCTTCTGTCATTTCGAAAGAGCTTCGCCGCCATCAGCTCCGGAAGCTGAACACGTTCACTTTTGGTAGTGCCAGAGCTGCACTGCGTTCCAACCTTACCGCCTGAGACCGCCGACCAGCTACACTCCGCCATGACCGACCGTGACAAGATGGCGAAGTATCGGACGGAGATACAACAGGTGGGTAATATGCTTCTCTGCAGTATGTTTCTCGTCGGCATCCGTAGCCGTGAGATACAGGGGAGCCCATTTGCTTTGCTGGCACTCGAACATGCCAGACCTGGCGCCATCCATTGCGACCTTTCGGACCTTCAACGTCAGATACACATGGCCTTCGTCCTCACGGCCTTGGCCATATATCTGAGCGTTATGTCCGGGCCTAGTCGATCAGACACCCTGCTGTTCCCACCACTGTTTTACGCCCACTGCATCCGTTCTTTCTTTGGAATCGTGGAAATATACACCCTCCCCCTAGTACGCTTGTAGGACTTTCCCTAACTACCTAATCAGATGATGTTTGTCTCAGGCGAAACAGGCGAGCCATCACCAGAAACTACTACGCTCATCGAATCGATCGTACAAGACCAAGTGCAACACATGCTGCGCGAATGCACTGCTCTCTCTACTCGCCGTGGCTCCCGTTACGGATCAATATCTACCGACGACTTGATGATGCTTATTAGGCACGATCGAGCCAAGATCTCGCGTCTGAGGCACTTTCTTCAGTGGAAGGATGTCAGACGCTCGGTCAAAGATAGTGACGACAAGGGCGGAGATGCCGGCGCAGACGTAGCCGCAGGGGATGCCGACCTTGCTGCTGGAGTCGTAGGTGCTGGTAGCGGACCAGGCCCAGAAGCCGGCAAGAAGGCAAAGAGAGCGAAGGTCGACCTCGTGTGGGAAGTCCAGTCCTTCTTCAGTGAGGTGCCTCCTCTGAAAGACGATGTGGAGGACGAGGAGGAGGAAGAGATGAACTTTGCCACACTCCAACGCCTCAAGAACGCCGATGAACGCACGAAGAACATGACGAGAGAAGAATATGTACATTGGTCTGATTGCCGGCAAGCGTCGTTCACGTACCGCAAAGCGAAACGTTTCAAAGAATGGGCAGGTTTTGGTGTCATTACAGACGCGAAGCCAAGCGACGATATAATCGATATCCTGGGATTCTTGACCTTCGAAATTGTACAAACATTGACGGAAGAGGCGCTAAGGGTCAAGGCCGCTGAAGACCTGTACAAGAAAACGAGCGGCGGCGAAGCTCAGAATAGCCGTAAGAGGAAACGAGAGCGTGGCCTTTTTGACCCCCCTGAGGAGGCTCGGGAACCAATACAACCGTCTCATGTGCAAGAGGCTTATCGTCGCCTGCAACGTGGGAGCAACAAGAATAGAGCCATGCTGAACTTCACCAAAGGTGTGCCTCGATCAGCTGTCAAGCTTGTGAGTATTCCATCCTTCTGCACATTGCTGGTTCTAATCCTAGCAGATATAAGGCTTCACTGCGGAAGTGGACGTGCGGACGTTGGGCGTTTTTTCTTTCACATTTGTACCATGATACCCCCAGGACACGGCCTTTATCTTTCTTTTTGAATATTTCACAGTCGCACAACTTGGGAGATTGCTCGACTACAGTCCCGGAGTGACCAGTGACCAGGGTCGAAGTGCATTGGCTCGGATTTTGGCGACATGGTCAATTCAGTGCTTGACACAGGAGCAGATATCAATTTTCTTCTTTACCGTCAAGAACGCCATAGTAATGCTCAAGTGTTCTAACCCGAAATGGATCTGCAGACGGATGATTGAATGACCTGAGCCACGAAGGTCACGTACGTATTCTCGCGCCCGACTCCGGGGCGAGGGTGGCGCGGCCGTTAGTGCCGCCTAACGCCGATAAATGTGGTCCGTGCATGGAGCTCCTCGAACCCGGTCCATCACTTCCACACCTACTTGTTCTCACTTTCTCACTTTCTTACTGTGCTATACACCCATATTGTACCTCGAACCTTCTACGCCGATTACAGATCCAAGAGAGTGATTTGACCAACCGTACATACGTCCGACTACATAATCTCCACCTGTCCCAAGGTAGGAGACCCCGCCGCCTCACGTCCTCAACACCGCGCTCATCCCACCAGGCCCGTACCGAGACCTTAGGAACATGTTTAACCGCGACCGCCTCCCGGGTCTTCCTGGGTCATCACCAAGGCCTCAACGAAACGAGGGCTACGAGAGGGTGCCTCGACAGGAGTCGCAGCCTCCACAACGCCCTTCTGGCTATGACCCTAGAATGGGGGATCCTTCCCCAGGTTATCGTCAGGAACCAAGTGCATACCGAGCTCCGCCTCCGACACGGGCAACACCGCAGGGAGGGGGATCTTTGATGCTTCATCCCATCAAGAACCCAGGTGGCCACCGATATGTTCTGTCCAATCTGTACGAGCAACGCCGCGGTATTTGACGAATGCTTACAATTGCAGTGCGGACGTCTCAGAGCATGATTTTGGTCGAGGAGACTTCATGGTCATCGTAAACGATCTATACGTTTTCTCCGCACGACCCACAGGAAGCTGCGAACCCGGAAGCATCGGTCTCACCGATGCCCAACGTACTTGGGCAAAGGTATCACTGAGCCCAAGTCCCGAAAACCGGGTCAAGGTCGAGCGCTACGACCATTCAAGACAGGGTGATGGCGCGTGCTTGGGTACTGTAGCCCTCGAGGTTGCTTTCGCCTCGAATAAGTACTTCACGGATGTCCCCTACGATCAAGACAAGTTGCACAACGAGATCATGAAGGTTGTAAAAGCTCTGCCTCTAAATAAGCAGCGCTGACTAGAACAGATTTTCACTGGCCAAGTCTTCGCCCCTGGGCAACAGGTCCTCATGGACATCGAGAATATCATGCTTCGGTTTACCGTGAAGTCTGTAACTTTGACTTCATATGGAGAGAAGCCTTCACAGCAGTCTTCGAACCCGACTACAGACGTTCGCGTCCGGGGCGTACTGACCCCGGAGACTCAAATAGACTTCTTCAAGGACGCACGTTCAGGGATTCAGCTCAAAGCCTCGGTTAAGCGAGCTGCTCCCAACTCCATTGTGCAACCGGGCTTCAAGTTCGAAGACATGGGGATTGGTGGTCTGGATACGGAGTTCAGTGCCATATTCCGAAGAGCATTCGCGTCGCGCATCTTCCCTCCAGGCTTGGTAGAAAAACTCGGGATTCAGCATGTCCGCGGTATACTCTTGTATGGTCCTCCAGGTACCGGAAAGACCTTGATCGCACGTCAGATCGGAAAGATGCTCAACGCGCGCGAACCAAAAGTGATCAACGGCCCGGAAGTGCTCAACAAATATGTCGGTCAATCGGAAGAGAACATTCGAAAACTCTTTGCCGAAGCAGAGAAAGAGTATAAGGAAAAGGGCGACGAGAGTGGGCTTCATATTATCATTTTCGACGAGCTCGATGCAGTATGCAAGCAGCGTGGCACCAGCGGTGGCGGCACGGGAGTGGGTGACAGTGTCGTCAATCAGCTGCTCTCGAAGCTTGACGGCGTGGACCAGCTCAACAATATTCTTCTCATTGGCATGACCAACCGCATGGACATGATCGACGAGGCTCTCCTCCGCCCCGGGCGTTTGGAAGTGCATATGGAAATCTCACTCCCCGACGAGCACGGTCGAGCCCAGATCCTTGGTATCCACACGAACCAGATGCGCAGCAACAACGTCCTTGACAACGATGTCAACATAGAAGAGCTGGCTAAGCTCACCAAGAACTTTTCAGGCGCTGAAATTACTGGCTTAGTGAAGGCAGCGTCTTCATTCGCTTTCAATCGTCACGTTAAAGTGGGCACGCTGGGAGTGATTGAGCAAGGCGTGGAGAATTTGAAAGTGAAGAGACAGGATTTTCTGAGTGCTCTGGACGAAGTGAAGCCGCTATTTGGTGTCGCGGAGGAGGAGCTTTCCATGCGCTTCCGTGGAGGCGTCATCAAATTTTCCAAATCCATTGACTCGATTCTCAAGGAGGGACGACTGTACGTCAACCAGGTCAAGGACAAGAACGACAGGACACCCATACTCTCTGTTTTATTACACGGTCCCGCCGGCAGCGGCAAGACAGCACTGGCCGCAAAGATGGCGATAGACTCCGAGTTTCCCTTCATCAAGCTCATATCACCCGAGGATATGGTTGGATACAGCGACATGCAGAAGATACAGAAGCTTGACAAGACATTCCGAGATGCATACAAGAGTCCTCTCAGCGTCATTGTCATCGACGGCATCGAGATGCTTTTCGATTATGTGCCGGTCGGGCCACGGTTCAGCACAACGGTGCTGAGTGCGTTAAAGGTCTTGCTAGAGAAGGCGCCGCCCAAGGTCAGTCAAAGGGTCCTTTCCACGATTCTCATAATTGCTAACAAATACAGGGCCGGCGACTGTTGGTGTTCGCAACCACGACAGACTTGACAGCGCTCGCGAATTTGGATCTGTATAATCGGTTCGATGCCGAAATTGCGGTGGGCAATGTCGATACACTCCAGGAGCTCGAGGCTGTTTTGCAAGCATCCGACTTCCCAGCCAATGAGCTGATTCCTGCCCTGCGGGAAATTCAAGAATCAACAGGCAGGCCAAGGGCCGGACAAGTGGAGGTAGGAGTGGGCATCAAGCAGATTCTGACAGCGATCAACACGGCGAATCAAGACGATGATGTGAAGGGTCGGTTCGCCAAAATCATGTCGCGCCAGATTGCTGCCAACCGGGCTCGCGTCCCTCGAGAAACGTCAGGATCGGAGACAGCGGAGCCGTCGAGAAGGCGAGCACTGGAAGTCCCGGGCCCTGATGGGCGCGATGAATACGATTTCAGTCAGGCAAACAGGCGAGACGAATACGATTTCAATTAGACGACTACACCTCTGTACAGCGAGAATCCTGCTGCGCAGGACGTAGAGGTTTGGGTTTTCCAGCGTTTCAGGAGATTCAGGATAGCGAGTGGCTCAGGAATAGACTCTTCAGCTCAAGGGGCACAGTCACGAGCTCAAAGGCTCAGCAATGATGCAGGTGAAGGGTGCATGGTGCTAACGAACAGTTCTCAAGTCGTCTCCGAAAGATGCAATTGCTGCGTGGGTTTATCGGTCGGGCGCACTGTTCTCCGAGCTTTCGGTACTCGTCCACGCGCCCCTCACATGGCGGCGCAGCGCAGTCTTACTTACTGTGGATCGACAAAGTGTCAGTCTTCCCGCTGGTGTCACAGGAATGCACGGCATCGGCGCCTCCCCGTTTGACAGGCTTGGAGCTGACGACCCAACAGCCGGCTCGGGCGGCCATCCATGTTTTCGCAGGCGAGAACTAACACCCGATGCAGGAGACACGCAGTCTGTGGCCTGGTACGAAGCGTGGGCGGCGGATGGCAGGCCAGTGTTCTGTAGGACAAAGTATCGGATGGGCGTCCAGACGTCGCATTGACGGTCACATGAAGGGGGAGGGGAACGGCGGGCTCACCGCCACCGGGCGCCGTTGCTGCGGCTGTCACTTGCTCGCTGCTCGCGGTTCGCTCGTTGGGCGAAGTGTCGATGCAGGCGTACGAGGTGCATGTTGTACTGCAGGACTTGGGGGATGAATTATGGTCTGTCCGTGACGCAATCCCTGTCAGCATGGATGGCGGGGCAGCTCTCGGGCTGGTCCGTGTCACCCGTAGCTGCCCATGCAATTGCACGGCGCCCAGCTCCAGACGACATTCACACCCTCCTCCGTCTCATCAGCGACCAGAAAGACCCGTCTACCGCCGGTATTCTCAGCACGCCGTCACAAACCTCGTGCTTCTGTGTAATGCTGCCGTCACCAGTCTGCAAGCACTCCAGGTCCCCGGTCATGCTTCTCCACATACCCGTTCTGGCGCCGACAGATTGCATGCTTGGGGGCGTTGGCGTGCTGTCGAGCCAGCGCATCAACTTTGACAACACTTAGCACGCCCGTCAAGCAGCCTACCCATGCACATACAGCAACACCCCTCGCTGCTTTACCTCTGCATTAGGGCCGCGTCTGCTGCGCTTACCCCGTCTTGCTGCCTTGACGCTGTGTACTGCCGTTTCCCGGGCCACTGTACCCCGTCCGATGAATACGCCTGCCCCTCGGCATTGGGACACCAATCTCGCTCAATCCCTTGCGCTATGCTGATCTGACATGCAATTGACCTCCGCTAGCATGCCTCTTCCAGCCAATTGTTTGTCCTCGCTCTCCTGGGCCCGCCAAGCTATCGTGGATCCGTTGCCGCCTACCTCTTGGGAGCATTCCTTCAAACCGGTCCTGTGGTGCGTCCAAGGCCCCGGCCTCGATCGAAATGCCCTCAATCGGCTCAACCTCATGCATCGTTATCACTCTGCGAGCGGGGTTACATGGGACGTGAGCGGCATGTTAGACGTTAGGGGGTCAACGGCATGCCCCCCTAGACCTGACATGCTTGTCTATGGCCTCTGGAAAAAGTATAAAAGGGAGTCTTTTTGCGAGTTGAGATCTGTTCTTTCTGCTTCTCTTTTCCCCCAAACAATTCTCCCAACAATTGCCCGTCCTACGTCTTTCACATCACTGCCTTGGCGTTGAGCACTTGCTGTCCAGCTTGCCATCATACCACACTCGCCTATCATCTTCACTTGCTTCTCGTCACCCTCACCTTTTGTGTCTGTGCACTAGTCCCCACCTCTTCTCATCATGTCTACCACACACGGCTACTATCAATCCTACCCCTCGGGTACACTCCCGATCAACATGCCACAGAAGCCTGGCTACTACCACCCTCCCGCGCCTCTTCATGGCTATGGCCATGTCTCAGGGTCGCCGCCCGAGGTCGCAGAAAGTGTAACAACTTCCGGCGTGCCTTCGTACGAACCCTCGGCGACTTCAAGCAGTTATGCTGGAAGCGCGAGCGAGTACGAATCGAGCGCTTCAGCTGCCGGTGTCGATCTCATGGATTACATGGGCGAGCGCCTACAGGGATCTTTTGATCCTACTCCTTTGGATCGCAGTCTCGTAAGACAGGCTCAAACGTAAGTGCAACTTTCCAACAAGAGAAAGCGGAAAGTTCTTGCGACTGGACCTAGAAACTGACAACGCCAGATCTGGAGAACTGAATGCGAAGCACCGCGAGCTTCTGGAGTTGCAAGCACTCGCTCAGCGCAGACTAGCCGGAGCTCGCTCGAATTTCGCAGACGGCATGAGAACTGCGAAAGAGGTGCAAAAAGATCTGCAGTGGACGCAGAAGCGCGTTGAGTGAGTTTCCAATCCAAGCTCGAAATGGCCTCGCTGACATTTTCGACAGTGCTCTCAACGATCGCGCGGCTCGCAAATACCCGAAGCAGTTTCGCGCTGCTCAACGCACATATCCCGCGCCTGTCGACTACTAGATTCGTCGAGGGAGGAAACACACCTGTTGATGAAGATCCTCACCACGAGTACATACGAATTTCGGTTCTCTCTCTCAAAAGCTCGACATGTTTTCTTCTCTTCTCTCTACTCTGAGTTACTATCTCACCATCTCTTTTCAGCACTCTTTATCATTTCTGCACCTCCAATCCTTACGAAATACTCCTTGCTCCCCACACGAACCCCTTTCTTGGCACATCGTCTCCCTCACGACCTCGCCGCCCCAACCCCAGCGCCCGTTGGCGCCAACGCACCGTTTCCTGTTTCCCCCTGACAGCCACCCTTGCCAGCGGGAAGGCCCGCTGCAAGCCGCTACCGTGGGCTACCGAGACGCTGGAACCTTTTGATTCGGGGCGTCCCGGAGATGCGTGGCTGGCGTCCAGGTGTCCATGCGAACGGGGGTGTTGTTTGTCTACGTTGTCTTGGCTTTACGCTGTTGGCTAGCGGAGAACGGGGAATGGGGCTAGCGAGCTTATTTGCTGGGCTTGAGGGCTGGTGGGGGTGAGAAGAGTGTCATGGGTCTGGGAGAATCGTTTTGGGTTTGGGTTGGATTTCGTGGTGGTGTGGGTGTGGTCAGATGCGGTTTGTGGGGTTATTTGAGTTTGGGACTGGGCTGGTGTTTTTTGTTTGCTTTTGGATGGCTGCTTGTGTCACGAGGGATGGCTTACTTTGTTGGGATGGTGTTTTCAATTCTGATTGAGTGTATGTGTTATGAGTAAGGAATATAACGGCCTTGTTTGATGATATGACTGGAGGGTGGTTCGTTTTCTTGTCTTTGTGTACAGGGATTTACTGAATGCGGTATGTAAAACCACGACACCTATAACGTGACGTCCACACGTGAGCCTATAAGCACCGCCCCATATGGCCTCCCACCTAGGACAGCACGTGCTGTACCTCTCCCGATGTTGACGGTGTCACGTGCTTCACACTCGCCCAATCCCTCCTGTGTGACTCCATTCCCTCACAACACCAGCTAGAAGCCCAACCATCCCGAACCCCAGGTACCAAAAACCCCTCACACCGCATCCCCAGTGTCCTGACCCCAAAGGCCCGCAGTATCTTCCTCCCTCGCCTTATGAAACCCAAGCTCGCTGTCGTGCTTCCATTGATCTTACGGCCGGATGGGCGACCTTGGAAATCTAAGGCGAGAGGTGTGTGTAGTGTGTAACAGGTGCTGACATGACCAAGTTCCCTGTGCGGTGACTGCGCGGTCGCTGCGCTCCCGATAGGCGAGTTTTGGGTTGAGGGTGGGATGGTCAGGGTGTAGACTAGCACATGTCGTGTTGGGGTAGAGCGGGTATGGGCATATATGTTGTGTATATCGTGTGTTGTATGGTTGGTACGACTCGGAGAGCGCGATCTCAGCTGATGCGGGTACCCGGTTTTCGCGGTGTGTGCAGCATGGGGGCACTATTGAAGGCTCCGGATAGAGGGGATTTGGTGCGCTCCTGGGTGAAAGAATGATGCAGGGCGTAATGACACTTCGGCGGTGAAGGGATCTCCTCAGCTCCATGCACTCATATGGGCGTCTGATTGATGTAGCTTCCTTGGAGTATTGCGTCACCCTCTCCCCCTTTCCAATTTCTCCCAAGGATCTTCGACGAAACTGGGGAGGAAATACGCAAGATCACCCCGCGAGTTCCTGATACCTTGTCGAAGCGCGTTCAACTCGGCCTTCGTGACAGTCGGCCCGCCAAAAGAGACAGCGGTATCTGTATCATCTTTCGAATTCGGCTGTTGCTCCTCTACCGGCGCTGGACCCGACACTGGCTTCTCCGGTAGACTTTGACCACGGTTCAAAAAATCCGCGAGGGATGATGCTGCTGGTAGTTTGGCGTTCGCCTTGGATTTTCCGGTTTGTTCGGTGGATTCCATGACTTTGCCTGGAATCTCTTCAGGGTCAGGCTCATTATCTGTCAGTTTTGTTCGGACTCCTAGGCGGACAGAGTTGGCTCCACTGGCATCCGGTCCTCCTCGTTTGGGGGAGTTGCTTTGAGAGAATTTGCGCTTTTTGGCGCCGCCGAAGGATGAGAATCCCATGGCGGCGGCGATGTCGATGTCTTCCGTATCTTCCATGATGTTTAATTATTATTCGATGTTGCCTGGATTGATGAAGTGATTACTGGAGGAAGTATGGCTGTGGTTGAAGTAGAGGCAAGGTTAGATAATCGTGACCCCTGCAATTTTAGATTGCGGGACGAGCCGAGGCCACTCTGGGCATGGATGGTATGATTAAAGAGAGACTGCGATTGTTGAAAGCTTTCAAGGATTCCGCAAATGGGATAACATAAAGAACATGGACAGGAGCATCTCCGGCCTTTAATGCACTGATACATTTACAGCCACTGTGTACAATATATAGCAAATAGTAGTGAAGCTCAGCTCCTTGAAGGCTGGTAGTCCTTGGCAGTGAGCATGACATCGTGCGACAACCCACCTTCCAACAATGCTCCATGGTCCAAACAAGCGCCCCAGTGGAGCTGCGCCAACACCAGGACCACGCGTCAATCTCGACAATGGTTCTTGAACCTCTTCCTCAGTTTGACTCCATGACAAGATGAGCGCGTCGCCGCAAACGCTGGCGGAACGTCGCTTCACAAGGCCCAGTGTATGCTCATCCTCCCAACAACACTCACGAGCTAGCTGACCCAAGCTTTCAGTTACGCACAGCGACACTGATCCTCCCCCGAACCGGCGAGCGCGTCCGTAAGACCTTCACACTCCGAAGGCGCTCTACACAAACGAATGGCTCAAGCGACTTCCTCCTAGGCCCCGGCCGCCTCGACCCGAACCGTCATCGCGATGATGGGTTTCTTGATAAAGTCAAGGGGCACCTCGGTGACGCCTACGCTTTCGCCCTCTCGCCGACCGGCATCAGTATACTGAAATGCTCTCTGGCTTATGTCCTCGGAAGCCTAGCTACCTTCGTGCCCCCTATTGCAGGGTTGCTGGGAAAGAATGACGGAAAGCATATGGTCGCGACGGTGACGGTGTACTTCCACCCAGCACGCTCGGCAGGGAGTATGGCAGAAGCGATTGTGCTCGCATTTGGAGCTATCTTATATGCGGCAGTGCTTTCGTTTACGAGTATGGCCGTTTCGTCGTACTTTGGGCACCAACATCTCCTGGCTGTGGGGCACGCGATTGTGCTCATTGTCTTCTGTGGGGGCGGATTAGGCCTGGTTGGTTGGACAAAGCAGAAATTGGGCAATCCGCTGGTCAACGTCGCGTGCTCTCTGGCATCGCTGGTCTTCATCACGGTGTTGACGAAGGAGGGTGCTGTGCAGGCAGCGACGTTCTCGTACAACAAGCTGTGGCAGGTCTTGAGGATGGTGATCATGGGCACTTGCTTTTCGTCTGTCGTCTCACTACTCATCAAGCCAGTGCGAGCACGAACAGAGTTTCGCGAAACCGCTATCAAGTCCACGGATGCCATGAGCGAGATGTTGTCTATCATTACGCGCAGCTTTCTCTCTGGTGCGGAACAAGACCTCAAGGAAACCAAGTTTGTCAAAGCCGCGAACCAGAGCAAGGCCTCCTTCAAGACCTTGGTTAAGAACCTGGGAGAAGCAAAATGGGAACACTACATCCTGGGGACTGAGGCCGAATACAGAGTCCAGGCCAAGCTTGTCAAGTGTCTCGAGCAATTGATTCAAGATATGGGCGGTCTGCGAAGTGCTGCTGAAACGCAGTTTGCATTGTTGGCCCAGTCGCAACAAACGCCCACTCCACAAGGAGCTCCCATGTCGGCTTTGAGAAAGGCGAACCCGGCTCTCTTCACAGACAACACCCCGTCTCCACTCCACTCGCCGATCCTGAGTGCCACGGAGAGGCGCAGTAGCATTTTGGCATCTATTGACGAGGTTCCTGAAAGCGCAGATGGGTCTGATGCGGACTCTGTCCGAGGTTCTTGGAGGCTTCCGCAGGAAATAGAAGCCAATCTTCAAGCGCACGACATGTTCTCCATCTTCATTGCCCATCTAGGGCCTCCAATGGTAAGGCTGTCACATTCATTTTCTAAGCCTAGGCTCACGTATCCTAGAAATCGCTCGCATACACTCTCCGCGAAGTCCTCGATGAGCTTCCCTTCGGACCGGGACCAGACTATGCAATGATGATCAACGAACACTTCAGACACAGCCTCGTTGACGCCACGTCTCTATTCATCAATGCCAGGAAAGAGGCTCTCAACGCAGTATACAAACACAAGATACCGCATCGGACGACGTCGGTTGCAGTAGCTGCAGACTTTGAAGAGGTAGCTGCAAGCTGTGGCTACTTCAGCTCATCGTTGGAAGACTTTGCTGAGGATATGGTTACCTTTCTGGATATACTGGAAGAGCTGAAGGCTGCGCGTTATCCCAGGCGGAGGTCATGGAACTGGCTTAAGTTCTGGAAGCGGTTTCAATGGCATAAGCGGATCCGGCTTGGGGACTCAGGTAACGCCTACAGTATCCTCTAACGGTTCCTTCTAACATTGCTTGCAGAAGAGAGCCTTGTTGACGAAACGATCGAGCATGGGCTCTCTCATGAGCTACATAACCCGACCCACCGCCAACCGGGCTTCAAATACGAGAACATGAAGTCCCATGGCCGGCGTTTGACTTACCAAATGTGGGTCGCCCTTCGGATCTTCCGCAGAGACGATGTAAAATACGCGATCAAGGTCGGCTTTGGAGCCGTCCTCTATGCCATGTGGTCCTTCTTCCCGAGCACGAGGCAGTTCTATAGCCACTGGAGGGGCGAGTGGGGTCTTTTATCTTACATGTTGGTGTGTTCGATGGTATGTTCTTCGTCCATACTGACTGCTTTTGGAGACTGACCGTCTGTCCAGACGATAGGCGCAAGCAACACCACCGGTTTCCATCGTTTCTTCGGTACATGTCTTGGCGCTGTCTACGCCATCGTTGCCTGGATCGCTGCCAACGACATCCCGTGGTTGCTTGGTCTCTTTGGCTGGCTCGTCTCCTTGCAGTGCTTCTACATCATCGTTGGGCAAGGGAAGGGACCTATGGGCCGCTTCATCATGCTAACGTATAATCTGTCTGCTCTGTACGCTTACTCGCTGTCTGTCAAGGACGAAGAGGACGACGATGACGAGGGCGGTATTTCCCCGGAGATCTGGGGCATTGTACTCCATCGTGTGGTGGCTGTGATGACCGGTTGCATATGGGGCATCATCGTCACAAGAGTAATTTACCCCATCTCCGCTCGACGAAGAGTGAAGAAGGGGTTGTCTCTGATGTGGCTCAAAATGGGCTTGATTTGGAAGCGAGGACCACTGAGAACTGCACTGGCGAACCCGGATTCGGTCGCGGGATTCATGACACGCCATGAAGAGCTGGAGCTGCGCAGGTTCTGGACGTATCTGGACACAATGCGCGCTTCGGCTACTTATGAGTTTGAGCTTAGAGGCCCCTTCCCTGACCAGAGCTTCAAGTTGATCCTTGAGGCGACTGAAAGGATATTGGACAGCTTCCATGCTATGAACGTTATTGTTCTGAAGAATGTCAAGGCGACAGATGGGGAGAAGGAGATATTGAAGTACACCAAGAAGGAGTGGATGGAGTTCAGTTGGCGGATCAGCCATTTGTTCTCAGGTCAGTTTCTGTCACTCTTCCCTTGTCTGATTAGACTGACAAACTGCCCAGTCATGGCATCGTCCATGAAGTTGGCATATCCCCTCAACGACGTTCTACCTAACATAGAACATACGAGAGATCGGCTGTTGGCAAAGGTTTTCGAGTTCCGTAGAACCGCACTTGGAAAGGTCGTCGCCACTGATGAAGACTATGAACTGCTGTATGCCTATGGTAAGTGGAGATGGTGTTCCCCGGCCCTCTCAATGATACCTGGCTAACTCGCTACAGCACTTGTCACAGGACAACTGGCTCATGACTTAGGCATCATAGGGCAGGAGGTGGAGAAGCTGTACGGCGTCCTTAACGAGGACGACCTGAAGCTACAGTAGATAGGCGGGAAGTGTATAGAAATCAACAAGCTACCGCACGCGACACTTGCGCTTGACATCAACGATCCAGATGCGATGGCGAGGGGTCTTATTGTGACGTTGTCGCTCCGCGGGACGATGTTCCGCCGATCGCTTTCGAGTCCGCTCCGAGTCCTCAGTCTGCTGCGCGAAGGAGCGTATACCCAGCTCAAACACTTTCGTTGAACAACACCAAGGCGAAGATTGTTTCTGCTTCACACGCGCACAGTGCGATTGAAGGCGCATGCTCCTGGTTGCGGTATTCGTGTTCGGGCGTTGCGATAGGACCGTCTTGGCGCTGTTAGCTCGGAGTCGACTCGGCTCCTTCCCGAAAGTGGCTTAGCGCTACTTCTGCCCACAAGACCCGAATTATCCATCCATTTTCTCTACCTCCTCAGTCGTGAGACCCAACCCATCTACTAACCCACCGACAGCCTTCCACAATGTAAGCATACCGACTTCCTACCGCCTTCTCATCATGCAGCACCGAATTCCGCTCGTTCCCACGATCCCAGAGGCTCGCTGAGCTGCGTCGCAGGCAGCACCGGCGTGGCAAGACCCCTCTTTCAACGACCTCCCGCATCATCCGCACCGCTCGAGAGACGACGCAGAACCTTTCGTGCTGACACTGTACGCTGTAGGGTCAATCTCCGCACGCAGAAGCGCCTTGCGGCCTCCGTGGTCGGCTGCGGCAAGCGCAAGATCTGGCTCGACCCCAACGAGGTCAACGAGATCTCCAACGCCAACTCCCGTCAGACCATCCGCAAGCTCGTCGACGATGGCCTCATCATCCGCAAGCCCGTCACCATGCACTCGCGTGCCCGCGCTCGCGCCCTGACCGCCGCTCGCCGTATCGGTCGCCACCGTGGTTTCGGTAAGAGGAAGGGTACCAAGGATGCCCGTATGCCAAGGTACGCAGCCAGATCGACACCCGCAGAAGAGAGACAGAGTTGAGGAAATTGGAAAATGCTGGGTTTTGGTTTGGGACGGTGTGCTGATATGTGGAACAGCCAGGTCCTTTGGATGCGCCGCCTCCGTGTCCTCCGTCGTCTTCTCGTCAAGTACCGTGCTGCAGGCAAGATCGACAAGCACCTCTACCACGAGCTCTACCACCTGAGCAAGGGTAACACCTTCAAGCACAAGCGTGCTCTTGTTGAACACGTACGTTGGCCATGACATCATGACGATGTCGAAGAGCGCTGTGCTGATATTCGTGACAGATCCACAAGGCCAAGGCTGAGAAGGCCCGCGAGAGGATCCTGAAGGAGGAGATGGATGCCAAGCGTGCGAAGACCAAGGCCGCCCGCGAGAGGAGGCAAGAGCGCGTGCAGCAGAAGAGGGCCCAGCTGGCGGGCGAGGACGAGAAATAAACGGGTGGCATGACGAACTGACGTGGGCTTTCTTAAAGGCAAAGGAGGCGTGGAATCTCCTTTCTATTCGGGCATATGCGGTCATGTTTTCCTGTACGTCTGGGTCTATGCAACTGGGCTTCTCCGTTCCCCACGCGTTTGGGCTGCCGCACCGGCTCGCCTCCCCTCTCCCCTGCAGAACGTTACATGCGATGCTATGAATGTCCATTACAACAGGCTAATGGGAGTTACTTCTTGGGACACGAGCATAGCCTGGCATGCAGCCGTTGTGAGGAAAGAAACCGTCCTGTCCGATACCCAAAGAAAAGCACTGTTTAAAACACTTTGGGCCTGGTGAACGTTCAAATGTTTGGCATAAAAGGCATTTTCTCTAATTCCTAGCGACATCATGACCTTTCCCCAGATACACCGTCTCACCCCCTCCATACCACAACGTTCCCTTTCTACAGTCCAGTCCCTTGTCTGCGCCTACTATCCATTCGCCATTACTCTTCGCCTCTGTTTCATCGGAAGGCCAGTAGTTGTCTTGAAGCCATTGATTCAGTTCCTCGATCTTCTGGATAAAGGCAGCCATCTTCACACCATCGTGCCCCCCGTCTTCACCTTGAAAGTCGTTCGCGGATATGAAGCGCGCTATCGTCAGATGTGCGGACGGTACGACGTACCGCGAGTCGACGGGGATTGAGGCCTCGGTACAGAGATTGTAGATGGAGCGGCGGAGGTGGTGGTATGTTTGGACTCCATCGTGAGCTTCTGATGGTAGTGCTTCTGGGACGAAGGAGAGGGCGAGTGCGGAGGCGTCGAAACTGATGAGTGGCTTTGTGAGGCGGGTTGGGTGGGTGGAGGGGTAGTCGCATATGCGTTTGAGGGAGGGTTGGAGGGTCGAGAGGAGGGTGGCGATTTCGGGGCTGGTGCGCGAGTGGGTTACTTCTAGGGTGGTCATGTGGAGGGAGGTTGGGGGCATGAGCCAGAGGTCTGTTGGGGTTAGTCTGATGATTCGTGTTACGGGGGAGTTGAGAGCAACTCACTTGGGGCAACTGTCTGTAGCTCTTTCTGGATCTTGAGAATGAGATCTTTGAGATGCTGTGGTGGCCGAGCCCAAAACACAAGACAGTGTCTAGGGTCTGCATAGCCGGGTTCGATGGCTGGATCTGTAAGCCGAAGGAGGATGGGGTCGATGTTCACGCCTTTGAAGGCTGGGGAGAGAAGTTGGGTTTTCTGTTGGGCGTTGCGGGTTGTGCGGTGGGCGTTGTAGCGGGCTTGGATTTCGGACTGTGAGATGTCAGTAGATGGACCATGGTATCAATCAAGTGGTTCAAAACTTTCTTAAATAGAGAGTGGGAGATGGTTCAAAGTCTACGTACTGGGTCATTGTTGCAAGCTGATATCAAGGCGTCGTAAGGGTTGCTGAACTTGTTGGTAGACACACCGCTGTGGTCCTCATACATTTTTTCGGCGATTTTGACATATCTGTTCTCAGATCACACCGTCAAGCTGCAATGAAAATGGTGAGTCGTATTGAGCTATTTACAGACCTTCACCGACTTCGAGTTTTGTGCCTGGGTGAGGTAATGGCGCTAGCCTAGTCCTGGCGGTGTGTCCGTGACTCTTTCCCAACTTCCCGACTTCGCGGCAGTTACTCCTCTCCTCTCACACTTCAACAACGACACTCTCAATATCTTGGAAGCTCCACAACATCCCTCCGTTCTCACTTGCGCACTTGCTGTCTCGGGCTTCCCCGCACAGGCGCCACCCAGAACGGCATAGCGCGCCCCCGTGATTCGCGCGCCATGGACGCGTTTAAACGCGCCAGGGGTGGGTCCGCCTCGGGCTCATTGACAGGTACCGCGCCCAGGCACAAACACTCTCGTCGGTGTACACCTGGGGCATGCCTGCCCAAGGAGAGTTCTTGTAGCTGTTCAGCTTCATTGTCTTTTGTCCTTGCATCTTATACATGCGATATTCACCCATTCAATATTCCATCAAGACCGCAAGAATGCAGACGATCACGAAATTCTTCGCGAAAACAAGTACGAAACGGCCGCTCGAGCCAGAGGTGAAGACGGCCGATGCTGCTGGTGACGCCCTTACAGCTTCAGGTCGTCAGGTATTGCACAAGTAAACAACGATGCACGACCAACGAATACTTCACCTCGAGCGAAGAGGCGGTGTCCTTCTCCAAAAGTTGTCAGTAAGTGAATGCTTTAGTGCCCTGGCTGTACATTGCTCAATGCTAATGTCTCTAGTACCCCGAAGACGACAAGATAGCAAACCGGCCTCATCTTCTGTTCGGTCTGGCAGGCAAACCCGCTTGAACCTGTCGGCCCTGTCGCCGTCCACTACCACGAAGTCTCGACATGTTCCCACAGTCCCGGGACATCTCAACGAAAGCATCATCGGTACAGCGCGACGACGAGAAACAGGGTTCTCAAGCGGTTAAAGAGTCTCCTGCATCGGGCCTCAAGAGCAAAGGCAGAACTGTCTCAGAGGTCGTCGCAGACAATCCATCAACGAATCTCGGGAATAGACGCCCCCGTCGCTCGATCCAACGACCTTCGTATATAGAGAATGACGAGACAGATGCAGCTGAGCCCGGGGAAGGCGGCTTAACACAACAGGACCACTCAGAAGATCCTGACTTTGTCGCACCTGAGAGCGAAGGCGACGTTGATATGGCAAGCGATGTCGATGCGCCCTCGGAGACCTCCGGAGACGTCACAATGTCGGATGCCGCCACTCCTCTGGCAGAGTCCAGTGGATCTGGGGCGGCATCTGAAACATTTTCGATGAAACTCAACGTTGGCAAAATTGATCGCAGTCTACCCCCACTAGACAACATCGAAGATATTTTCGCCCACATGGCCTCGAAGGCTCTCGAGTTTGGGCTTGGGGACGTCATAGATCAACTCAATGGCCAAGCTTTGAACGTCGCGACTATGTGCTCAGGCACTGAATCGCCATTGATTGCAACTCAACTGCTCCGCAACAAACTTGAGGAAGCCGGTGCGAAGACGATCAATGTCTGCCACCTCTTCAGTGCAGAGATTGACCCTATGAAACAGGGCTTCATCGAGCGTAATTTTCAGCCGAACATATGGTCCAGAGATGTCATGGAGCTCATTGCGAAGGGGACCATCGCAGCCACCACAGCGTATGGTGCAAAAGTGCGAATCCCAGGCAAGCTGTTCCTCCTTATTGCAGGCTTTGTCTGCAAGGATCTCTCATCCCTTAACAGCTACAAAAAGACGCTGGAAGAAGGCGGCGAGACTGGAGACACTTGGCGCGCTACTTACGCCTACGCTGAGAGGTTTAGACCAAGTATTGTGCTACTCGAAAACGTCAAGAGCAAGAAAGAAATCTGGGATGGCTTTGGGGAAAGGTGGGCATCCGCTATGAGTGCGCTTGGGTCTACTGCGATACCAAGGACTACTATTTGCCGCAAACGCGCCAGCGAATGTATATGATCGCAGTCGACAGGGACCAATACGGCAAGGACGCTGCCAAGGTGGTGGCGAAATGCAAGACAGTAATGCTCAAACTTCAGCGCCCAGCCAGTAGCCCGTTCGACGCGTTCTTGTCCTCCTCCGATGACCCGTACGTTTATGCCGCGCGAGCTTCAGAGTCAGATTGGGCCATGTGCAAGCTCAGATACGATCATATACGAGCCAACAAACGCTTAGGCACTAAAAATCCGATCACACAGGCCAGCGAAAACGGCAGTATCAGACCTCCGGACGTTGCAAACATGAAGTGGTACCGGAAGCAGTCTACCCGTGTCTATGATGCCATTGATATCGCACATCTGCAAGCAGCAGCGGATGGATACGATTCGCAATACAAGATGATGGTTTGGGATGTGTCACAAAACGTCGACCGCTTCACATCCGCAACGGCCATCGTTCCTTGCATAACTCCAAGCGGTTGTGACTTCGTCACAAACAAGCAGACAGCACTCTCAGGAGAACAGCTTCTCCTTCTACAGGGCATGTCGAATAGCAAGCTCCTGTTTGCAAGGGAGACGGAAAAGGACCGCCAAGATCTCGCAGGAAATGCTATGTCCACAACAGTCATAGGAGCATCAATAATCGCTCCTCTTGTCAGCGGCAAAAAGATGCTAGGCAGGACGAAGGCTGAAGCAGCTGGAAAAAGCGCCGCCTTGCTCGAGGCTCCGGCGGTGAACCTGGTTACTCCTAAGACAATGGACGCTAGGACGCTGGAGCCTCCAAGACCGGATGACCTGGAAATTGAGGACTTGAGGAACGATGCCAGGCGCAGCTCTAGAATGTGTAACTGCGAGGGCCCACGACATGTCTCCAAGTATCCAGTAAGAGTCTGCAGGGACTGTGGTCACACAGCTTGCTCGTCCCATGCGGGCAATCCGAAGCACTTCTATGCCGACGCCACGGTTCCGCCAGCGTCGCGGATGCGTCCAGCCGACTTTGAGTCCAAGTGGCGTCCTCGACTACCAGTTCAACTGCGTATCGCAAGCTTTCCCGATCTAGAGAAATTAGCACCGGACCTGACATCAACAAAAGCTCAAGCTCAGTGGCAAGCATTCCTCACGCAGACTAAAGAGGCTATAGTCGATACAACTCCCCTTTACCTCACAAAGTTCCAACGAGAGGAACAAGGCTGGATTGTCGGCTACGAGGCCGTTCATGTGCGGTTGGAACTCCGCATACAAGACGAGCTTCGGTGGTATTTGTTCCTCAAGTGCCCCCCGACTGTCGCAGCAAACAATGCCCCTCGAAAGACGCTTTCACACCCACTCGCCCGCGCCCTGGTGAAAGATTCACTGCTGCAGCCCAAATGGGAGCTCCACATCCCACACGCGGGTGTCTCCTCTATCAGGCTCCTCGGTTCATCTCAGCAAACCAAGTCTTGGCGCAATCGCCTCGGATTGTTGGATTACCGAAACGAGACCGTGCCTTCAAGCATTGAGGTCCGTTCCGAAGACACCATTGGTCAACTAAATGGAACCTTCACACTGCTTCCTCATTGTGGCACTGCAATGAGCAGCTTGTATAAGAGAGAACGCAACGATGGCGACGCTGTGTATCTCTTTTTCGACCCTGATCCTGTTGAGGACGTTAAGTCTGATACATTTGTATTCGCCGCCGATTTCAACCAGCTCTCATATGGGCAGGCCCGTGTGACGTTTGCTAAGCTTGACCCGAGCTTGAGACCCTGGAATCTTCTAAAAGGCAAGTCTGCCGATATCAACGTTGCTACAGTCGGGCGCTGGACGAGTGCGAACATTACCCTGTCGGCAGCCCCCACGCGTGTGGAGGTACGTCTTCCATCTGCACGACAGCTTACCGAATCCTACCATGGTGACTGTACGCAAGCGATCACTATGCTTGATGTCAATATTCCGACGCTTCTACCTGTCAAGCAATATGCCGACTACTCGTGGGCGTTGGAACATGCTAGACGCGAGCCTCTGTTCACGAACTGGACCCTCTATGGCAGAGACTGCTCTGGCCCGAGCTGCAGCTGTGCCCCTGATCCACCACAAACACTGTGGCACGTTGACGAGAAAGGCGGGCCCCATGCCTATGAAGATCGCTTGGCGGCATCTCAATTTGAACGATCCCTCAAAATGCGACCGCCGATTATCACAGTCAGAGCAGACTCGCAGCGATCGGGAAAGACACACATTCGAGTGGGCTTAAACGTAGCATCGTTGGTCCATCGAGCCAAAAACCGGCTCAGAAGGTTCGCACAATGTGACACTTCATGGAGACTAGTCACGAGTCATACAGATGTAGCCCAGGAGAAGTTTAAGAATTTCTCCCTGCCAGACAATTCGCAAGATGAAGAGTTTTCTGGCAAGCTGGCATTAAGGCACCCATTGGAAGGTTCGCAAAAGAGGTCTTTGATCTGGATGCGTAAGCAAGAGACTGGAATCAAAGTGACGGTCACGGAAGTTGAAGAAGCTATTCATGCCGAGCTAGGTTGGAGGGCAGAAGCTCGCGCACAGGCTGAAGTAACCATTCGAGGAGGCATCCTGGCAGATTTGCCTTCCTTCGGAAAAACCGTTACCACAATTGGCCTCATCGAGAGCGAGTTCGCGGAGAACAAAGCCGAAACCCTGGTCAAAACTAACGCTCAGTCAAATCCTGGAGGCCTGGTAGACGTTGCTGCAACCCTGATTGTCTGCCCATCACACTTGGTCAAACAATGGAGCGATGAGTTCCTGCTTTTCCTGGGGAAACAGAAATACAACGACTATGGTATTCGTGCGATTTCGAAGCTCTCGCAACTGAGCAACCTCACGATAAAAGACATCCAGGTCTCTCGAGTCATCATCGTTTCCTGGACATTGCTGGCGAATAACAATTACGTCGACATCCTCGCGAGGTTTGGGGCAGTCCCAGAGCCCACAACACTTAAAGGGCGTGCGTATGATGCGTGGTTGGACTACGTTGTAGGACAACTGCCTGAGAGAGTCGCAGAACTCAAGTCTAAAGGACCTGTTGCTTTCGACGCAGCTGTGGACGATACGATCAAGGCTAGACTTCAAAACGACAATTTCAAAGCGATAGTCCCACTGAAGGTTTTGCATGGCAGCGCATACCAAGCGCACAAGAAGAAGCAGACAATGGAAAAGAAGACAGCATCCGCTTCTAAGAAAAAAAACGCAATACAGAAGAAAGTACTGGCCGCCGACGCACCTTGGACAGCATATCAGTGCCCTTTGCTGCAAATGTTCTCCTTCAATCGGGTGGTAGTCGACGAGTACCACTACCTCTTTGACAAAAAGAACTCGGCAGCTTTCGCTGCAGCCAAGCGTATTTCGGGGCACAAGCGCTGGCTTCTGTCGGGAACACTACCTCTTACCAGCTTTTCGGACGTCAATCAGATTGCCTTGCTCCTTGGAGCAAATTTTTGACGAGACGTGTTCGGTCTTAACATGACGAAGCTTGAGCAGAGGATAGCAGATGAACAAACCGATGTCGAAAACTTCATGAATCGCACAGAAACTCACTCTTACCGATGGCACCAGGACCGGCACGAACGTGCACAAGACTTCTTAGACCGGTTTGCCCGCCAGAACGAGCCGTGCCTGAAGCATATCAAGTGCACTGAGCTCTTGCGACCGATAGAACTTGACGTTGCGCATTACACAGTCTACCTTGAGCTGTCGCAACATTTGACGCGCAGAACATGCAAGTCAAGAGAATGAAGAGCGGCGATGATTCCGACAGAACGAACAGACTGCATGAGAGTTTGGAAAATTCGAGTACTGCAGAAGAGGCGCTCGTTAGATCAGCTCTGAAGTTCAAAACGGATAGAGATGCAGAGTCCGCTCTAAATGTTTTGTTGAAGAAGCGCCGCGACCAGATCGATTCGACCAAAAGGGAGTTGATCAAGCTCATGGCGCCGGTGGAGCGATGGCAACCAGGCAATGGGCCGAGTGCCGGAGTGAAGAACACTACAAAGTTCAAGGACGGCTACAAGTCTGGAAATAAGGACCTCGGTGATTCCAAGGCGAATCAATTTGTGCGAGACGCTATTTTGGAGGCTGAAGCAGCGCCGAAGAGGGGAGAGAAGAAAGTTACCGCCGGACAGCCTTTATCAAAGGAGGACATGAAAAGACTGACGTCTAACCTTGGTATTTTGGCCATGAAACTCCGGGTACGGCTGAGATCATTGAGGTTCGTCGAGTCAATCGAGACTCTGCTCCCTGGCCTGGGCAAGGAGCGACCAGAGAAGTATCTGTGTGATTCACCGGACTGTTCTGGCTGTCAGATCTCCGAACTCCATTTGGTGTCTGAATGCGGGCATCGAGCGTGTGAGAAGTGTTTACAGACCAGAAGCGACACCGAGGCGTGTGTCGACAAGGACTGCAGGGTTTACGTTCGGAGCGCAAACCTTATCAAAGCAACTTCATTGGTGGCATGCCAGGGAGAGCCGACGCATATCCACAGGAACAGTTTCGGTGCAAAACTTGATGCCATTGCACAGCTGCTTCAGACGGCGGTGTCAAAGGATGACCAGGCGCTCATCTTCATGCCGTCGGACGATACTATCGAGATCATGGAGGACGTACTTGGCAGCCACAACATCTCATACTTGTCAGTGTCCGAGAAAACAAGCAACCCTGATGTGATTATGGAGGAGTTCCAAAAACCCGGCTGTGCGAAGAAGGTGTTGATACTGAATATGGACTCCGAAACTGCATCGGGAACGTAAGTGATTGTTTGGCTGATTAATATGTCGCGGCTACTAACTCGGTCAGTAATCTGGTCAACGCGAACCATGTCATTTTTGTCTCTCCGCTCCTAGCGGAAAGTCAGTACAAGTACGAATTTGCGATGAACCATGCGATCGCACGCTGTCGCCGTTACCGCCAAAAGAAAAAGGTGTTCATCTACCACTTCGCAGCGCTTCGGACCATCGATGTTGATATCCTGCAACATCGACATAAGCGTGTTGATGCCATCTACACGTCGGAGAAGGAGGAGGCTGCAGGCGCGAAGAGGCAGGCTGCAGCGGAAAAGTCCACCAGAAAGGAGAAGACGATATTTGTCGAAAATACCGCCGGTGAGATGGCTCTGGTTCCCATCTCTTGGTTGGAAGACGACACGAAACGAGACGCGTTGGGTGTTCCTGAAGGGGAGTTGGGTGTTCCTGAATGGGAGTTGGAAAGCTTTGCGTCTCTAATTGATTTGTCAGAAAGCTTCCAAGAGGAGGATGACTGAGCGAGGTTTTGTTGCCTGGCTGCCAGCCATCTCAGTTTCTCGATACGCGTGCGTATACTCTGTGATATCCTTTCTATTGTATCTCTTGTACTATCTTCCGTGTACTTCTTGACGCTTGTTTGCGTTCAGCAGAGCAGTATACCATGCTTTGCCGTTGGTGTTACTCGTCTTTGGCTTCGGAGTGACACAACGATGACACAACTCTTGATGCGAGTAGCACTCATGCAAGCTTCCGTTCGTAGCGAACGCAAGTTTGCTACCTACGTGGACGAATGGTTCCGCTCCAGCATGTTTCTCATCTAGCGCTTGTAGTTCATATCTTAATGCTCTTTTTCGTTTTTTCCGCTTCAGTTCCTTTCACTCGCCGTGATCCAGCAGCAATGATGAATGCCTGCTTTGACGGAATGATGCTTGACCTCCCCTACATCATACCCCAATCTCGCGCATGCTTCGCAACGGGAGAAAACTTCCCCTTCCCACCCCACAGGCAATGCCAATATCCTTTGCTCAGCAACTACAAAGCCTGCGCCCATCCCCGCGGTATCCACCACACCGGGCTCGCAGACTATTTCCTCGAACCCCGACCTCTGCCTCAATTCCACTTTGAGGATGAGGACTATACTGAACCATTCACGAACCCTGCCGCACCCATCCGTAATCCCCGTCACACCCATTTCGCTACTGGTACACGCCCAATTCCCATCCTGAGAGGCGGATCCGGAGGCCGCGATATCGACTCCAGCGACGACGACGACGACGACGACGACGGCTCCGCATCCCTTTCCGAGACCCCAGAGTCATGGCGGCCACAGAGCCACCTCACCGACGCTGGCCCGTCACGCACCCGAGATCAAGACGTCACCATGGGCGGCTACGCCGAAACGATTTTCTCTCTGGACGTCGAAGAAGTGCCATCCGACGTAGCTCAGCGGGCTCATTCACGCAGCGAGCATGAGAACAACGACAGACTCCCTCGCATCTCCTCAGACCAAGAAACAAACACGCAGCACCAACACCACTACGAATGCTCCGTCTCCCCCTCCCCATTCTCCACGCCTCCCTCCCCCCTCCTCACCCACAACGCCCACGCCTCCACCCTCCTATCCCGCGAACTCGCGCTCCAAGACGCGCACCTCGCGCTGCTCGCCCGCGAATCCGAGCTCGAACACCAACAACACCTCCTCATGAACAGCAGTCAAGAACTCTTGCTCCGCGAACGCGACCACGTTCTACGACTCCAACGCCTCGACGCACGCGAACGCCGGCTCCGGCGTCAACTCGCCGATCTGCGGCGTCAGGAAGCTGAGTTCCAGGTCCGGCAGGATGCGTTTGCGCGGATGCAGGAGGTGTGGAATCAAGGCAGAGGATATGAGAGTGGGGATTGGAATGAGTATTTTGGAGGCTTGGATGAGGGGTTTGCAAGGATTAGGGTCGTGAGGCAGAGGGAGGAGGAGAGGGAGGAGGAGGAGAGGGAGAGGAGGGAGGGGTTGTTGTTGGAGAGGGAACGAGGGAGGGATGAGAGGGATGGGAGGAGGACGAGGAGGAGTAGGCGGAATGCGATTAGTGAGGGCGAGGGGGAGAGGGCGAATGGGGTGTTGAGGCCGAGGTTGGTCGAGGTGGAGGAGGAGAGTGATTGGGATGAAGGAGCGTAGACAGACGGTGGAGAGGAGAGAGAGAAGGATGAGGTGTCTGTCGCGAGACTGATACATGGTATATAGCGTTCGCTAACTAAGGACATCCAAGGATGGAAGACGAATCGAAAGAGATAAACAATCTCGCAGGTCCAAATAACTCCCAACGAACCCAAATGCTCCATGCATGACCCTGAATGAACCCATGAACGCCACACGCTATCATTACGCTTCAAAGGATCATGCTACAAATATTATACATCATTCACTCTTGTTCTCTCGCCCTCCGATACATGTCCGTATCTACATACCAAAATCCAAGAACTCGTAGGTATTACTGTCAACATAACTCGCACTGTCCAGCGAGGTAAACTCGTCCATGGCCTTCATTTCGAGCTCAAATTGCGAAGCGCAGTTCTCGTCCGGCATCGCAGTGAAGATGTCATCAATCTCCTCTTTTGGTGCCGCAGGAGATGTGGGCGGAGTGCTGAAAGGGTGTGATTGAAGCGAAGAGCGAGATGGAGACGAGCTGTGGGAGACTGGCTTCTGTGGGCTGGAGGGTACGGAAGATTTCGCTGCGACGGCTTTTGCTGGGTCGCCCGTGGCCGCACGGCAGTCGTCTGGTGACATTGGAGGTGTGTTGTTTGGTTGGCTGATTTCTTGGAGCACGTTCATTGGCGCAACGTCGCTGGTGAAGGATGTGTAGTTGGCTGAAGTGACTTCTGATTGGCTGGAGAAGGTGGGAATGGGGTAGCTGTTTGGAACGTCAGAACTAGTCCGCCGTAAAGAATCATCACCGTACCTAAATGGACCTGGTGCTGCGCTAACTGGGTCGATGAAACCAGCAGGTATATCTGGCAACAGATTCTGCATGGCTGGATCATACTCTGGTAGAGGCTGCGGTGACAGTTCAAGCGGCCGCGGTGATTGCTCAGCAATCGAAGATGCGGAGCTAGGCGACTCGGCAGACACGGATGATGCCGCTGAAACCAACGCGCGCCTGGTCTTGTTTGCTTTCTGTAGCCTCTCTTCCATCTCTGGCCGATTCTTCTTCGGTCGGCCACGCTTCGCTGGTCGCCGAACGGCGTCAGGGAACCCACCCACGCACATACCGCGTTGGCGATGGCGTGTGAGGGCATCCTGACGCGCGAATCCAGCTCCGCAAGGACACACGTGTGGCTTATTTCCGGTGTGAATCTTGGCGTGTCGTTTGAGGTCGTGTTGGCGAACGAAGCATTTGCCGCACCCATTACAGCGATACTGTCTATCGCCAAGGTGCGTTTGTACGTGTGCTCGAATGTTTTCTCTGCGACCAAAGACCTTTGCGCACTCCGGATACAAACATGTCCATTTGTTGTTTACTGGATCCTGCTCGCCAATGTATCGTGCTACTTCTTCGGCGGAGATACCAGTATACTCCAGACTTGCGTCGACTTCAAGGTCGGCAGGAAGTGCTGCACTTTGGACTGGAACCGGGAACAATGGTGGAACCTCGGTGAGATTAGAGGGCATTGGCGAGGGGAGCAGAGCTGGTGCTTGATTAAGTGCATTTTGTTGTATGGGTTCTTCCCGGATGCCTTCAAGAGAAATGTACGTCGGTCTTTGTCGCGGCGAAGAGGCAGGTGACGGCGACAACGTGTCGGAGGTGTAGGCTGAAGAGGAGTCGTACCCTGCATCTAGATCGGGATTATCGAGATCGAAGGTCATTGCACTCCTCGTGGGTGCGAGATTGATGTCTCCGAGGGTACTGAAGTTTGGTGACATGACGGGTGACATGCGGTCGACATGTGCCTGACTCGGGAGAGGGGCCGGTTTTTGCGGAGTCGCTTCAGGGGTAGGGAGAATGTTGATGAAGACTTGGGCGTGAGAACCGTAGACCGACTGGATGTGTTCATGAAGCTTTTGTACTGCTTCTTGGGAAGGTTGTTGCGCGGGGGTTTGCGTGAGTTGAGGAGTTTGTGTGAGATGGGGAGTATGTGTGAGTTGCGGGGTAGAGAAATGTGAGTTTGTCCGGGCACGGAGTGGCCGATGGGGTGTCCGGGGAGAGGAGGGAGACTGCCGGAACTGTACTGGGGACGGCATGAAGGCTAGATGGGGGCCCGGCTGGGGCTGGCTGTGCGGCTGCGCTACTTGCATGAAATGCTGTTGCGGTTGTCCTATGTTAGTATTACTTACCGTACTTGACTCCTTGTGGAAGGGGGCCACTCTCATGTCGAGGTTGAGGCCGCGAAGATCGAGGCTCATACCTGACCGGTTGTGTCGCTGTTGTCGTTGGTTAGTCGCAAGTGGTCGTACTGCTGGCGCCTCGAACGCTGCCGGTGTGGAGTTTTGTCGTCGGTGTATAGCACGCCGGCTTTGGATGCTCGAGGGCGGTTGTGTGGACAGCATGTTCTATGCTCGTGGAGTCCGGGATGTGTTATCCAAGGTGGTCCTGTTAGGCCCGAAACTGCTCACGTTAGAACGAAGTCAATTGCTATCTTTCCGATATTGACATACCTCACGCAGTGCAAGCGGCGTCCGCCGGGCGGATGGTCTCCTTATGGTCTCCTCAGTACAGTTGCAGTCTCGTCCTGCCTCTCAGTAAGTGTGTGGGGCTCAGGGCCCTAAATTTGAAGATCACAGAAAGTGCGAAATAACTACGGTCGACTCAGTCGGCGCGCAGACACAAATGGTGGGGATGATGGAGAAGGGTGTGCGATAGTATTGACGACGGCTGGGATGGTGATGCGGGTAGTGGAGATGATAATGCCGGCGGAAGTCTGGATGCGATGAGTTGTCTTACGTCGTAAACAAGACTCGACATGGTCGACCCGGCAACCCAAACAAGGCGCATCAAGGCAATCCCAGCACGTCACCCGCGCGCTAACAGGGACAACAGCCACAGTGGCGCAGCGGGTGGCGCACGCCATTTCGGCTACGCTGAGTCAGCACACACGCCAAGATTCGCTATCTAAAATCACCTCGTCGCCGACTTCTCCTCGATATCAGCGTCTCAGGAAGGCACCAGATTGCCCAGGTACGTCGCGCTCCAACAAGCTGCGCGCGCACTCTCTAACATTCCGCCAGGATGCAGATCTTCGTGAAGACCCTTACGGGCAAGACCATCACCCTTGAGGTGGAGTCTTCCGACACCATCGACAATGTGAAGTCCAAGATCCAGGGTGCGTACACGGCTTGCAAAATCTCATCGCAGCGCCTCTAACCACCGGACAGATAAGGAGGGCATTCCCCCGGACCAGCAGCGTCTCATCTTCGCCGGCAAGCAGCTCGAGGATGGCCGCACCCTCTCCGACTACAACATCCAGAAGGAGTCGACCCTCCACCTGGTGCTCCGCCTGCGTGGTGGTGCCAAGAAGAGGAAGAAGAAGGTGTACACCACCCCCAAGAAGATCAAGCACAAGAGGAAGAAGACCAAACTCGCTGTCCTCAAGTACTACAAGGTTGACGGCGACGGCAAGATCGAGCGCCTCCGCCGCGAGTGCCCCTCCACCGAGTGCGGCGCTGGTGTCTTCATGGCTGCCCACCACAACCGCCAGTACTGCGGTCGCTGCCACCGTACCTACGTTTTCGACGAGGCTTAGGTGTCTCGACGCTCGGTGACGGTGTGATGGGACATGGGACGTGGATACGATGTGCATGCTAAAGGAGGGATGAGTTATGGCTTGTCCCACATGTCGAATACCAAACATGAATCAACCTGTCGGAAGAAATCTGTGCCCCTGTTTGAAATTGTGTCTTTGTGAAGCTGAATGGAAATGTCATAAGGGTCTTCGAAAGCCGAGCCTGGGCCCTGCGAACCGTCTGTTACATTTCGGGAACCTTAGGCGTCGCCGATGGTTATGCCGCAAGCCCTCTGTGGCCCGTGATATCTCGTCTTTATGGTGCGCGCACAAAGCCCATCGAAAAGTCCAATGCTTGTTCACTCGAAGAGCCGATTGACTCACATTCAATGTCACTGGTGCTTATACTCTCTATATAATATTTATAGCCAACAAATCTTGTCACATACGACCATAGCAAGCGGAAAATTAGGCCTCTCGTCCGATCGACCAAATACAAGCCGCTTAGCGCCCGTTGAGTAGTATGGTGGGTGACCACATGCGAATAGCGTGGTGTTGTATGTTTTTGCTCTTTTTGCTTGACAGCAACACTCTTACTTTCTCAATCTACCTCTATACATCTATTCTGCATGATATATTGCCAATCTCTCTTCTTTTGACTTCTGGAGTAAGCAGCTCAAAAATGGGCGACCCAGGCGACGCTTAGCTCAAAAGATGGCCGACTGTATGCTGCAAAATGTTACGAAGGCTTTCTTACAACTAGAGGCAATCGCTCTGATTTCGGTCCAGAACTCATTAATAGCGTCCGTGGCTACCTTTGGAGGAAAGTCTTTGACAGGAAGGCGCTGGTGAGGATCGCGGGCCGTGCATCTATAAGGTCCGACCCTACTCTTTCGTAAAGAACACTCAACGACAACAACAACAACAAAGCTGAGCCCGCTGATCGCCATCATGGATCCCTGGCAAAGGCTGTTCACACAATGAACATGCATGCGTTTGCGTACAAGTGAAAGCAGCAGTGCCACAGCACTAACAGCACCCTCTTGGCACAGGACTCAGAAGTGGGCTCACAAGGTTCGCAGGGTCACTTTCACTCAGTTTAAACATGTCGGTTCCGTAGGGACCCTTGTGGCGCAGGTTGTTGCTTCAAAAGCCTATTCAGTCCCGTTTATAGACGAATTGGAGTATATAGAGTGTTGGGTATGTCCTAGAAGATGACAAGGTTACCTACGCATTAGTGCAGACACTTGACTTTGACAAGGCTTTTTTCGACCCTACCATCGGGGCTGTTTGTGGATGATTTCTTTCTTCCAGATAATAATGAAGGGTATTACTCCGAGATGGATCCAGTCAGGCGTTGAGAAGGAAAACGACACTGAGGTCGAATACCACGAGATAGAGCCGCTACATGCGGCCGCTGAGAATTACGAGGACAGTGTACGACCGGAAAGTCTGAGGAAGGTCGTGAAGATTCTGGCGGGTGCAAATGTTGGACTATTGGTCACCGTTGGAATTCTTCTCTGGGCGACGTTGAAGGAAGGGACACTCTCGTCAAAGTCACATAACGGACCATGGTGGAGCAAGGATATTATTGACAAAGGTAAGATACTCCTCTGTTGAAGACATACAAGTAGCGGTTTGGTGGTCAGCCACGGCTGGAAAGACTGGAGACTCAACAACTACGGCTGACAATGAAGCAGGACCTGAGATCGCAGTTACATTCAAGCCAGCATACAACTACTCCTCCTTCGACTTCAAGAGCATCAAAAACCTGTACACCAAATACCCCCTCGGTACGTCCTCTTTCTTTCCTCCGAGTACACCTGACACAAGAGTCCAACTAACAACCTCCCAGACGAGTCCAAACTCCTCGCCGTCCCCGTCCCAAACGCCCAAAAATACGGCATCCCACCCGGCTACCCCACCCTCTCCGACTCGCAAATCGAGAACTACAGTCCAGCATTTATCCACCAATTCCACTGCCTAGTACGCCACCCTTCTCCCCTTCCTCCCCTAAAACACCCTCATTCAAACAACTAACACAAACAAACAACCATAGTCTCTCTGGCGCGACAGCTACTGGATGCTCCGCCACAGACTCGGCATCGTCCCAGCGAACTACATACCTCCAGTGTTCATCTACTGGGAAAACGAACGCGAACACCTAAACCACGTCGAACATTGTATGGACTACCTCAGACAGACCATCAGCTGTTGGGCTGACACGACTATGGAGGGCCCGGAGCCGCATAAGGATGGAAGACGGATTCATACGGATGGGATGGGGATGAGGCATCAGTGTTGGGATATGGAGGCTGTGTGGGAGCGATTTCGGGAAATGCGGGTGCCGATGCGGTATTTGAATGCGAGTAGGTCTGCAGCGTGAGTGAGTGGAATTAGGTGCGGGATTTGCATTGAGCGAAAGAGAACTTCCTTGGAGACTGCAGTGATTATTTCGATATCTATGGACTACGTGAAGAGGAGAACGGTATGTCTGGAAAAGGTAGCAACGATGGCAACGATGGCAACGGAACCGATCTGCCTGGTTTGTGAACTACCACGAAATGCTAGACGCAACACGATTTATGCGATGACCATCTAGAGTAGCTAGACTGCTGCGTCGACAACAGCTAGTAGTACGGTAGGTGACTACATGCAAATAGCATAATGTCGTCTGTATTTGCCTTTCTCTGAGTCGCAACAAACCTTCCTCCTTCGATAAGCGAATATTTCACTATACAGTGCTACAATTGCATGCCCAGGCCGTGGATTCTGTATTCCATCGGGGAGACGTTGATTGGGGCAAACGAGGTCGGAGAATAAACGACTCAGGTAATGTACGGACCCGGGGAGGCAAGCTGCAGTTATTTCCTCGGAGATAGCAGGTATCGATGCCCGGCGATGATGACGATGCTGCCGGATAGCATCTTCGGCGGTGGTGCTTACTCGATTGCTACTACTGATAACGGCACGTCCGCTAGTAGCGCATCATCACCTGAATACGTCACCAGATCCCGACATCCCTAAGCATAACAACTGAGTAGTGTATATCGACATTCATGATAGTGCTAGATATGATGACCCTCCAAACAAGCTAGAAAGGCCGTAGGCCCAGCCTCGTAGTGCTGCGGCACGCTTCATGCAATGCCGCTATTTTTGAAGCAAAAACGCCCTCAAACCCGCAAAACGCCGAGTCCGTCTATGCAAAGTGATATCATGCCAGCTAAATCGCAAACAACAAGATCCGAGAAGAAGCAGCAGCCGTCAGAGGCTCATCGAGCCTAGTTCATCGCCTTGACTCTCGGCTCAAGCAACAACCGTCCGCGCGGTCCAGCCTTTCCAAAGCCATCCGCGCGTGAGAAGATGCGCTGGCCACGGAGCCAGGTCTCGCGTACGACGCCCTTGAGCGTCTTGTTCTCGTAGGGCGAAACCTTGTTGCGGAATAGCATGGTGGAGGGCTCGACGATGAACTCAGCAGCATCGTCAAAGACAACGATATCGGCGTCGAAGCCAACAGCGAGATCACCCTTGGATTTCTCCAGACCGACTTGCTCGGCAGTGTTCTTGCAGCACCATCTCACCACGTCCTCGATGCTGAACTTCTCGTAGCGCTTGGTGCCTTCGGTCCAGAGAATCGGGAGGCCCAGGCCAACGGATGAGATACCGCCCCAGGCGGAGAAGAAGTCGCCTTTCTCCTCCGGACCTTCGTGTTCAGCATCGCTGGTTTCACAGGACTCGCAATCTTGCTTGTGGCCGGGCTTGCGCTTGCTTTCTTTTGCGGGAGCGAGATGAGCGGGCAGGAGCTTGATGTCGGGTGTGCAAGGCGAGTGGTCCGATACTACGGTCTTGATAACTCCATCCTCGCGGTCTTGGAGAAGTTCATCCCACAAAGCGTCCTGGTTGGACTGTTCGCGGATAGGAGGGCAGCACTTGTGGCGGGTGTCGCCCTTCTTGATGCGCTCGGCCGCAAGGGAGAGGTAGTGGAAACAGGTCTCGGCGGTAATCTTGATGCCCTTAGCGCGAGCTTCGCGGAGGAGAGGAATAGCCTCCATGGCGGAAAGGTGGACGATGTGGAGTTGCAGGTCGGGGGCAAGGTGGGCGAGAGAAAGGATCTCGGCAACGGCGTAGGTCTCGAAAGCAGGAGGCCGGGAGTCCAGGAAGGTGGAATAGTGCGTCAATGGGCCACTCGGTGCCATGGGAGGCCTGGCTGATTGAACGTCGTCACCGACGGAGTCAGTGATGGGGGGAATCATCTCGGCGTGGAACATGAGAGTGGTCTCGCAATCCTTGAGTTCTCTGAGAGCAAGCTCAATGTCATTGTGCTTGACAGCTGGAAACTCCTCAACCTGTTATCATGTCAGTTTCGATATCTGAGAAGCATAGGTACTGATATACATACACCACTATCAATGAGGAAGCCCTTGAAGCCTCTCACACCAGCCTTGACCAGGTCCTTGAGGTCGCCAGAATTGCCGGGGATGATACCGCCGTAGAAGCCAACGTCAACCCAGCACTTGCCCTGGGCAGCCTCGAGCTTGGTGTGGAAGTTTTCAACCGTAGTAGTAGGCGGGATGGCATTCAATGGCATATCCACGACTGTGGTCACACCTCCAAAGGCCGCGGCCCGGGTACCAGTGTAGAAGCCCTCCCATTCCGTGCGGCCAGGCTCATTGAGATGCACGTGAGCGTCCACGAGACCAGGAAGGAGGATGTGGGGGGAGTAGTCAATGTAGGTGGTTCCAATTGGGAAGTCCCTAGCCGGCAGGATAGAGTGGAAAACAGCAGTGACCTTTCCAGTAACATTGGAGACGATGATAGTTGCTTCGGTGAGGCGGCCCGAGATGACGGCCCGCGAGGAGGTCAGAACAGTAATAGGAGTAGCGGGGATGCTATGGGCCGCCGGCGGCGGAGTGATGGCGTGAGGAGCCATTGTAGAGACGGTTCAGAGACGGAGGTTAACAATGAGTCAGTTCACCGTTGACCCGCTGAAGCCGTTTTCTGGGGAAGTTCGAGCAGCTATATGTGGTACGGGTGCTCGTAAATTGGTCGGGGGGGAGGTGTCTTGGAGCAGATAAGCAAGATAAGCCGGCGCCGTATGCAAACACGGGCCGAGTGAGGAAAGCGGGAGTGACAATGTACTGATTAGGTGTTCCAGAGAGCAAAGAATGGAACAAAGGACGTTGAGGTTTGGTGAGCAGATAAGGGATTCCCTGGGGAGGTGGGCGGATGGGCCCATTTGTAGCCCGCTCCACGATACTAGCAGACCCGGGGAGGACCCATCATGGAGGGCAAAATCTAGAGTCTGAGAACTGCGGAAGCGGTCCATCCTGAGGTTCGTCGTCGGCCGAGAAGCCAGAGCTGTAGCTTTACTCGATAGAAACTCGTAGTGGCTACGAGTGGGTACGGGTGGCTGCGCAGTGCTATCGACGCAGGGCCAACGAAGCCGCAGACGATCCCAGCGGGCCTCTCCGCGCCCAGTACGGCTGCTGCATTTACGGGCATCCATGGATGCAGGTGTTGGTTCTGCTGTAAGATTCACAGCATCCCTGCCACTTTGCAGGAGAGATAAGGGACATCGCCGAGCCCGGGTGGCTCCATCCGGCTAGCGCAAACTCCCCCAAGCCGATATGAAAGCCAGGGTCTGGGCCGTTTTGTGGAGAGAGCTGGACATGCGCGCGGTTCTCTAAGCTCCGAGACCCTGGCCGCCTTAACGACCATCGCAGCTCTTGGGCGCTTTGCTGCATGCGGTAGTGAACGGTGGAACTTCCAAGCTTCGTGTCTCGGACAGCGTGGTGACGAACACCTGCTAGCGTCGTCAGGAGGAGGCCGGGCAAAAACAGGCGAGCTCCGACGTGTTCGGCAGATTCAATAAAAGTGTAAGGCCCTTCCCATGCGCTGGATTACTCGATGGAAACAGTTCTCATCGAGTCACAGTAATGGTCCAGTAGCTGCGCATACGACAAATCCTGACGTTCGCACGCAGCACCACCTCTTCAACGGCATATTTTGCAATGCATATTCAATTCTCTGCACCTCAAGAGACATATTGTTTTTCGCCTCGGAACAAGGGTTGTGGACGTTGCGAAAAGATACTCTAAAGGTTAGCGGTCACTGACGGCCGTCTGTCCGGTAGGCGTACGAGTCGCGCCTCTGTTATGATCGAGTAATAGATTCCTCTCTGGGCCTGTGACTTCCACCTCTTGCCTCACGAGTCACCATGCAGCACAGGACCATAAACCCCTGGCGTCCCTCGTGACGCATGCATGGATGACATAGTCTGCAAGAACTCGCAGTTGAAAGAAAATTTTCGGGACAGCTTCGACGCCTTTATTGGACGCGGAGAATATGAGGCCCAGAGACTGTCCACAGCTCGCATGTCGGATCGCCCTAGCGGAGAGGAAGTAGCCGATCAGCTTGTGGGGACCTCACGGACTCCGCCACTGAGGCCGACTAGAGAAGCGAGCATCCCGGAGGGAAAGAAGATGAGGGGCAATGTGGGTGGACGCAGAGTCTGAAAGTCTGGTTTTTTTTTCTGAGAAGATCAGCTAGCATACATAGAGATTCGCGTTATGCCGGTACCTAGTGAAGGAAATGGTGCCGAGCAGAACACTCTCAGACCCGGGCCGAGACAACTCGGTTGCGGAAGACCCAGCGTTCGTACCGTAAGCTTGCTCATTTACTGCTCGGCTTATGTTGGGTTAACCGTCTTGCACTACTTGCAGTGTCGAATCCTCCGCAACCCCGGATCAGTGGGCGTTGGCAGCTGCAAGCAAGTTCTGACTGGAGTAGAGGCTGGCTCGGAGGCCGTAATCCTCCGCATTTTTTCCATAGATGTCCAGATATGTGTATACATCTGTCTTGTAGTAGATGCCTCTGCCACGCCCAACCAAGCCCATACGCTCAAGCTCTTGGAGGATACGGAGCACATCCTGTTTGTCCCGGAAGTCCTTGGTGTAGATGCAGATCAATCGATTTCCAGAGTTGCCTTGGTCAGTGGCGACCTTCGCCGCCGACCCGAGGCGGTTGTTGATAGTCCCTTCGACCACGGCTTTCCATACACGCGGCAGATCCTGATCGCTAGGGAACAACATCCACTGTCAATGTAAGTCAGGAACGCAAAGAAGGAGCAAACATCCGAACCTTCCCTGAGAGAACATTGGTCTCCTCTGCTAGTTTTGTGATGCGTTGGGTGAGAGCTTCAGACTCCTGCTTCAATGTACGTGTGACTCCTGCTCGGCCTTGTGGTACGGTAGACGCACGAATGCTTGCGCGATGTTGCATAGAAGCCTGAAGCAGTTGCATACCGCGTGGTATGAGCTCATCATGGACATGAGCACGTCCGGAGCGGTCCTGGCCGTCGCGATGCGGATTCGCTACCCAAATCCACGGAGCGACATCGACCGTAGTGGTCAGAGGTGGGAGGCGTCGTACAAAGTCCTCAGGGGTTTCATGCATTTGCCATGAATCGAAACGGCCTTTATAGATATTGTGGAGATCGGGAGCCGGCTGCTCTGGTCTAAGGAGAGAGTTGATGTCGGCCATCTTGGACTTTCTCCAGTATGCACTGGTATCGAAGCTATCACACAGGGAGAGTAGTCGCTCTTTTTCGTCTTCGTCGCCTGGGTTGACGGTCAGGCTGAGGTCATGTGCTCAGGCTTGGGGCTTACCAAAGAAGCTGGAGTCGTCTGAGATCCAACCGTCCCCCATCACATAGTCCTTCATCCTCAGCACCACGAAGACTATGCGCTCTTCATGCTACACGTACTGACCTGGTGAGGTGGGAGGGAGTCAGAGCTTTTATTGTCGGCAATGTTGCTTTTTATTGAGCCCGTCATGCCAAGAGCCCACGGATTGGGGAGGCAGGTACGATGGGTGGTGTTTGGAAGGCCCGTCGACGGCTCATCTCCAGACATCCACTTGAATAGAAGACTGGTCGTCTGATGGTTTAGGAAGCACACTAATCCTTTCCCGTTCAAAGAACCCTTGGTTGCGCCCCGCTCTTCGGCGACGTTGATAGCAGTTTGGGAGCAGACGAGTCGCATCAATTGATAGATCTCACAACCACTTTACGCCTAAAGCGTACTAGCGCGCTTCTCGTCGCGTCGCGTCGCGTCTTACCCTGGGCCCTGGCACTACTTACTCACAACTCAGCAACACATAGAACCAGAGTCAGATTGCCACATGCAATGTCGTCGTCTGAACAATCAACCATGGACACACAAGACGACTCGTCGCGCACCATCTCCCAGGCGGACTCAGAAACGCAGGATGGCGACGTCGCCATGGCAGATGCCACCACCGAGGAAGCGCAGAAGAACTCCAAATCGGACGTCAAACTGGAGGACCTCTTCGATGACGAAGACTCAGACGAGGAATTCTCCTCTAGCACAACACAAACCACTTCAGCGTCTCAAGACCCGTCCTCACAGGCCGCCCCAATGTATACTCCTTTCCCCTCCCCCATTCAGCATACTCCCTGCTCACAGATACAGCAAACTCACCTCCAAATCCACCTTCTCGGACCCCGAAATCATCCGCGCCTTCTACCAACGCCTGTTCCCCTTCCGCTACCTCTTCCAATGGCTCAACCATTCCCCATCCCCAACGACCGACTTCTCGCACCGCGAATTCGCCTTCACCCTCCCCAACGACGCCTACCTACGCTACCAATCCTTCCCCACCGCCGACCTCCTCCGCAAACAATGCATCCAGCTCCTCCCCTCCCGCTTCGAAATCGGGCCCGTCTACTCCACCAACCCGCGCGACCGCAAAACCCTCCGGAAAGCAAGCGCCTTCCGCCCCATCGCCAAAGAACTCGTCTTCGATATCGATATGACGGATTACGACGACATCCGCACATGCTGCACAGGCGCAAACATCTGTCATAAATGCTGGTCGTTCATCACCATGGCGATCAAAGTCGTAGACGTCGCTTTGCGCGAGGACTTCGGCTTCAATCACATCCTCTGGGTCTACTCTGGCCGTCGAGGCGCACACGCCTGGGTCTGCGACAAGCGCGCCCGAGAAATGGACGACCCGATGCGCCGCAGCATAGCAGGGTATCTCGAACTCCTAAAAGGCGGCGACAAATCCGGCAAGAAAGTCAATGTGCGAAGACCGCTGCACCCACACATCGACCGCAGTCTCAACATCCTAAAACCGCATTTCACAGCTTCCATCCTGGCTGAGCAAAACCCCTGGGCCGCGCCGGAGAAAGCAACACACCTCCTCTCCCTCCTCCCCGACCCTGTCCTCAAATCCGCATTGCAGAAGAAATGGGAAGCGGACCCCACACGACCGTCGGTGGAGAAGTGGGCAGATATCGACGCTGTGGCGAAAAAGGGTTCGTTGTCGAAATCGCCCCGTGAACTGGTGGAAGCGAAACAGGATATTCTCCTCGAATACACGTATCCGCGTCTCGACGCAGAGGTGTCGAAGAAATTGAACCATTTGCTGAAATCGCCGTTTGTGGTGCATCCGGGCACGGGAAGAGTTTGTGTGCCGATTGATCATCGAAGAGCAGAGGAATTCGATCCTTTGGATGTGCCGACGGTGACGCAGTTGTTGGCCGAGATTGATGAGTGGAAAGGGGATGAGGAGACGGAGGGGAAGAAGGTGGCGGATTGGGAGAAGACGAGCTTGAAGCCGTATGTGGAGTTTTTCAGGGCATTTGTGAATGGGTTGATGAAGGAGGGGGGTGGGATGAAGAGAGAAAGGGAGGAGGACGCCATGGAGTTTTGATTTGGAGTAAAGAGTTATCTTTGATCGGCGTTGTACTGGGAGGGTTCCAGGATACTGCTTCAAGCAAGGCATGCTCATGAGTGCAATAGGTAAAACCGAAATGTTGCTGTAAAAGCATGAGTGGAAAGTTACACTCCGCGACAATCCCCTATGCGGTTTTCCCAGGGATATTATACATATTGTTCCGTTCAGATCTTCCACCAACCTCCTCCATCCTACTTCAAAACCCCAGCAACCACTTATCTGGCTCTCTTCTCCTTGTCATGGGTGGTCTGAGAAATATTGAGACCCAGACCGTTCGCATCCAGATACACCTTGTTCGAAGACTGCTGCAGAATCTGTGCAATGCTCTTCGCATTCTCGAACTCCCTGAGATCGACATAGGACCTCGACTTCTTGATAGCATCACCAATGAGCTCGGCAGAGCGTGCCTCACCCTGTGCGCGGACAACGGTAGCCTGCTTCTCCTGGCGAGCCTTGTCGACGACGAAAGCGGCACGCTGGGCCTCCTGCTGGGCAACCTGCTTGGCTTCGACGGCGGCAGTGAATTCGGGCGAGAAAGCGAGGTGCTATACGGGTTAGGCTTGGAACATTCGAAACGTGGCGAAATTCATACCGTCAGCGAAACATCGTCCAGCATGATGTTGAATCTCGCCGCTCTCCTAACAAGGTTGTCCCTGACCAGCCGGCTGACGTTCTCACGCTGAGTGATCAACTGCGACGCGTTGAACTGGGCCACCACGCTCTTGAGCACCTCGTTCACGATAGAGGGCAACACACGCTCATCATAGTCGGTTCCCAATGTGCGATAGATCTGGGGAAGGGCATCGACCCTCGGCCTTGAAAGGACACGACAGGTAATGTTGACCATCTGCAAATCCTTGGTTCCGGTGAGGGAGGCGACGTTCCTGGGCCTTGCGCGGACATCGTATACGATGGGGGTTTCGAACCACGGGAGTCGGAAATGCGTTCCTTCGGCGTAGATGGTGGGTTGCACGCCGCCTAACCTGGTGTACTTGATCGCTCTGTGGCCACCGTCAACTGCAAATGGGTGTCAGTATTGATCACGGCCAAACAAGTAGCTCCAGTAGAAACCCTAGAGATCACGAACCGTTGAAAAGCGCATTGTTTGCGACGACTGCTCCACCAATTAGCAGCACAACACCGGCAGCGCCACCGAAGGAGCCCTTGGGCATGCGTCCTCCACCTCCACGCTTCGTCAGCTCAGCCTGCAGCCTCTTCCAAGTCTCTTTCGGGTCGGCCATTGTGGGGGTTCTGCAAGTAGCTGCAGGGTGGATCGAGGGGTGTTGGGGCGACGGCGCGTTGATGGGCGGGTGGTGAGAGTGTCTGGAGGTTGCATGTCGGCAAAAAGTTTCGCGACGCCGACGCAAGTTCCCAAAACGGGCAGCTACGAGCTGGGACCCTGGCCGCCCAAGAGAGCACGGATCACGTCAATCAATGTCAGTAAACGCATAGCTGTCCAGAAGCTCCAACAAGTCGCCAGCATTTTATATACCCGGCTGCGTGCCTTTTTTCTGTTCTTTCCGCAGTTGCGTCGCTCTTGCTTTCGTTCTACTCAGCTGAAGCACGCGACAATGGTCATGACGTCGCACTCACTGCGCGCCCTTGCATGGACCGCCATCGCCATCACCACAGCGCAGGCGCAATACGTGATCGACAACCTGAGGTAAATTTACGGAATGGGAGAGAAGAGATTTGTTCTGATCAGATATGTAGCTTTGGGCAAAAGGATGGCCAGCCCGTGTCACCAAACTCACGAGGAATTCCTCATTGGCATGCCGTCGGCCAGAACGACTACACTCCCGAGATCCTCTCCGACCGTGTCATTCTCACACCTCCTTACCCAGGTCAGAAGCGCTCCGCACTTTGGACCGAAGAAGGCCTGCATCATGCGGGGGATTGGACGGCAGACCTCTTCTTCCGCGCCTCAGGCATGGAACGCGGTGGAGGCAACCTGCAACTGTGGTACACCAGAGACGCGCAGAAGAGCGAGCCACATTCGCTGTACACGGCACCTAAATTTGATGGGCTGGTATTGGTGATCGACCAATACGAGGGAAGAGGGGGCTCGGTTAGGGGTTTCCTGAACGACGGGACCATTGACATCAAGGCGCATACGGACCCGGACACGCTCGCCTTCGGACAGTGCAACTACGCCTACAGAAATCTTGGTAGGTTGAGTGAACTGAAGGTACACCATGCCAATGGAGTTTTCGAGGTCTTTGTAGATGGCCACACCTGCTTTTCCACTGACAAGGTAAGTGCACAACATGTCACACATCAGAGAGGTGGCTGCATGCTCACACGACCTCAGGTCCGACTTCCAGAAGGCTATCACTTTGGCATATCCGCCTCCAGCGCCGAGAATCCAGACTCATTCGAAGTCCACAAATTCATTGTATCGACTACGAATTCGTACACGCGCGAAGAGCCACGAAAGAAGACTTACGGCAAGCAAGACCCGGAATACAACCCTCATCAACAGCAGCAGCAGCAGCAACAGCAACAACAAACTCAACAGAAAAAGTCATCGGAACCCACCCTCGGCGAGATTCCAGGAATGCTGTCCGACGTCCTAGCTGGCAGCATTCGTTCGCAGGCTGATCAATTCGCCGACCTCCACAACCGCATTCAAATCATCAACCACCGCGTCAACGACATCTACGATATGCTCGTGCGCTTTGATTCGGAGTTCCAGCACCGTCACAATGACATTATGCACCGCATCGTTCCTATTGATGACCGTGGCAGCAGCATGATCCGCACCGTCGAAAAAATCGATCGCACAACCATGGAGGTGCAGCGGGATCTGGAAAGCAAAGATTTTAAGGATATGTTGAACTCGGTGCATAACGCTATCCATAACAATCATGAGGCGTTGAACCAGGGGTTGCCGCTTGCTGTCGCAAATAGTAAGTCAACACTCCTATCTGAGGCTCTCAATAACCATACTAACGCGAAGCAGTGGTTTCCAAAACGGGGCCTAGCTTGAGCACATACTTGTTCATCGCTGTCGCCGTTCAGATCATGGTTGTCGGCGCATACATGGTCTATAAGGCTCGCAGGAAGAGTGCCCCGAAGAAGTACTTGTAAAACCACGAGGGTTCTATCATTGTCACGAGTTTACGCATGTTTGGAAATGAAGCAGTCGCCCTGTATTATACCATATCCTGCTTCGGATATCAAAACTGGGCATTTTTTTGGCATTTAGCGGCGTTTAGATGGCTTTGCTTCTCGGGTTATGATGAAGGGAAGAGTTTTGGTATGGAACGGCACTGGTCGCTGTGTGGGTGCTATTCTATGAATATATCGTCAATTTTCTTGCGCTCCTTCCCAAAAGCACTGCACACAATATAGATTTCACCGTAACCTCTCATCAAGCACAGTCTAAACTAGAACCCCAGGAAACACACGGAGGAAGCGCCATCAGATGCAACAAAGCCCCGATCCTTCACCATCCGAACCTCGGACAGCCTGAGCTCAAACCGTGGGGTAAAAGCCGCACTAAACCGCAACCAGCCACCCGTAATCCAAGCCCGCCCGTGTATACAAGCCGAAGAGTGTCCACGTGCGAAGAAACAATCCAACCTCTCAGGCCTCAACTTGCTCTACGCATCATTGCCTTCTCATTTTTCTGTTTCTGCTTGTATTTGCCCATCTGGGTTGCGATTTTTGAGGTTTTACAGGCTGCCAGCGCCAGTCTACCCACCACATTCAATATGCCGTCGATAGCCCGCACATTCCGCACTGCGTCACACTTCTCGCGCAGCACGACGAAAGTACGACAACACCGACTGCTCATTTCAGAGGATGCCTCACTGACACGCTCAACCAGACCTACTTTAATGTCGCCCGCAGCTTCTCAACCACTCTCCGCCGCCATGAAATCAACAAAGTCTACTCCTCCCCCTCCTCCGCAATCGCCGACATGAAATCGAACTCAACTCTCCTTTGCGGTGGCTTTGGTCTCTGCGGCGTACCCGACACACTCATCGATGCCCTGAAGTCGAAGCCGGAAATCACAGACTTGACCGCTGTGTCGAACAATGCGGGTGTCGTGGGCTCAGGCCTCGGCCTCCTGCTCGAAACTAAGCAGGTCAAGAAGATGATCGCTTCTTACGTGGGCGAGAACAAGTTGCTGGAGCAGATGTATCTCTCTGGCGAGCTGGAATTAGAACTCACACCCCAGGGAACCCTGGCTGAGCGGTGTCGAGCTGGAGGCGCAGGAATCCCCGCATTCTACACACCCGCTGCGTTCGGCACTGTTGTGCAGACCGGCGAGCTCGCCTTGAAGCACAACTCCGACGGCACCGTCGCTCAGTATGGCGCACCCCGCGACGTCAAGGTCTTCTCCGGGAAGCCATATATTATGGAGGAATCCATCAAGGGCGACTATGCCTTCATAAAAGCCTACAAGGCCGATAAACTCGGCAACTTGGAGTTCCGCCTCGCAGCACAGAACTTCAATGGCGCAATGGCCAGGAACGCAAAGGTCACGATCGTCGAAGCCGAGCACATCGTTGAGGTTGGCGAAATCGCACCGAACTCCGTCCACGTCCCAGGTATCTACGTCGATCGCGTCGTGCAGTCCACCTCCGAGAAGAATATCGAGAAGGTGGTCAACGCGAAAGACCCCAAGGACGCGATGAGCGCTCTCGGCGCAGGCGATGCTGCCAGCAAGCGCGAGCGCATCGTCCGCAGAGCAGCAAAGGAGTTCAAGAACGGCATGTATGCGAACCTGGGCATCGGTATGCCTATGCTTGCTCCTTCGTTCGTCGACCCCTCGGTCGAAGTTCAACTGCAGTCTGAGAACGGCATTTTGGGTCTTGGTCCTTACCCGCAGAAGGGCCTGGAGGATCCCGATCTCATCAATGCTGGTAAGGAGACCGTCACCCTCGCGCCCGGTGCGTCCTGCTTCGGTTCTGAGGAGTCGTTCGGTATGATCCGCGCTGGAAAGATCAACCTCACCATCCTCGGCGCTATGCAGGTGTCTGCGAGAGGCGATCTTGCAAACTGGATGTTGCCGGGCAAGGTCAAGGGCTTTGGTGGCGCCATGGATCTGGTGTCCAACCCACAGGCCACGAAGGTCGTGGTTACCATGGAGCATACGGATAAGAAGGGACGGCCGAAGATTCTGAAGCAGTGCGAGTTCCCATTGACCGGCAAGGCGTGTGTGTCGAGGATCATCACAGATCTGGTGAGTACAAATTCCGACGGATTAGAGATCCTCTGCTGACATGTAGCAGTGCGTCTTCGATGTGGACTTCACTGAGGGTCTGACTCTCATCGAACTCGCTGAGGGAGTTACGGTTGATGAGGTCAAGGCGAAGACGGAGGCACCGTTCAAGGTCGCTGACGATGTGAAGCCGATGCTTTAAATGCAAAATCGGTTTTTTTATCTTTGGATCCTTTTCTCGATTTTGTGTTAGAGACACCCTGCGATGCATCCAAAAGCTAATGCGTTGGTTACCGTAAGCATTTGGGGGCGTGTTTGTTTCTGCTCTGTTGTTCAGCTTCTTTCTCAAACAATATAAGCTCACTGCCTATATTCGCACCCTGATGCTTGATCTGCTCCACTCTTGTCACGTTCTCTTTCCCAAAGATCGCGTTTTTCCCAAGGTGTTCACAGGGCCATGTACAATCCTGTCACACTCCTGTCACACTCCTGTCACAATTCTGGACCACGCCTTGATCCAGATGTTGTGTCTTGCACGCTGGCTTTATGACGGCCGCTTCTTCATCGCTCCGGGGTGCACTTTCCGTCCGCCAGTAGCTCTTGCTTACCATTAAACCCCAACCCACGCTGCACTTGCAACACGCAACCTACACAAAACCCAGTCCAGCCCGTTACCCTTTGTTGCTCACACCACTCATCTACCGTCATCGTCTCGAGGACCTATTGAACCTATCTGAGAAGTTCTAATCAACAGACCTACGACCTAAACAAGCCTCTAAACAGCCCTCCTGACTCTATCATGCGCTCCTTTCTGTCCCTCCCGCTCCTTGCCCTTCTCCCCCTGACGACGGCCCAAACCGCCCTCACCGACCTCGCGAACCTCCGCCTCATCATCAACAATGCCGCCTCCACCATCGGCTCGCCGACCAACGCAAGCCGCAACTGGGGTACCTGGCCAGCCGCTCGGCCTCAAGATGGGCAATTGGTAGTTTAGGGGCACCTAGCCGGGTGCGGAAAAGAAGTGCGGCACTGACGTGTATAGAACACAGCGGACACGATCATGAATATCACGATGACGATACTTTTTGCCAACTACAATATGGGTGTGAACTTGGTATGTCACACCCCTCATACGGCAGGTGTATCTGATCATTGACGTTCCAAAGACCCGGTGGCTTACCGTTGAGACACCTACGAACTCTACTACGCCCTCCGCGCCTTATGGTAGCACATATCATAACTCGACGACTCCGGGATCGAACACGACAAAGCCGGTCAATCTCACGGAAACCGGCCTCGATGGCCCATACCTCGACGTAAGTTTGACTCAAGGTGAGCGTGGGTCTTCTAGACTGAAAGAAATAGTACATCTCGACGATCCCGAACTTGTCTGTCGCGCTGGTAGCTCAAGGACGATCCTGGCATGCGGAGCTGAACCGGCCTGTTTCGAATGCGATTGATTTGTTGCAGTTGAGTATCAATGTGAGTCATTCTCCTCCTCTCTTTTCAACTTTACTTCCCTGTTCTCGACGCGTTCCCAATCACTCTCGATTCTTGACCACGAATCCCCTATCCACCCCCGTCCTTCGCACACAGAGCCCAAACCACACATGAACCCATCCACTCGAAGCCCCTCCTAACCAACGTCCCAGGAATTTTCCTCCTCCCTTCTCCAAATCCAACCCCCTCTCCTCACCTCCCGCTCAACCATCCGCACAATCCGCGCAGGCAGCTCTCTCGAATCCGCTCAGCGAGCATGGGGCCGCATCCTGAATCTCCCGAGCGGCGATCAGCAGAACCGCCAACCGGACGCAGAGGACCAGTTCCTTGCGCCGCCTTCGAATGCTCCGGTGACTTCGCCTGGACGTGTTAGTATTGCGGGCCGTGTGAACGTGAAGAGGAAGAGGATGGACAGGGAAGCTTTGGAGAGGAGGAATCGGTTGAAAGGGTTGAAGGCACATGAGGAGTTGTGGGCTCCGTGATAGATGGGAGGAATGTGCGGGTAGAGTGAGGGGATGGAGGTACGAGGGGGGGTAGTTCTTCGTTTTTTTGCTTTCCTTTCCTTTTCTGGGTTCTGCTGCGTTTTGACCAGGCGCGTTCCATATTGGCGGCGGAGACACTTTGCTAAGCTTATATGCTGGTGAAACTGCCAGCGCACGATAGATACTGCAGAATTTGGAAAGGCTTTCTTTGTAACTCTCCTCGCTAAAAATTTCAAGTTGTATAGGAGGATGCTTCCCTGCTCTATCAATTATCACCGCCCACCTGTTAGCTGACCATATACCACAATCCCTACTCTATAGGCAAACCTAAAACAGATCCAAAAGATCTTGGTTGCTCTTCTGGGCCCCCTGGTTGTTCAACTGCTGGCCTGCGGGAGGCGGTTGATTCGCTGCACCGCCGCCCAAACTCAGTCCGGCAAAGCCGTTCATAATATCATCATTGGACATGGTCGCCGCATTGCCTCCTCCTCCGCTACCGCTGTCTCCAAACCCTAAGCCGAGAAGGTCATCGAGATTCGATGTGGGAGCCGTGTTCGAGGCGGGTGAAGCCACACGCTGGGGCGTACCGGCGAGGCCCTCCAATCCGGATTGGCCCTTTTGAGGCTCCTTCTGCATAGAGGCAGGGGCCGAGCCGTCGAAATCTATGTCAAGAAGGTTTTCGATATTCGACTGAGGCAGAGCCTGGCCGCTTGCAACTGCAGCCGCAGCCGCAGCTGCAATGGGGTTCTCCCTCGCATTCTGTTGTTGTTCCCTGCGCACAAATTAACACTGTCCCAAAAGCCTCGCGAGGCACTTACTCAATCGCCGCCTTCTGCATGGCTTCAGCACCGAACCTGCCTTGGCCCAAGAAGGCCTCCGGAGGCTTGTGGTACACAGACGCGAGTGTAGATAGCTCGGACAACAACTGGTCAAGCAGCGCAGGCGGTAGAGACTGAATGGTTGAGGTGATCGGTGGCTTGTCTGCTAGGACGACACTCTGGAGATGGTTAGACTCTCATTGAATCTGGAAAGCAGAGGCTTACCTTTGCAACTTGAGGATCGCTCGAAAGCAGTCGCCAGTAGACGTATGCCCGGTCACGGATATCGGGATTATCATTTTCTGCTGTAGCGGCTTGGAGCACCTTCTGGACGAGGCTCTCGGTAGCTTGGTCTGGTTTCTTGAGGAACAGTTTCACAACGGCAGTAAGAATCTGCAGTTGGACCTACACAGAGGTTAGTCTCGACGAAGGGTAAGATCCAATCAACATACCTGAGTAAACTCTTCAGCAAAGCCTTCCACGAAACCAGTAAGAATCTCTGCGGCATTGCTAATCTTCTCCGCATATTCACCCACTATCCAGATCAGAGAGCCCCTGGCGTTGGGCTCGTCCAGTTCATCGATACACTGGCAGAGTGTCGGTATTATCCCCTCATAGCCGGGGTATCTGCGGAAAATGTCCTTGATAACCACGATGGCTTCTTGGACGACGTAGTTGACTTTGGTGTTGATGAGGTCAAGCAGAGTGTTGACACATTTCTCGCTCGCGGCCTCGATTTTGATGGCGACCTGGCCTATTGCTTTTACGGCACGACGCACAAAGTCCATGTCTACTTCCATGGCGTACTCCTTCAGCTCTGCTAGTAGCTGATCAACATTTTTCTCGTTCGCGATTCGCACCATGATTTCGAGCTTCTGGAGCTTCAGATATGGTGGGTCGTTGTACTTGCAGAAGAATACCCGCATCTCTTTGCTCAGGATATCGGGTTGCTTCTGCAGAAGAAGATCAATGTTGCGCAAAGCGACGTACTGAACCTCAGCCGCGGACGACACCAGCGTGACTAGGATGGTCAGCTAAATGTAACTGCAGTGCCTCGGGTATAGTACCTAGTGGAGGGGCCATCTTCTTGGAGTAAGAAGCGGCCAGCTCTGGGGGTATAGACCTCATATGGAGAAAGACGACCTTGACAGCGGCCAACACTACGCTCGGATTGACGTGCTGGAACTGCGGAGCTACCCTTTCGCAGATGTGTTCAGCCTCTTTGACGTCTGCAGCTTTGTAGTCGGCAAGAGTCGTTAAGATAGTGACTCTTCCCCATTCCGTGCACTCATTCAGAGCCATGAGCATCTTCTTCAAGGTGGTAGGAGTGACCTTGAACGCTTGTGTCTCCGGTGCTGTCTCGTTGATCTCCACCAGCGCCGTTACCGAATTTGCGACTACCATTGGGTTGGGGTCTCCAATCATTTCCTGCAGTTGTTCGATGAATCCATTCTCTATGCACATCTGCGGGTTGAGGTCGAACAGCTTCGCCACGCACAAAGCTGCCGTCTTGCGAACGTATGGCGATTCGTCCCTGAGAGTCTTCCGTAGGGGCTCCTCCATGTAGTCTACCATCTTATCGACACGGATGCACCCCATTGTTCGTATTGAAAGAGCGCGTATCAAAGGGTTGGGGTCCTCGGAATCTTGTACGAAAGTGTTGACGGCCAGAATGCAGAGGTCAGGGTGCGATTTGGCGTAGTTCCTTCTTGAGGTCAACCACAGGTTCAAGCCCAGGGAGCTCACTATACGTACATGAGGTACAGATATACGAGCTTCTTTTGGTCCAGGTCCGCAGTGGCCATGTTCTTAAGAACATCGGGGAACAATGAGGACACGTCTTTACCCAATGTCATCGCCATGATAGTCTTCTGGATTGCTTCTTTTCTGTTGAAACCGTTCAGCATAGATTTGTGAGTTGAGCTCATGGTACTGCAGCTGCTGACCTTTCATACGCATACTGGGATCTGCCGTCGTTGTCAGTACCATTTCCATAAACCTCGCGCAGAGCTCCTACAGCAAGCCTTGCTTCAGCTCCCCAGTTTCGCCCTTCCTGGGCACCGTAAAGGCGCCCCTTATCCTGTTAACAGCCATCTCTACGATTCAGGGGTAGAGTGACGACTGTCCGCCGGACTTTCATGCAACTTGTCACCCGGAGAGAAGGGGAGGGCGGGGTGGAGAAAGAAGGCGGCGCGGCCGTGGCGCCGAGGCGGTGACGCAGATGTAAGGATCCTCAATCGATTAGGCGTCGTCTACGAGGTCGAGGGAATCGCGCGCTGGTTGAGAAGGGTGGGGAGCTGTGGAGGGTGTGATGTTCAGTTGCGGAGCCTGGACTTCTTTGGGGCTTCGGCCAACGTCCGAGCTTCAGCCCTGGACGGCTTTATGTCCGCCCCAGACCACCTAAACACCGACAACTACTTCGAGCCATCAACGAATCCCTATGGTACGCCGTTCAATGAGATTTAATTGATTGATATCTGTTGGTATGTAGCTAATGCATAACACAGCCGTCAAATCTTCCCAACCTGCGGCGCTTGTTCGTCGAAGCTCGGTCAGACGCCGAAGAGAGCGCGTATTCAAGGAATGCGGTAGGTTTCTTCCAAAGAATTTTATTGTACGTTCAGGCGTGTTAATGAGGAAATGTCAGTTCTATAATCTCGTGCTCTTTATGTCTTCAGTTGCGGTCTTTAGCTTGGTCGCCCAGCGCATGACTTCCGGAAAGGCATAGGTTAAGACACCACTCGAATGAATCAGCACACATTCTCTGATGAGAAACTGGCAAGAGGTATAATGTACAAGATATCAATGCCTGCTTAAAGGGGTATATGGTAATCCAATACAAAAGAAGGAAAAGATGGGCTTTTTACTCTGAGTCACCATCGCTGACAGCTTCGCTACTGTCATCGCTGGCACTCCCTTCACCGGACTCATCTTCCTCTTGCACAACATCCGAATCACTCCTCTCTTGGTCCTCTGGATCTTCGACGACGATCCTGGCAGCGGCCTGCGCCGCCCTACGGCGTGGCCGTCCGCCGCCACTCTCTTCCATCTTACCGCCCCAACGCTGCTCTTGTTCTTGAAGGATAGCCAGATCATTGGCCAGCTCCCGCTGCTCCTTGATCCTAGCAGCTTTCTCGACAGAGTACTTTCCTTCCATGCCAGCGTCCTTCAACATGTCCTTCAGATGGCGAATCTTCTCTCTAGGAGAGTCAAACTTCGACAGTTCTTTCGACCAGATCTTGCGAATACCACACTTGACCAGCCAACCCTGGAGACGCTTGATTTCAGCAGCGTCAGGGTCGTCTTCTTGTGCGGATTTGGTCTTAGGCACCCTGCCTTTCGGTTTGGGTTCCGTTGACTGTTTGCTCCTCCCTGATTTTCCGGAACCCTTGGACGAGGCGGTTTTTTGCCGCTTCTTCGGTACAGGCGAATCGTCAATGAGAACCGACATCGCACTATCGGAATCCTCTTGAGCTGCGTTGGCACCTTCGTTACTCTGCCCTTTCATCGATGGATCTTCAGCTCCAGCTTTCACGTCGTCGTCTTCGTCGCCGTCATCATCAGACTCGTCTTGTACTACACGCTTGGGTCGCCTCTGCGGCTTGCGTGGTGTAGCATCGTCCTCCTCCGAGTCTGTAGGATGGTTGGTTCCTGTTCTCGACCGCTTTTCGGGTTCTGCGACAGGCACAGAAGCCTTTCGCTTCTTTGGCGCGCTGGGTCCATTCGCTTTGGTCTTCTTGGGAACTGTTTTCGGCTTTGCTGGCGAGGGTTCGGGCGATGCGTCGTCGTTGCAATATTTGTTCTACGTGGGTCAGATGTTGAGTAGAACATATGCATGCACAAACACATACCACTGCTTCGTGTATCAGATCATGGCTCTTCTGTTTCCAGCGCGGATCGCCCTTCAAGAAGCCCGCGGGCAGGTCCAGGTCCTCTTCTGCGCGTGTCCGGACGCGCTTGACGGTAAGGTCGTCAGCATTGCCTGACTTGTACAGGTCAATGACAATGTTGCGTAAACTTTTGGATATCGACGCGTCCGAGGGCATCGTAGGCCCTCCCTCCGAGTCCGACATGATTATATGCCCAACGAATCTCGAACACGTTTGCTCGAGGTGTGGTCGTAGGTGGAGCTGCACTGGTCGGAGGCGCGGGATCGACAGCTGGAACTAACCCAAAACGGCACCTTCCAGTGCTACCATAACACAACCCAAAAACTGCTGAGGAGTCGTGGCCTTGATGCACTTGAACCTTAACATTTGAGGCACTGAGGGCTAAAGTGAGTTATTGACGCTTCGAATCTCTAATAGAAGTTTTGACTGCCTGTGCATGAGGAGATGGGAAGGGCTATTGCTCAATCATGGCGCCAAGATACCTCTATATAACTCCTCCTGAGATCAAACTGGAAACGGGTATCCTCACAGCTTCACTCTTCATTAGGGTTATCTGATGATACTACAAACACGTATAAGATATGACTGGTTCGTCTCTCTGCCTTTCACACCCTCCAATGAACTGCCGGAAAGAACTCCGCCGGTCTTGGCATGCAGCAGTCCACTGGTCAACAGGATGGAATTGCCATGTTCAAAATGCCATCCGCAGTTTACGCATGGCGTTATCCCGTGTGCACCCTTGTAGACTCGGCACGGAAAAGCGTGCCCAGGCGTTAAGGAAAAAGCGCAGCATCTGTTGTGGTGAGGTGAAACGGTGCCTGGGACACTCGAACTGAGATAGATTGTCGGGCGTCAAAAAAACGACGTCACCGCCCAAAAAGGTGGCGATGACGAGTTTGAAGGTCCGTGCCACGCGTTGCCCAGTTGGCCGCCATCCACCTGTCAACGCGGTGCAATCCCTAAATCTCGATTTGCGGTACCGCCCACAAAATCCGCTTCCCAGTCCGCTGCCAACGTGCATTTGCTATCTGCTAGCGTCCGCCGCTTTCTCTGCCTTTTTCCACCGCACCCCTCCGACCCCTCCGTCTTCTGCCCCTCCCCCGTGCTCGACTACTTTTCATACTGTCGTCACCGCTCTCCTCTTAACTTCTTCACACAACCACCTCACCTTCGTCCATCTTCAACCCAGCAGGCCGTAATCATTACCGCCAACCCGCAACCTTTGCGGCTTCATCTCCCCCGATACGTCCACCTTCTCATCCTCGACTCTGCCACCCATCCACACCACACCCACAATGCCTGCCGCTACCGAAGGGAAAGAGGGACGCCTCCTCCTCATTTCGAACCGTCTCCCCATCACAATCAAGAGGTCGGACGATGGCAAGTTTAGTTTCTCCATGTCCTCAGGCGGCCTCGTGAGCGGCCTGAGCGGACTCTCCAAGACCACCACCTTCCAATGGTACGGCTGGCCTGGCCTGGAAGTTCCCGAGGATGAGGTGCCAAGGCTTAAGGAGCAACTGAAGGAGGAATACAATGCCGTGCCAGTAATGCTGAGCGACGAACTCGCTGACAGGCACTATAACGGCTTTTCAAGTGAGTTCAAGTTTCCGACTGGGCCTTATCAGCCGTCAACTCACATTCATAGACTCCATTCTCTGGCCCCTCTTCCACTACCACCCGGGCGAGATAACCTTTGACGAGTCTGCTTGGGAAGGTTACAAGGAAGCAAACCGTTTGTTTGCCAAGGCTGTTGCAGCCGATGTCCAGGACAATGACATGGTTTGGGTACATGACTACCATCTCATGCTCTTGCCGGCCATGCTTCGTGAAGAGATCGGCAATACCAAGAAGAACGTCAAATTCGGCTTCTTCCTCCACACACCCTTCCCAAGCTCCGAGATCTACAGGATTCTGCCTGTCCGGAATGAGATTCTGAAAGGCCTCATGTACTGCGACTTGATCGGTTTCCACACCTACGATTATGCGAGACACTTCCTCAGCAGCTGCTCGAGAATCTTGTGAGTGCACCGAAGCCTTTGTTCCGCTTACGGCGACTGATAAGTGTAGGGGTCTACCAACCACACCCAACGGCGTCGAGTTCCAAGGAAAGCAAATCACGGTGGGCGCCTTCCCTATCGGCATCGACCCCGACAAGTTCGAAGAAGGTTTGAAGAAGCCCAAGGTGCAAGAAAGAATCGCGGCCTTGGAAAAGAAGTTCCAAGGCGTCAAGCTCATCGTCGGTGTCGACCGTCTTGACTACATCAAGGGCGTACCCCAAAAGCTACATGCACTGGAAGTGTTCCTCACTGAGCACCCCGAGTGGATAGGCAAGGTCGTGCTTGTGCAGGTGGCGGTGCCCAGTCGTCAGGACGTTGAAGAATACCAGAACTTGCGAGCCGTGGTCAACGAACTTGTCGGCAGAATCAACGGCAAATTCGGCACCATCGAGTTCATGCCGATCCATTTCATGCACAAGTCCGTCTCTTTTGATGAGCTCATCGCCTTGTACGCCGTCTCGGACGTATGCCTGGTTTCATCAACGCGCGACGGAATGAACCTCGTTTCCTATGAGTACATTGCGACACAACAGAAGAGGCACGGAGTCATGATTCTTTCGGAATTCGCAGGAGCAGCCCAGAGCTTGAACGGCAGCATCATTGTAAACCCCTGGAACACCGAGGAGCTCGCGGATGCCATCCACGACGCTGTGACCATGGGCGACGACCAGCGACTCTACAACTACCAGAAACTGGCGAAATACGTCAACAAATACACCAGGTATGTATCCTCCCACCCCGATTACGTTTGAGTGAGAGGCTTATGATGTATAGTGCCTGGTGGGGTGAATCGTTCGTCAACGAATTGAGCCGCATCTCGGAGCAGGCTCAAGGTAAAGTGAAGATCAGGCGGGGATCGATACTTGAGGACAAGGCGGCCGCCGCATCGGACGAGACCAATGGCGACCATGCTGTACCAGGCGAGTTTCCGGAAGAGTCCGCTCAGAGCGCCGCATAGTGGCGGCGCGTTGGGACCAGTACATGATTCTCGTCCACGGCAGTTTCCGGGCAGAGTGCATACAGCCAGGCGTAGTCGGTTTAGACGGCGGTTTTTCTCAGATGCAAGCATAGAGCGCGTTCTCCCGGTCCGTCCAGGTAAAACATGATATTGTGCAATGCACTAGCTTACTACCCCATTCGCGATTGGTTCAAGCCGTACATGAGTTACATATGTAGGGTAATGATCATGAAATAGCTTCCAGCTTGTGAGAACCTTCAGCCATGCTATCCAGCCTATCCTGAACTCCTTCCACTCCATCTCGGTATCCCTATATACGCGTCAGGCGCATGTAATAACGAATACGAATTTAAACTCGTTCTAATGACCTAGTAGTCTAGGCAGCAACTTACAAAAGCTGATGCCAGTCCGTTCCATCCTGGATCGAGGTGTGCAATTGTTGGAGTCGAGTTCCGTGTGAGCTTTGTGATTGGCTCGAACAAACGTACTATCCCAATTAGGAACAGCTTGCGAAGTGCCCAAGTACCAGACCGGTACGCCTTCACCTCCCTAGACCCCGATACCCACACGACCAGATCTCCTACCCGCTTCTACCCTCATCCGTATTAGGCTGCAGCCGACCCTTGTGCCTCGTCGCACCCTCGCATTGATGCCAGCTTGACTCAGGCCCCTCTTCTAGCCATTGCGAAAGGAGACGTATGTATTAAGAAGAATAAAGCATGGGAAGAAGCCATCGCTAATCTGCATCACAAGCTCGAAGCTGTAGCCGTTGGCTAGGTTTGAAGGGCAAGACTGCCATATGTGGCAGCACTCGTAGGCCAGAGGCGCACCGTGTGTGTGACCTTTCCACGAATGCGTTTCATCAGATCAGAAAACAATACCGAGGGGACTGTTTTTTATTGTATCATTCTCGACATATCCAAAACGCCATGGTGTATACGGGGAAGCCGAGCAAGGCATGCCAGAAGTGCAAGGACCGTAGAATCAAAGTATGTACGACCTTTCCCCACACCTGCGTTTGGATGGATGAATCTAAGCGGAGCTCAATCACCTTTATATACTATCCTTCGCAGAACCATGCCGGGTCAGTCTTAGTCCGTTACCTACTTTCGCTGATCGCGTGTCTTAGTGTGACCTCAACCGCCCAGCATGTGAACGATGCACAAAGGCCGGGCACATATGCCCTGGCTACCGGCATGAGTTCGATGTGATGCATCGCGCTGAAAACAAAGCACTGGAGAAGAAACTGCACAGAAAAGATAGCTCAGGAGACGGACCCAAGGGGAAGCAAGCGGTTGACATGACTATGTGAGTGCGCCATTCCCACCCCCTTTCGGATTTCAGAGCACTCTAGCCTCACGGCAGGAACCATGACTACAGCGTGAAGGGTTTGCGCGTAATTTTGAAGTGCAGTCGATATGAGTGTCAATTCTGACTTGTACAGGCCGTCTTCGAGTTCTGCTCCACTGCCCTCTGATTCAGATGTCCAAGCGCACTCCGAGCCGGCCTTGGAGCTTGAACAAACCATGCAACTATCCATTATGCCTATTTATTCTACTCAAGCTCTGGATGGCTCCTCGTCCGGCCCCAATCCTGACTCTTACAAATCGTATTCGGGTTCTCCTCCACTGACTTCTACATCAAGTGGCGAAGACCAGCCCAAGCCAGATGAAGAGCAGGAACAAAACATGCAACTCTCCATTGGTCCTCGGTCTTCGACTCATTCTATGGCTGGCCTTTCATCCGGCTCCCCTGTCCAACTCGATTTCACATTGCCGCCCACCCTGGCACCTGAAGTCGAGGCCCTGGCATTTTTCTTCAATAACTTCATTCCAATATCACTACCACAGCAACCCGAGAACATGAGAGGCTATCTCGAGCTCCTCGTGCCGCTTTACAGTCGCGCGATGCCGTCATCGGCACTTCACCTGGCCACGAAGGCCGTCGCTTTCGCGACAGTTGGAAACTACCCTGGCAAGCAAGAACTATTGCAGCAGGCCTTCACGTCGTATGGTAAGGCTTTGAAAAAGCTGAATAGGGATATGAACGATCCGGTCTCGGCGACGTCGGATGAGAGTGTAGTTACGGCCTTATTGTTTTCGCTATTTGAGGTGAGACCAGACTTTACCTGTTCTCTGTTTCACCCAAACCATGCTAACAGTATCAGACAATAATGACAACAAACAACTCCATAGCAGGCTGGGGCACTCATGTCGATGGCGCGGTTGAACTGACGAAGTTGAGAGGTATCGAACAGCTCAATGACCCTATGTCTTCGGCAGTCTTCAAAGCTGTACGGACTATTATGGTATGTATCCCACACAGTTGGACGGCCAGACGATTAAAACCCCAAGATCACGAGCTGTGTACAACGGTCCAAGCCTATCGATGCCTTCCCTTGGAAGATTCAGGGCGTGATCAGAGAGAACGCCGCTAACCGCCTCACACTCATCTGCATCGACCTCCCAAACATCCGTGCAAAAGCGAATATACTCACCTCGACACCGTACAACATGGATCTCGAACGCGAAGCATATGCCATCATGACGCTCGCCCAAGAGGTCGACATCCGCCTCCAAGAATGGCACCAGTCACTGCCACAAGGCTGGCAGCCTAGGACCATACGCATGATCCTTGATGCGATCGAAAAGCCCGAGGATATAGCAAATGCCGAGAATTGGTTTGGACCTCAGCACGTGTACCAAGACGTCCATACCGCCACTCTCATCAACGACTACCGCACCGGCCGTATCTACTGTCACCAAGTCATGCTAGCCTGCATGAAATGGCTGGACCAAGGCTTCAACGGGCTCGATCTGGATGGACCTATAGAGGGAATACCAATGTCCGTCTTCGTCATCCAGCAGATGGTCGACGAGATCTCGGCCTCTGTGCCTTTCCACCTGGACTACGATCTGCAACCTGCTGCTCAGCGGAAGGGAACGGAGAGAAACGGTGAGTCGAACCGCGACCGTCCTCACTCATAGCCTTTTTGATGCTGACACATTCTAGCCGCAGAAGCATTCGGAGGCTTCTCCCTCATGTGGCCATTATTCGTCTCCGCAAACGCCGACACAGTGCCACAGCCCCAACGAGACTGGCTCTCGGGAAGACTGAAGGTGATAGGCCAGAGGTTTGGCCTGAGTAGTGCTCATGCGCTCGCTTTGACGCGCAGCCGCGTGCTTGGTGGCAGTTCCGTGTTCACTTCGCAAGGGTTGATTTCGGCGCCTGGAGGTTCAATCTAAGTTACAAATGATTATTTTGTGGCTGGAGTTTACGGGTTGTAAGGGCGTTTGTTGTGTATATCTACCTTTGTACTTTATATATATTCTTGATAGACAGTCCAAAAGTCTACGAATACTCGCTTAATAAGAACGCTCAAGACCCAGCCGCAGCGGCGCAGCCCTCCAAACCTTCCAATCAAAACGCGCCAATCCCGCTCCGCCTTCTCTAGCCACGCGGCCCGCTGGCGTTAAACATGCGGGTGTGACCCTTGCTTTCATGTTTGTCCGTCCCGATGATTGACGTCCGCTGATCCCGACTGTGAATCCTTTTTCCCTACTCCTGCATCCTACCTCCTACATCTTTTCCTCCTCTTCTTCCACTCGCTCTCCCTGGTTTATTGATCCCAGACAGCATCATGGGCGCTTTCGGCAACCTGTTCCCCCTCGTCATCCTCTTCTGCGTTGTAGGCGGTATCGCGTGGCTAGGCTGGCAGGTACGACCCATTCACTTTCTTCGACTCTCTTACTTCCCTCCACTTTCGTGAAATATTGAGATCTCCGATCCGATACTCTATCCTCATTTCCCTTATTCTCACCTCCATAACCCCGCCCACCAAACTTACCATACATAACAGATCTTCCTCTACTCTGAACAACTCGCCAACCGCGGCGTGCGCAAACTCGAAAAGAAAAACATCAATTTCTCGAAAGACGGCGCTAAAGTGGGCGTCAAGGAGATGGCGGCGGAGGATTATGCGGATCGGACGCAGCGGTGAGTCTAATCCTTTAACAAAAAGCTCCCCTTTGATTAAGGAGGTGTGCTGATGGTTACTATAGAGCGTTTGTGAGTACGTGGAATGCGGCCAAGGAGGAGAGGACGTATGTATATCTTTTTTAGTTTTCGTGGATATAGGGTGGATATGGGCAAAGGGGGATGAGAAACTAACGTAAGCAGACCACCGAGTTCGCGGAGTTCGTCGTGGCAGAAGAAGGGGAAATGACGGGGTAATTTCGAGTCTTCGAGGGTTTCCAAGGGTTTTGAAGTGGCATTCTGGCGTCCTGGATGATGTTGGGGCTGGGTACACGGCGTGTGAGCATACACTCTTATTGGATGTTCAAGGAGTCAATCATCATTGCAAGCATTTGAAAGAAAAACAATCGCTTGCTTGTATCACAAGGTACATACATCAACCCTTCCAAAACCCCTACTGCTCTCCCGGCACAAGCACAGCACTCTCATCCACCTTACCCACCCCATTCTCACCCTGCGCCACAGCCTCCTTCTGCTCCAAGCTCGGCTGCACCACCTGTCTCCCCCTCCAATTACTCATCAAACTCTCCAGCCTCTTGCGCAATCCATACTGCATCCACAACGGCAGAGTCCTAAGGAGAGGAACCAGCAGCCATCCCACCTCCGGAAGCAACAAATGCGCGCTCTTGCCCTTCAACACCGCTTTCACGATCCCCTCAGCCACTGTCTCGGGATACAACGCGCGGCCTCCAAAGCCCTCGAAGAGCTTCGTGCGCGTGTAACCTTGACACATGACAACCGTCCTGATCTTCGGCGCCTTCAGCACCGTGGCTACCTCGGCAGAAATACCTTCGTGGAAGGCCAGCGCTGCGGCTTTGCTGGACGCGTAGTCGATCATGTTGGGCGTCGTGAGGTAGGCGGCGAAGGAGGCTACGGTGACGATCATGCCGTGGTTGTTCTTGATCCTAAGATACTCATTAGCAACCTACAATAAGCAAACCAATGAACACTTACATGGAAGGCAAGAACTGCTGAGCCAGGAAGTAATGCGACAGCGTATTGACATTAAACGTCAACCGAATATCCTTCTCCGTCGAATCCAACAGATTCTTGCCGCGCGCACAACCAGCGTTATTGATCAAGATCGTCGGGTTTCCGAAAGCAGCTTTCACGGCGTCGCAGGCTTCGATGATGGAGTCGCGGGAGGCGAGGTCGACGTTGAAGTAGCGGACTGAAGGGGGTGCTGTAGTTCATTCAGTCAGTTTCTCTCCATTATCTAGAATTAACACCAAAGACGGTATCCATACCATCGTACGTCAGCTCCTGCACATCAAGCACAGCGACCTTGATCCCCCGCTCCGCCAACAGCTGGACCACTATCTTGCCAATGCCGTCGCTGCCGCCCGTTACAACGACAACTTCCTTGTTCCAGTCATACGTGTCGTTTTCGAAGTTGTTCGTCACGGCGTCGTCGAGCCACAGGCCCAGCCGCTGCAGCACCCCGAGCGCCACGGCCGCCTTCAGGTACTTGAACGCTGGTGCATGTTGGGCTGCGAGCTGCCCACCTTGCTGCGTATAGCGGGCCGCGAGGAGCAGCGGGATGGTGAGCACGGGGTTGAGCACGGTGTGCTTGAGGGCGCGGCCGATGGTGTCGAGGGTGACGCCTGAGGGAAGTTAGCTTGTCAGTTGTTGCGAGTTGGCATGATAGTAGGACGGACCTTCGCGCGCGAGCGAGTATTCACTTCGGATGGGCATGGCTGCGATTGTGTGTGGTAGAGATGCCACAACAAGGGGTAAGGATGCTCAGGGAGGACCTGCAGCGCGTCCAACCCTGGGAGACGGCCGCCATTTTGAGGGCGTGAAGCTTGTTCCCCCTTGTCCATCACCCGCAATCGACTTGCGGGGTTGGCGCCTTGCCCAGCTTCCCCACAGCCGAGGCCTCAGGAGACCCGGGGGAGCACACGTGCTGGGAGGCTTGTACGAATGCGGTAGATATCGCGACAGCCCCCTTCAGCTGGCTACAAGAAGTAGAAAAAGTCGAACATGTAGAGACATAGTAAAAACTTGATACATGATCGAACAGCCCAAAAGAATCAATGCAAGACCCGAAACCGAACCTCCCAAACGCCAAACAAGAATGCCACAACCCAACCTCCCATGAGATACCTAGAAAACATTGCTCCCCGAAAGATCCATTATACTGCTCTCCGGAGCCAGGCTCATTGTACTCCTCCGCCCATGAGAGCTCATAGCCCCGCTCAACACCCGCACCACCTTCTTGTCTTTAGGCCTAGCGATCAACACCTGCGCAGGGCAGACGACAATTTCGTCTTCGCCCTCTCCAAAATCGTCTCCCTTCTTCACCACGAGCGGGAAGAGTACCATTTTGACTATGGCACCCCGCGCCTCCAATTCATCGTTGCTGGTCGTCTCGCCAGATCGCTCGTTCATAAGTGAAGCATTGAACGTTACTTTGGCAATCAGGTCGCCATTGGTGTCGTACTCGGGTTGGAGAGGCGGCAGCATGATGTACTCGGCCCGCTGCGTGCGCATTTCGATAGATAGTTCTACTGCCAAGCGCATTACATTCCTGAGTGATTCCTGTATTTGCCGCTGAAGATGCGATGGCGGTGGCAGGAGTACGGCCAGGGTACTGTAGATTTCGTGCACTACCGCTTCTGTGTCCTGTGCGCGCTGTTCTTTAAATGGTGAGCGCTTCGACAGCAATGTAAGAGTAATCGCCCGCCATTGAGCGACAGCCTTGACTGGTCCTATTTGCTATTAGTATGCGCCATAACACCAACAGTGCATTAAGTACTCACCAACTTCCATCAAGGTCTTCTCCAGCGACTTCAGCTTCTGCCGCTGTTCTCGGTCCATGCCGAAGAGATAGCGAGTGAAGACATACTCCCATATCATCGTCATGACAAGCGACATGAACACGTCACGCCGCTTCACACGGTCAGCGAGCAGCATATCCACGTCGGATCCATCCAGAATGCAATTATCGAGACGACTCTCGATCTTTTCTCGTGTCGATCGATCAAGCCGGTGGTCGTTGGCCACTTCAGAGGACAAACGGCATGCTCGAGTATCCGAAAACTTTGAAAATCGCAACACCCACTGCTGCACATGCTGGCAGAGCTGCTGGCAAGCGCTGTCGAAGTAGTCTTCATCGCGGATCGTGAGGAAGCTCTCGCCTTGCTTCTTGGAGGCGACTATCTGGCGCTGCAGCAGTTTGAGCTGCTCTTGAGCGGCAGACAGCTCAGTATGGAGGCGTGAAATCTCAGCATCGCGGTCATCCAGCGCCAGTGCGATCTGCCCACGCACCGCCTCCTCCATACCGGTATTCAGCTGCGAATGCTGGGCCCGGAGCACATCCAGCTCCCTAGTGGCGTCTTGCCACTGTTGATGCACCAATTGACCTTCGGCCTGGAGCTGTGCATACCTCTCGTTTGCGTCGTTGGTGAGGTTTTGGTTGGCCTCGGTGAGCGCATCGTTGAGCTGAGTGAGGCGAGCCACCTCCTGCTGAAGCTGTTGCACGGTGTCGCGAAGCTGCCCTATCTCGACATCTTTCTGCTGAATCTCACGATCGCGTGCTTGAACAGCTTCAGTGACTACTTGCTCTTCGACTTGGCGTTGATACTGGGCTTGCTGGATGACCTCTTCAGCCTTGACTTTGGCCTCTTCAAGAGACCGATTTTGCGCAGCAAGTTCTTCCAATTGGCTTTGCAGATTCAAAATCTGCATACTCTGTCGTTTGCGCACGCTGGGTGGGCGTGTGGGCGACATTGGCGACCCTTGGGCTTCCCCCCATGCTTCCTGCATCACCATGTCAGCCCCGCGATCATGACAATCACGAAAAGGACCACTTACATAAACATCGGGCATCTCTGCGCGGCCCTTGCCTTTATCTTTGACGGGATCGTATCGCGACGAGCTGGCAGCGCCAGCGGCGATGATTGCTGCCGTGCCCGCAGCCGCAAGAGCGATGTTTGAGATGTCAGCTTGATCAGGTTGTGTTGTTGTCTGCGCATTGGCTGAAGAAAGCTTGGCGGCTGCTCGCAGGTCACCTGACGCGCTCCTGTCCACTCGTCGCAAAGGAGGAGTGGCAGATCGATTGCTTGCCGCACTCAGTGGGCGTCGCTCAGGTGTTTGGAGTCGCTTCACTGGGTCTGTGGTGGGCGTCGAGGCGCGAAGCGTGGTTTGGACCATGCGCCCTGGGCTCAGAGTCAAAGCCCGATCGACGCTGTCATGTACTTGGTGCCATGGCGAGTCTTTGGTTGTGGTTGGTAACGTCCTCACAGGTGTAACCGGATGCCTTGCATGTGTGGCCTGAGACTTTGGCGTTGTGGGAACTTGTGTTTGCAGCTGCTCGGAGATGGACCGAGCACTTGAGGTTCTCCTGAGAGACTTGACGCCTCGTTCAGAAGATCCGACATCAGTGATGTGACGACCTTTCTTTAGTAACGGCGTTTCGTCGGGGCTGTTGGATTCCTTGATAGGGTCCAGTGGGATGACAGGCGTCCGGGAGACATTGGACGGAGTGGTCGGGGGCGCCGGCTTCTTTTCAGGCTTCCTCTCAGGGGTCTTCGTTACTGCAGATAGAGTCTCCTGCTTTGACTGCTGCGGGTTTGGCCTTGGCTTTCTCGAATGCTGCAAGGAGTCGGGTTCGTTGCGTGGAGCATTGTGGGTCTTGTCGTCTCCGCCAAACAGCGAGCTTTTACGGACATGGCGGCTGATAGGAGAGCCAAACGGGTCAGGGTCGTAGGAGTGGACCTTCGTGGGCTTTGTGGATGCATCATTGTACTCCCGCGTGGAGGGTGACGAGTCAAATAGATACGAGGCTCGCTCTTTCGTAGCAGATTCAATTCCAGAAGGCGAATTAATCGATGCGAAAGCCTGGGACTCCGGAAGTGATGGACTTCGTGACCGAGTCTGCGAGTCCTCTGTCGCTTTGCTGAGAAGCTCTGCAGTGCGATGTGTTTCTTGTAGCTTCAACGTTGGCTTATCCTCAATGAGCGATCCCCTCATAGATGACTCAGTCAAGTCGTGGTAGCCACTGTCGCGAACATCTGTGGCGAACCGAATGGGACTTGCCATTACGGGGGAGTCAGGCACGTGTATAGCGCTATCACGCACATTTCCGAAGGACCAGGTCGGATCGCTCACCAGAGGTTGTGCGGGCACTGTGCTGGAGGAACTGATTGTTCGTATTGTAGGCTCAACTTCCTCAGATACTGGCGGAACTGAGATTGGGTAGGCGTCTCTCAAGATAGGCGGTTTGTGTAAGGCGTCTGATAGATGCAGTCGCTTCTCCTCTGGTTGTTCTTCAGGAGTGGAAACTGGATGCACTCTCCGCTTGGATTGTTTTGTCTCCGAAGACGGACTTGATACCTCAATTGCTTCGCTTGCCTTCTCTTCCGGCCCGGCTGGGTCAACACGCATATTGATGTTGGCTGCTGAAGCGACCTTGGGTACAGGTATAGCATTCCCTTGAGGGCTGGCATCTTTAACGGGGGGTTTGACGTGCTCTTGGATGCCCTCGGTTCCAAACTCTTCCTGAAATACGGCACGTTCTGAAACCTCTTGGACGGGTTCGGGTTCAAAGACCGCTGAATCTTTGACTTGTATCAAAGGAAACGGGTATGCATCGCCCTCCTTGGCAGATAGCGATTCCGGAACCTCGTCAAAGGTTGGAGGAAGTTCAAGTGGTGCCGAAGATTTGCTGGGTTCAGGAAGTACCGTCTCCGTCTTCGCTTTTTCAACAGGAGTGTAGGTTGGAGAACCGTGTACATCCGAAGACTTAGTTTCGACGATCTGTTCTGCTTCTACTTCTGGAGCGAGCACTGGTAGTGGTGGCTGCAACTCAACTTCCTCTTTCTCCAGGTTCAAGCCTTTCGATTTACCCTTGCCTTTCTTGCCCTTCTTCTTCACTGGTTTCATCCATTCATCGTCGCCTTGCTCTACTGCTGCAAGTGCTTCCGGTTTCTCTATGGTCGCATCATTGGCATGAATGGACTCTGAGGTGTCCAAACTGTAATCAGCAGTGGGTAGCGTCCGCGCTTGGTCGAAACGCGGAGAGTGGTCTGTTTGGACTACTGGTGCAGGAACTATCGTTGGGGTGGGAAAGCGTTGTGAAGCGAGCCCAGCAGCAAAGTCTGTCTCCTGCCGACTGAGAGAAGCAGGCGCATCTTCAGAAAGCGCAGGGATAATCTCTGAGCTTTCAAGTTCCTCAACAAAACCTGGAACCACAGTTATCTGATACGCAGGTGCCTTAGTATCCAAGCTGACGCCCATCTCAGGCAGCCTCACGGGTTGCTCAACCGCTGCAGTCTCGACCAGTGGAGTCTCTGTATGAGTCTCAACACCGGGAGTCTTGTCAGCAGGAGTGTCCGTGATCTCTGCTGTGATGACGGCTCTCTTTTTGGCTTTCTTGTCCTTCTTTGCCTTCTTCCCAGACTTCTTCGAAGGCGCAGTCCCATTATCCTCAGGCGCCTCTTCAAGCGGCGTGTGTCGAGGATCAACCTCTTGTTGCTCGCGCTCGGCAGGCTCAGGGAGAGGCAATGAGGGGAGTGACTTATCGACCTCAGTCAAGATAGGCTCAACGTCCGCAGTGAGAGCCGACGGCTTCACGTCCAGGTCAACTGCGCGTACGTCGTCCTCGTTCGGCGTAGCCACCTGAGATGCTCGCTTCATTTTCTTTCCCTTGGACTTTTTGGCTTGCTTCGAAGATGGCCACAGCTCTTCAGGATCCGCCTCTTCTAAAACACCCGGAGGCGAACTCCTTCTTGCGAACACTGGGTCGTTGAGCACTTCCAAAGGATCGAATGCGGTGGACATTGGTTTCGCCGAAGTCGACTCTTCTTCTTGTGCAGCCGTATTCTTCGTTGAGGAAAGTGTAGGATAGGTGCGGCCTAGATCACTGGATCGGAGCTTACTGGCCTCTGCTTTGGCTGCCATGACGTCTTCGTCGGGAGTGATATCACGGACTTGGGGCGGAGATGAAGACCGAAGGAATGCAGGATCGCCGAGCACAAGGTTGGAGTCGAAGCCTGATTCTTGTAAGCCTGCTGCGACCGTGGCGGCGAAGTCGATGTTCGGTTGAGGTGATCCCGATCTCGGCGCTGCTTCCGTGTTGCCAGCTGTCTCTTCAAAGCCTCGCTCAAGGGTTACAGCTCCATAGTCCTTGTCTTCTATGGATCGTTGTTCGGTATCCTCGGAATGCGATACGGCAAACTGTTTGTCCTTGGTGTCGTCAATAATGGGCTCTGGGAGGTTCAACCCATCCTCGCGCATTTCTTTACTCTGACTTGACGCGTCAGAAGACATGTAGCTATGCTCTGTAGGAAGATCCTGGTGAGGCTTCGGAGTCTCGATGGACCCCGGCACATCTTCTGCTGCTTGTTTTAGAGATTCCGCCTCGTCCATACTCTTCTGCATAGGCGTCTCTTGCCCGACTATGGGTCCTTCAGCGCTCTCAGATGCTTTCCCAGCGACGTCATCCGCTGTAGGGGCCTCCGTGACAGGGTCGTCTTGGATAGACTCCTCCTGGGCTTCGACAGACCCTTGAACGACTTCGGTCTGGTCCGCCTCTTCTTCTGTTGTCTGGGTTACGGTGTCCACCACCTCGTTACTCTTCTCCATCGACGTAGGTTCTGTGATAGGAGGAGGGACTTCAGCAGTCCCCAGTACCGGTTCGACAATTCGCTCCACTGTAGGCGCCATCGTTGCAGGCTGCTCCACCGTAGGCCCCTCCACATCCTTTACAGGGATCGCGACATTCTTTTCCACCCCAGAATCGCTCTCCGCCAACACAGACACTCCCATGGGCTCTGCCGCCATCTCGCCCGACAGTTTAGGGTTCCATACTTTTCCAGTTGCCAGACTGGACACAGCCACCTCCTCAGATACCTCGCGTGGTTTCGGGCTCCAAGCTCTTCCGGTCGCAAGACTGGGTTGGGATGTTTCCGGCACTGGTTCTCGTGGCTTCGGGCTCCACGCACGGCCTTTGGCCCAGCTTGGAGGGGTCGACTCCTGCGCAGCTTCCGGCTCGAACAGAGCAGCAAATTTGTGCTTCTTGATCTTTCTCTTGGAAGGCTGAGCAAGCTCTGGCTCGGGTATGGCGCCGGCGCCTGCGGTCTGATATATGGATGAGATATTCTTGACAGTAGTGCTGGTGGGAGGAGGTGGGGCATTGACAGGCGGGTCTGCGACGGGGACTGTATTTTTCGTGATATCATCGGCTTGTGTTTGCTTGGTAGCTTCTTCGACAGTCGGCTCAAGCGTCAGAACATCAGAACCGCGTGTCGCAGGTTTATCGGAAGGTTGGTCCACCGAACCTGGTGCTTCCTCTTGTATCGGGGCATTGCTCTGGTGTGGAGCGACGCTTGCAACAACAACGGGTGGTTCGCCCTTGTCAGTCGGTGTCGGCGGGATCGACGATTGTTCCTCTCTAGCAAGCAATATACCGGCTGCTTTCGCCTTGCGCTTCTGCTTCTTGCTTAGCTTTGAGATGGGAGCGAGCTCTTCAATCGGTGGGAGTTTCTCAGACGGTCCTGATTCTGTCGGAGTTACTGTCTCAGTCGCAACAGCAACTTCTGAACGCTCCGCTGTAGTATCGGGAGCTTGACCAGAAGCTGCATGACCTGGTTGCACAGTGTCAACAGGCGTCTGCACCGGATCCTGCAAGCGTTCCTTCCCCTCAGTCACCAGATTTTCAGCGGTTGGTTGCTGAGCAAGCTCGGCAGAAGGCTCTTCCCTTGTATCCGTTGTTTTGTCTTCACCCCTTGGGGTTGCTGCGAAATCATCCACTTCGATTCGCTCCTCAGCGAGGCTCTCGGTCACCGTAAGAAGGGCAGCCTCTGGCTCAGTGGACGATTCTGCCGCCTCAAATTCAACCGACTTGCCCTTCTTTTTCTTCTTCTTGCTGGCTTTCCGTGACAAAACTGGTGCTTCCGTGAGCTCAACTTCGAAGGACTTGGGTGTAGCGACATCAGAGGATTGTGAGGATGGAATACCAGAGGAAATATCGGCAATCGGAATCGCTTGTGCAAGATCAGTCGGCGGTGCGATCTCGTCGCTTTGTGCCTCAGTGATGGCTGAAGCGGGAGCTATTTCCACGATGTTCCGACTCTTTTCATCCTGGCCATTCTCAGGGCCTGACTTGTCCACCGACATATCGACGGCCACGTCTTCCGCCTTGTTCTCAGAAGAGGAGATCTCATCAGGTTCGGTGGGGGACGTCGTCTTCGCTGCTGCAGCCTTAGCTTTTCTTTTTTCCTTTTTACTGAGTTTGCGAGAAGGGACCACGTCAGCCATGTCTTGATCAGGGACCTCTGGCGCTTTTTCCTCACGAGCAATGTCAACATCCTGCGCAGCTTGAACATGCTCAGTAGCTGATATTGGGACTGCGTCCTCTTCAACTTCCTGAGCATCAACCAGACCCTTCGGTGCCTCCTCTTCTCCCTGGAAAGCAATCTGCTTAGCCTTTCTTTTCTCCTTCTTGCTCAGTTTGCGGGGCAGCACTGGCGCCATTGGCTCAAGAGACGCCTCTTCTGTTGACTGTAGAGGCGTTCCAGGCTTGATCTCATTGATGATGGCAATGTCGCCCGTTTCCGTAGCCATTCTTGTCCCTTGAGCTAAGCTCTCCGTTTGGACAGCTTTCTCTGGTGCGAGATCAGGCTCATGGGTCGTTTGGACAGCTACCTCCGCCGCTGGGTCTGGCGTCTGTAGGTTGACTGTAGGCTCCATCTCCTTGATAACGGCGATGTCTCCGCTGTCAGTCTCCAGCTTTTTCTCTCTGCTCGAAGGAAATACTTCCTCCTTAGCTGGGTCTGGCGTCTGTAGGTTGACTGTAGGCTCCATCACCTTGATAACAGCGATGTCTCCGCTGTCAGTCTCCAGCTTTTCCTCTCTGCTCGGAGGAAATACTTCCTCCTTTTCGGCGACTTGTGCAGATGTTTCGGGCTCAAGCTCTGATCTCTCTGGCTGCACTTCAGATGGCATTTCTTTGATAACAGCAGTCTCCCCAGTGTCCGTTTCCACCTTTGTAACAACTGTTTCCACCTCATCTGGACTAGACACAAGAGCAGTATCAAAGTCAGCACTTTTGACTTGTTCAGAGGCTGCAGTAGCGTTATCAACAAGAGCGACAGCCTCATTAGCCGCATCAGGCTGCAGTTCCTCAATCACTGGCAATGACTGGGCGACGTCTTCATCTGTCGTGACCGAGAGTGATTCACCAGTTGACATCGCTGAATTTGACGTGGTCGCACCCGATTTCTTCGCCTTCCGCTTCTCTTTTTTGCTCAGTTTGCGAGACAATTGCGACGGCGGTTCGGTGGGTTCCGATTGGAGAGGCGGCTCTTGCACCAAGACTGGGCAAGTAGGGTCCTGAAGCTTTGTTTCCGGGACTTCGCCTGTATCTTTGTTGGCAGCGGTGTCGTTCGTAGACAATGCTTTCTCTGTCACAATTACGACGGGATCGCTTTCTGGTGCAGCTTCCTCGCTGGGTAGGACGGCTTCCACAGAAACCGCGGCATCCGATGTGGGCATCTCACCTTTCTCGATGGTCGGGAGTTCCTCCTGCGCAGGTTGCAACTCTGGGATTGAGTGTTCTTGACTTAGTGCAGCCGCCTTAGCCTTTTTCTTTGCTTTTTTGCTTGCCTTTCGCGATAAGACTGGGCGCTCATCGACAGAGGGCTCACCTATTGCGGCTGCAATAGGGGTAGGCTCGGGTACAGACACAGTCTCGATTGGGAGGTGTTCCGTAGATAAAGGAGACTCAGTAAGTGCTTCAGTAGTTGTGAGATCAGATGCGGGAACATCGTCGAGATGAGGCTCCAGGGTGACATCGACGGTAGGTTGAGCCAGGTCGAGGGGTTCGCTGGGCTTGGGATCCTCAACGGCGGGTTGAGTAGGAACAAGTTCTGAAATGGCGGATTCTTGAAGGGGTGAGTGTCCAGCTAATGAATCGGGTTTGGCAAATGAGGTGGCTAAAGTTGGGTCGTTGACGAGACTTCCGAGTGGAACCCCAGCAGCTTGAGGTTCAGTCTCGGTTGAGGGCTCAGATGTCGACTCCTCTTGCGCCGAGGCAGCTGCCTTGCCCTTGTTCTTCTTCTTTTTGCCGTTCTTGGATGAAGCCAGAGCTTCCGCAACGGTGTCATCACCTACGAGTGGTTCCGATGAGACTGGTTGCTCACGCGTGACTGGAGCTCCGGTAATCGGTAGTTGTTCAGTGACGCTCACCTCGGTGGAGGAGATCTCACTACTGGGGCCTCCTACGTCCACCGGCTCGACCTCAGTGAATAAGGCTGGTTGTTGTGGTTCTACGTCGGGCTGAACTGTCTGGGGGCCTTCCTCCACTTCGAACGCGAGACTTGAATCCTTGATCTTCTTTTCGTTCTTTTTACTGGCTTTTCTTGACATGGTGGGCCGTGTCTCGACCGGCACTTCGGCAGTAGATGGCCCCTCAGTTGCAACGGGGCTGCGATCATCGGGCATATCTTCAAGAGCTTTTGCTTCTTCCGCAATCACCTCCGTGGTAAATTCCGTTCCAGTCGAAGGCACGTTCAGCTCTGGTGCCACCGGCTCTTCCAGAGGGGTTAGAAATTCGGGCTCTACCTGGAGATCCGAGCTCGGCTCTTCCGAGATGACCGCTGATGCCGCAGCCTTCGCTTTGCGCTTTTCCTTTTTACTCTTTTTGCGGGATAGGACGGGTTGCTCTTCGACCACTGGTGGCGGTGGTTGCGGAGTACTTTCGAGAGCATCGAGGGTGGCCGGAGTAGTGTTGGCTTCGACAACCGTAGAAGACTCTTCTTGTGTTGCTGCTGCGGGAAGATTAGAAACTGGCTCTACGGAGGCTTCAATCCCTTCTGCCGCCTGCTCGGGGGTCTGTTCAAGGCCGTGCTCCTCTACGTGCGGTGCATTCTCGGTGCCCTTGGGGACAGAGTCCGCGGTGGGCGACCTCAAAGGAACGTTCGGTTGTTCAGCATCGTCCCTTTCCACAGTTGGTTCTCCGATGGGAAGTTGTTCAACACCGGTCAGGTCTGTTGTTGTGCCATCAACCTCCTGTACGGCTGGAGCATCCTCGGCAGCGACAGGTAGTTGATCTGCGTTGACCGGTGTTTCCATTTCCACAGGCTCTGCCTCAATCCTCACTATGTCGGCCATGGACGACTCAGCTGTAGCAAGCTTCTTTTTCTTCCTCTTCTCTTTCTTGCTAAGCTTCTTCTGGGCACCGGAACTACTGGCGTCGAGGTCGCCTTGGAGGGTATTCGGCATGTCCTCATTCAAGGGATGGGGCTCGACTGATTGGATTGGTTGAACTACCAGTTCGGTAGATGGTTCTAGGGCTTCCGAAGATTCCTTTGTGACGATCTGCTCAGCTTGCTCTTCCGGTCCTGGTTCCTTGGGTAACTTAGGCTCGTCCTGTTCCTTGCCGGGATCTCGGGTGGTAAGGGAAGCTTCATCTTGCGTAACAGACTGGGGCTGTTCAATCACTCCTTCGGAGATAGACTCAATCGCTGCTGCCGCCTGTTGTTCGGGTTCTTCGATGTTCTGAATGACAGGTTCCTGAAACACTGTGCTGTCTTGCGCAGCGGTACCATCTTCAAACACCTGCACCATGGGTTCTACGTCTGGTCGCTCCTCAGGCGCCGAGACCGCAGCTACCACCGCGGCCTTCCCTTTCTTCTTCTTTGCCTTCTTGCTAAGCTTGGCAGTGGGAGTACTGTAGCCACTGACATCTGCGTCACTCTGCTGGAAGTACCGATCGATTGGACCTGCAGCGTTGGGGGTAACAGTATTGAGGGAGCGACTGCCAAATCCGTCTTGACCCTTCACGGCAGGTGAATCGGGCTCTTCGGGAACCTGTACAGCTAATGCAGCAGCCTTTGCTTTTCTCTTTTCTTTCTTGCTAAGCTTGGGCGTAGAAACTTCAGCATTATCTGTGATGATTGCCTCCACGCGGTCTGCGGCGGGTGTTGATGGCACCTCGAGGGTTATTTCAGCAACAGTCGGCTCTTCGAGTAGGGTGACTTGAGCTTCTGTGGTGGTATGCGGTGCCTCAGGGGTCGAGATACTATGGCTATCCTGACGGGGTTCCTCTTCCACCAGTGGAGGTTGCTCGATTTCCTCCGAAGGCGTGAAGAAAGCGTCGGATTCAGCGCGCTTGAGCATTGCAGCTTTGGCCTTCCTTTTCTCCTTCTTGCTTATTTTCTTTGAGGGCACGTCCGTAACAGGCTCCGCTTCATTTTGTGGAGTGGGGTCCGCGTCGCCTTCGCTGCCCTTGCCGGAGTGCTGAGGTATCTCAGGAGGTGCGTCCACAAGGGTAAGCGATCGCGTAGTGGCTTCAGGTGCTTGCTCAGTGCTTTGACTGTCGCCCTCCTGGACCCTTTCCACAAGCACGTCCGGTGCCACTTCAGGAACAACTACAAGTTCACCTTGAGGGTTCTCGCTCCCATCAGCAGGGGTGATGGCTTCTGCAGGCTCGGGAACAACTTCAGATCCGCCTCCACTGCGCGTGGCCGCCTTAGCCTTCTTCTTCTGTTTCTTGCTCAGCTTTCTGGAGGGAGGATCAATAGCAATCTCTGATGGGCTCTCGGTCAGCGTGTCCGCAATGGCTGTTTCAGTGGCGTCCTGTAACGTTTCTGGCAGCGAAGATCGCGAGACTTCTTGAACAGCTGCAGAACCTTCATCCTCTCGTGCGTCAGCGCTATCCTTGGCAGGCACATCATGTTGAGCTGGCTCTGTTATAGCGTCGCACGACTGCGCTGTAGCTTCTTCCTCGCCGAGCCTGCTCTGGTCGTCGAGCATACCAGCGGCATCATGCAAGATTCGTGGCTCTGCATCTGATATGGGAGGTGCGAGCTGTCCGTCATTGGACTCAGCGATAACGCTCCGCTCTGCTTCCTGCGAAGGCAACTCGACATATTCGAGTGAAATGGCTTCATCGTTGGTTGGTATAGGCAGAGCAACTTTGGTAGGAATATCCGAGGATAGGACAGATGCAGCAAGTGCTTCGGGGGCAAGATTTGACCGCTCTTCTTGATGGAGGGCAGAGTCTTCAGATGGTGGAGTGGCCGAGGAGACGGTCTCTTGGGCGACTGCCCCTGAAATATCAGCTGCCACCGCAGTCGATGTGACAGTGTCGCTTTGTGCAGCTCTAGTCACTGTGTCATCTATCGATGCGCTCTTCTTCCCCTTCTTGGCCTTCTTCTTTTTTGCCTTTCTGCTTGCAGAAGTAGCGCTGTCCTCTACGAAGGTAGCCGGTACAACTTCCTCGGTCTGGACACTGCTGAGAAGGGGATCTACAATATCGGTTTGCGCAGGGGCGGCACTCTCCTCAGGCACTATAGAAGATGTGGTCGCTTCGATCGCGATCGCTCTTTCAGCAGGGTCGCCTCCAGTGATTTCCTGAGTAGAAGGTTCGCCACCGGCAGTTGGCGTTCTCTCATCGCCGAGATCAGGTACAACCGATGCACTGGACTTCGCATCCCCTTCAGGGGTGTCGATTGTCGGAGCGGCAGGATGGGCTTGGGATTCAACACCAACAACAACGGTCGGTTTGTCGTCTGGGACTGCTGCAACCTCAGGGTAAGGTTCAGGCAATGTTTCCACAATGGGGGTGGCTGGCTCCGAAGTCGAAGCACCCTTTTTCTTGTTCTTTTTCTTGGCCTTCTTCGACTTCTTCGTTGCGGGCATATCAACTTCTTCGGCACCCTCCACTATGGTCAAGGAAACGGGATCCTCTGGCTCGGCTATCGGGGTAGCAAACTCCTCCTCGACCAACGGAGTAGGGGTCTCTTGTACCTCTTCTTGTGCGATACCAAAACCTTCCCTCTCGGCAAGAGGGGTAACAAACTGTTCGGCTTCAGTGAATGGAGTAAACAGCTCTTCTACTGTGTGCTGGTCTGCCGGTTGATCATTTACGTCACCCGCACTTGAGCCTGCGTCCCCCAAAGAAGCTTGGGGTTGGACAGTCTCGACCGCAAGGAGTGCCTCACTGACAGCGATAGGAAGTATCTCCCTCGACGCATCACCAACATCAACTTGTCCATCGGACGCGACAGTGGCGAGTTGCTGTTCTTGTTCTTTGACCTTCTTGGCTTTCTTTCCTTTCTTCGACTTTTTCTTGCTGGTAATGACCTCAGTGTCGCCACTGTCCGTCTTGATCTCGACTTCATTGGCGGTCTCGACCACAGAAGTTTCGAGTTCGGCTACGGTTCCTTCTTGGGATGTGCTAGGATCGACCCCTTGCTTGGTGACCGAGTCAGCTGCAAGATCCTGAGGAGTTTGTTCTGGGATAGGAGGATCTTCTGGAAGAGGCAGTTGGGTGGCTATAGCCGTTGACTCTTCGATTTGGCTGCCTCTGTCTGTGAGAGCAAGATCTTCAGGAAGAGGTATCTGCGCAGCCACATCCGCTGGCTCTCCGATTTGTATCGCTTCTTCTGAGATCATGGCATCTTCTGGTAGCGGTACTTGAACAGCCATATTCGTCGAGTCTTCGATTTGGGAATCTTGCACAGTCTCCACCTCCTCAAATGTGGAAGCTCGCGCCTCTGGTTCCTTGATCTGGGTCGAGACCTCCTTCAAAGTCTCAACTTCCGCAGGTGTTGCAGGCTCGTCGAAGTCTTCAGTCAGCGCAGGTTCCTTCTTGCCCTTCTTCTTTTTGGCTTTTTTGGACTTCTTTGAAGCAGACATCGAATCATCTTCTTCCGGGAGCGTAGTTTTCGCATCATCAGCAGCAACGCTGACAGGCTCCACCGTTTCGAGAGCGGGATCATTGACTAGCGTGGCCTTAGGATCAACTTGAACCTCGCGAGCGATTGAAGGCTCTTCCGGTACCGGCGTAGATGCTGTTGTTGGCTCCTCGAGTTGTTCAGACTGCCTGACAACCTCTTCTGAATTCGGCACGTCGGGCCCCTGATCCTCAGCGACAGTACCAGGCAAAACGTCTCCCTCCCGCCCAGCAGACTCAAGCAGCACATCTTCATCTCCTTCAACAACAGGCGTGACAGGCTCAACATCCGCATCCAAGACAGCCCCAGCTTTCTTCTTACCCTTCCTCTTCTCCTTCTTACTCAATTTCCTACTTGAAGTTTTCTCAGACTCATCTGCATCCATTGTTGGCAAAGCACTCACGAACTGGGGACTCGGCTGGGCTTCTCTGGCAGCGATCTCTGCTTCAGCGTCGAGCGGGGTGTGATCGGGGGAAGCAGCTGGATTGTCGGAGCTGTCAGGGTTGGCGGTCGTGGGGAAAGGTTCGGATGTTTGTTGAGCGTCTATTGCAGGCATATTTTCAGGTTCCTTTGTTTGTGGTTCCTCGGCCGTGGTCTCTGCGGGCGTTGAAGCTTCTGCAGTATTATCCTCTAGGGTAGGCACACTTTCGGAAACTGGGGTAGCCGTCCCTGATTGTTTTGATTTTGCCTTCTTAGCTTTCTTCTTTGCCTTCTTCGAAAGCGGTGCGGGCAAAGCATCGGTGGCCTCGGCGGCTTCCTCCACGGGCGTTGCAAGAGGGGTTTCAGAAGGGGTCTCAATTGAGTCGGGCTCGGCTTGAGTGTCATCGTGTGTAGGGTCCACTTCGATAGCTCTGGCGGTTTCAATGACCATAGGTCCAAGAGTTTCAGTGACAGCAACAGGCTCATCGGCCGCTGGAGCGTCGACCGGAGGAAATAATGACGAAACAAGATCTGACGTCTCCACGATTACCTCAACGTCTTGCACCGGCTCCATCACCACAGACGGTAGCTCCTGCATAGGGGTCGACGTTCCCGACTGCTTGTTCTTAGCCTTTTTCGCCTTCTTCCTCTCTTTCTTGGACATTGGGAGGAACGGTGCGTCATCTGTCGAAGTGGGGGGCTCGAGAGGTGTTTCTTCGCTAACGGTTTTTGCAACGATTGGTTCAACTGGGGTGGCGTTATCAGACTGCTCAACTTCGTCTTTGAGAGTAGCGACAGAGTCGGATGGTGTCACTTCTTCGACCTGTTGTTCTAGACTCGGCACATCAAGGACGTTTGGCATCACTTCTGGATCGACAGCGATCTGAACATCCTCTTTTTCTTGCACAGTGTCCTCCAGTGCCTCAGGAGCACTTGATGATTCAACGTCCAGCTTGTCGTTGGCAGGTTCAGATACAGCATACAGGGGTTCTCCAGATGGCTCTTCGGCATCCTGTGTCTCTGGTTCTGGGGAGGCTTCCTCAGCCACAAATCCGGAGGCAAACGTTGATGCAGGCTCGGGCGCGGATGTTTCTATCGGACTCGCGGTAGATACAGGCTCTTCGGTATTGACAATGGGCTCTTCGACAACGGACTGCCGTTTGCCCTTCTTGCCCTTTTTCTTCTTTTTCGAGGAAGTAACTACAGCATCCGCGGTGTTAGCTTCGAGCGGCTCCTCAGGAGGCCCAAGAGATGGCTCTTCTGCCGGTGTGACTGGTAGATCTTCTGCATCTGCGACTGACGGTAAAATTGGCACACGTAAAGACGCTTCTTCCGCAGGTGTGACATGCAATGCAATCGTCAGAGGACCAAAAGGAGTTTCAGGAACGGTCGGTAGAGAATTCAGCATCTCATCCGCAGGTGTACCCGGCAAAGGCACCGAAACTGGATCAAGCGATACAGCTTCGTCGCCTGGGTTTTGAGGAGCTGGAGCAGGAGTTTCGTCTTGAGGCGTAGGCTCCGCGATGATAGCCTGCTTCTTCTTTTTCTTATTCTTCTTCTTCCTGCCTGACAGAGTCACGATCTCCTGCTCGACTGGTTCTGAGGTGCTGGCTGGAGTATTGACAGGAGATCCGGCTTGTTGTAGTTCTTCGATGCCGACGGAGGACAGATTTGCTTCTTGCTGTTCTGAAGGTTCGGGTTCTGTTGTCTGCAAGCCATGAGGATCCGCCTCTTTTTCAACGCCTGTCAAAGGGTCACGAGTGGCCCCAGTCTCGCTCCCTTGGACCTGTTCGTCCGTATCAGGGATGTTGATATCGTCTTGCGTAGCATGTTCCTGTACTTCCGTCGACACAGCAGACGACTCAGCTACCACGACCTCAGCCGGGGTTTCACTGAGGGCGATATCAGTACGCGGAACAGTAGCCGTGATTTCGTCCAGAACTTCAGCATCAGCAACATTCTGACTTGCTGGCTCTTCGGTTGGGGTCGCAACGAGCGGAATGTCTAGCTCGGTTTCGGTTGCAGGACTTGGAGGCACATAGTCGTCGAGGACAGACTGCCGTTTCTTGTCCTTCTTCTTCTTCTTTTTCTTCTTCGAGCTTCCAGCTGCTGCGACCTCGTCCACGACGGGATCTTGTATGCTCGCCTGGGCGTCATTGTCCAGGGTTGCAGTGGGTTGCTCTGCAGTGTCGATCACTTCTGTACTAGGATCTACCGATTGCAATGGTAGAGCGCTGTCGATGTCCGCCTTGTTGCCGGTGTCGGTGGTGCTAGCAGGTGTGACCTCGACATTGTCTTGGACCAGATCAGTAACTCGGGTAGTCTTTTGTTGTTCTGTAGATTCCACAGTGACGGTAGGCGCTATCACTTCACCAACAATTTCCACGTCTGAAGTAGGTACTACGCCCGCTCCCTCCGGCACAGGCTCCAACGCTTCGGAAGTGGCGTCCGCTGGCAACGATGGCTTCTGATCCGGTTCTAGGCTCTTGGTCTCATCCGTAGGGGTGCTGGGCTCGGTCGAAGCTTCGGTAACCAGAGACGCTTTCTTCGCTTTTTTAGCTTTCTTGCGGTCGTTCTTGGACAATCTAGGCGCATCTCCAGAAGCATCGTCGATGGCCTGTGGTGGTTGCTGAACTTCTTCTACCAGAAAGTCAAACTGAGCGGGATCAACGGACGGTGTCGGTTCTGTTAATTCGAGAACCTCGAGTGGTTGGGTATCAACATTGGACTCGACGGTTTCGACTTTCTGGACGTCGTCAATAGGTGCGACAGAGACAACAGACTCGCTAGGCTCGACAGATTCCACCGGCTGTGCATCAATATCGGGCTCCACAGACAAAGCAACATCCGCTTGAGGAACAATTTCCCTAGTATCAAGGCCCTCAACCACATCACCCTCGGCGGATGCACTCGCGGGAGCAAGTACCGCACTATCCGCCAACGACGCCTTCTTTCCCTTCTTCGCCTTCTTCTTGGCTTTCTTGGATAGCGGGACATCGTCGCTGGGAGTAGTCTCGACAGACTCCGTGATATGTTCTTGTGAGTCGGCGCAAGGAAGTCCTGGTGCTTCTTCAGTCTCAAGAGACTTTGCGGTCTCAGGAAGTTCCTCGCTTAGTGTTGAGCTTTCCGCGGCAGCTGGTTCTCCGACAGGAGCTGAAGCCGTGAGAGCTGGATCTGACTCGTGGGCAGAAGCATCACGAGAGGCCGCGTCTTCCGTCACCAAAACTTTAGACGAGATAACATTTTGCTCATCACCCTCCACGCTCAGTGGCGCCTCCTTGCGCTCGTCAAGGGGCGTGATAGGAACACTCGAAATCTCCGTGTCAGCGAGCGAAGCTTTGCGATTTTTCTTGAGCTTCTTCTTTTCCTTCTTCGACAGAGTTACCGGCGCTTCGGAGACTTCCGCCTGATTATCGATCTCCCGCGGTGTGGCAGACTCTGCCTCCGTCGGAGGATCAACATGACCCGATCCTTCAGTGTCAACCGCAACTGACAGTTTCTCCGTCTGTTCATCAACCGCATCTGGTACAGCAGGCGCCGTATTGAGAGGAGGCTCCTTGGGTTCTTCAACAGGCGTGCCGGGAACACTTGGTGTCTTTGTGTCAGCGAGCGCGGTCTTCTTGGCCTTCTTGAGCTTCTTCTTTTCCTTCTTAGACAGAGCCACTGGTGTCTCGGGAAGGTCTTGAGCCGCAGTCTCGAGACTTGTGTCCTGTGACTCAGCTGGGATTTTGTCGGCTGGTATGCTCTCGGGCTCCTCGACAATCGCGCTGGGAACACCGGCCACGTCGTGCGAGGGACTTGTCGACGACGACTCCACATCGGTCGAAGCAATTTCCTCAGATACCGCCGGCGCAAGATCTTCTTCGATGGTGCGTGAGGTCTCAGGGGCAGTAAGTGTATCTTCCGCTTGCAGGGTAGCCAGTGGAACAGGCAGGCTCATGGCCAGCGTGGAGGTCATTAGAGCACCCGGTGTCTCAGACAGCGCCTTCTCCTTGGTCGAATCTTGAGGCAACACCTGAACCTCCTCGAGAGGATCGTCGTCCAAGCTCTCAGGCAAAGCAACCTGGGAAGCGCGGATTAACTCGTCGTCACGAGGCTCAGATTCTCGCATCTCCATTGGTTCGGGAGTAGACCTTTGCTGCAAGTCGAGAATAGCATTGCCTGCGTCTTCGGCCATAGGCATATCAGCGGCTCCCTCGTTAACAGTAGTAGCCTCTTCCTCGACTTTGCCGGTAGCCTCGTCTTGAACTTCTTCCTCCTTCTCAACATCCTGGGTTTTCTTACCCCGCTTTTTCTTTTTCTTGCTTTTCTTTGAAGAAGGGGCCGCGAAGTCCGTTTGCTCGATCTGCTCCTTTGGAAGCTCGATTATCTTCTCCATGTTCGCAGAGTCGCCATCATCGGACTCGTGTGCGCCTTCTCCCACTTCAGGCTCAGCGGAGAGCAGATGAGTAGGCAGTAGGATTTCAGGCTCGACGAGAGGTTCTTGTAATGTGCTCTGGGGTTCGTCTTGGGCAAGGCGCTCGATCGTATCAGAAGAAGGGTCGGTCGTGTCAGTTATTCCAGACTCCGGTAATTCGGTCACCTCGACTGATGGCTCAGCGATTTGCGCGTGATTGTCGATTGCCTCAGCCTGCCCGGAAACAACCTCCATGGCGTTCTCTGGCGCCGAGGAAGCCTCATTCTCGCGTGGTCTGCTTGTGGCAACATCGTTGACGAAGTTTCGATCAGTGTCATCAGCGTTGTAGGTCGGTTCAGCAGCCACAGATGATACACCAATGGTCCGTTTATCGTGTTCGGGTGAGGATGGCACCTTCTCGTCCTCCGAAAGTGGCTGCTCAGTAGCCAGAGCAGCACTTCCCGTGTCTGCCGCCTCTTGGACGCCAACGGACGCCTTAGGTTCGACCACTGGTTCCTGATCAATCGGATCAGTCATCTCTTGCACCAAATCGCCCGCAGACACAACTCCCGGTGACGCTAGAGCAATACTCCCGATAGTGTCCTCAACGCCATCCCCTTCAACCCCGATGTCTACCTCATCTAAGTGGTGCATAGCCTCTAGCTGGACCTCTATCGGCAACTGTGCTTGATGATCGGTACTCGTCGCAGCCTCAGTCTGGACATCCTTCTCTTCCGCTTCTGGAACAGCGCTAACCGCCTCCTTTTCCTGCGCTACCCTCTCAGGTTTCGGTTGCGCTTTCCTCCGTCCCCAACCAAATGCCCCCAATAAGCTTGAACCCCAGGACGAGGCGACCGCAGGCTCGGGCTCCGGAGACTCTATCTGTTTCTCTGGTGCGATTGGTGTATCCCGGGAAATGGCGGGCTCTGGGGTAGGCACTTGTTGTTCAGTCTCAGGCTGTTGTTCTTCGCCAACATCTTCCGTGATGACTTCGTGGGGCTGAGGTGTCTCTGCATTGGCTTCGACTTCTTGGACAACTGGCGATGCAGGACGAGATGCGGGTTCAGGTACTAGATACTGCATCACATCCACCGGGCTTGCTGCTTCATCTGGCTTTGACACGGCGGCCTCCTGGCTCACCACTGCCTCGGTCACTGGGGTATCTTCTCGCTCCATTGAAGCCGATGGCGAAGTCTCCTGCCCGGTATTTTCGTCAACGAGATACTGCATCACATCCACCGGCGCATCCACCGGCGCAGGCACACTGGCGTCGATTGGCGAAGCTTCCTCATGTGCTTCAACGGAGGGGAGAGGAAGTTCAGGTTCGAGGTATTTGGCCACCTCGCCAGCATCCGCAAAGGCCGGCTGCAGGATCTGTTGTTCGACTTCCAATGCCACCGGTTCCAAAATTGCGTCTCCTGATGCTGTTGTGTCCTCGCTGATTGAGGGCCCTTCATTTGGGATCTCAGATTGTGCTTCGAGCTGTTGTTGGATCCCGCGCTTGCCTTTCTTTTTCTTGCCCTTCTTAGCTTTGGGGTTGACTTCTGATTCCGGCTGGGAGAGAACAGGCACGGGTACCGTCGTATCGGCCTCAGTAGTCACCGCGGTCTCTCGCTCGCGCCCCTCATTGTCCTCAGCCCCCTCCGTAGCAGGCATCGGCTTTTTTTCCTGTGCCGCTTTTGGTAAGACGTCAGGTAGTAACTTCTCCAAAGAAACTCTTTGATCGTCCAACTGCAGCCGCTGTACTACAATTTCATCATTTCCGGGCGGTTGAGTGGCTGCGAGGACTTTCTGCCTTTGCAATTCTTTGCGAACCTTCTCAGGAGCCTCTTCGAGCTGGCCACTTGGTTCACCCACGAGCGTAGCGTCATCAGTGATTGTCGACTCAGCACGGTTCTTCACCCAGTCGTCCTCGTTTTCCACGAACTGGAGTATCGGCTGGGAAGATCCAGCGATGGGCTCCAGGTGTTCTTCGACTGGTTCTTCGACTGGTCTAGCAGCTTGTTCCGTGACCGGACCAGCAAGTGGTTCTTCAGGAATAGCAGCCGGCGGTTCGACTGCTGCCGACGCGCTCCCCTTCTTCGATTTTCCCTTCTTTTTCTTATTCATGCTCTTGCGGCTCCCAGTCAGTGACTCCAGGTCCTGTGTAACGGTCTCCACGACAGCCTCGGGCTCCACGACGTCCTTTGCCATTTGTTCTGAGACAATTACAGGCTCTTCCAGCGGAGGCCCAAGCGAGCCATCTTTCTCCAGTACAGGCTGCTGCTCCTCTGCGAGTACTGCACTCATTGCATCGGCCGCAATGTCGGTATCTTCGGCCTTGGACTCTTCCTCGGCCTTCTTGCTTTCCTCAACAGGCGAGATGGTCCGATCCGGTGCTTCATCGCTCTTCGATGTGTCGTTGTCATGATGAACCTCTTTGTCGTTGAGCACAGCAGCAGCAGCACCTCCTATCGCAGCGCCCAGAGCGATGTCCCGCAGCACGCTAGACCTTGACGGCGATCCCCTTCCTTCCTCAACACTCGTATCGGCCAACCGCGAATCGGCTTCATCGAGTATCGGACTAGCAGCAAGAAAAGGCACAGTTTGATGAGCAGCCCCATCGACGTCATTCTTCGCCGAGTCTGAAGGTGCTGTGATGAGATCTCCAAAAGCCAATTTCTCAGTTGCAAAATCCGCAACGGGTTCTCGACCCACCCCTTGCTCTTCCCACTCTCTCACCTCAACCGGAAACATACTCGCTTTCGGCGTCGTCTGCTGGCTCTCCGACTCCAGCACCTCCAAACTCCCCGTCGTACTCAAATGCGGGCTCTCCAACGCTGACTGGTACTCATCTTCTGTCTCCCTTTCTGTATCTCTCTCTTCCTCCCCCTCCACCACGCTTGCCGACCCACTCCCAGGCCCAGACCCAGGAAGCTCCGGTAAGGCCTCATCCGCAACCTCATCGACTGCAGATTTACGGTTCCGCTCAACGAGATACAACGGCCTGTATTCGCGCGTGTTTGTGAATTCCGTGGAGGGCGTTTTCCGGTGTCGGGAAGGAGATTTGGGCGGACTGAGAGCTCGTTGGAGATCGAGTGTGAGGTCTTGCGCGCTTGGTGAAGCGAGGGTTCTCCGGGAACGAATAGAGAGTGGACTTCGTAGATGCTCCGGTGTTCCTTTGCTAGGGGATGAGGGGAGAGATGGGGGAAGCGGAGGAAGTTCGTCGGGGAAGGCTGCTAGGAGGCCTGGTTCTAAGCCTGTCAGACGGGCTAGTAAGGCGCGGCTGTCTTCGACTGGTGTAGTCGGCCTCTCGATGGTCTCAGCTACGGTCGGTGGAGGAAAAGAGTCGTGTGTATCATCCGGAAATTTACCGTGACTTTCAGTAGGGATGCCACTATCCTGAAGAGATGAGGGAGACTTCGTGTCGATGACAGGAGAAGCCTCACTTACGGGCAGTGGTGTGGCTGCCACTGCCCGATCGCCTAAAAAAGACTGGTCCTCGTTGATGTGATCGTCGCCTTTGCCGTGTGACCTTCTCTTCTCACGACGGGAACTGGAAGACGTCACAGAGCGTGCATCGTCATCGTCGGAGCCGTATGTTGAGCCACGGTCTCGATGCTTTTTCCTTCGATGTCTCCTTTCCTCATCCTCCTCGTATTTTGGCGACTTAGGGGACCTTGGGCTTGGTGGAGGGCTCTCTTTTGACCTGCCAAAGAGACTGAATATCCCGCTGGACCGCTTCTCCTTTTCTTTTGCCTTAGACGACCGGTCTTCCTCATGTCGACTTGAGGGGGACTTCTTGAGATCATATTCTTCATCATCCTCGTGTCTTGACTTCCGCCTTGAAGATTTCCGCTCACGATCCTGTCCATCTCCAGGATCAGAAGCTGCTGAGGAGCGGGTCCGTCGCCGTTCGCCATTAGCTTCCGAACGTGCTTCAGAAATCACAGACCGGTCATCCCAATCATCCTCTCTTTCATCAGTGGTCCTTCGGCGATGGCGCCTCTTCCGCTCACCAGGTTCCTCAAACGCATAGCTCCTATCAGGCGATCTATCCGCCTCCCGCTCACGCCGTCGGCGCCGTCTTTCAGATCGCTCTATATCATCGTTGTCTTGGGGAGAGGTGACGGTCGAGCGGACCTCCGACGTCTCCGATGTACCGGGTCGGAGAGATCGCGCTTTGGTGCTCTTTCTCTCGTCAGATCCGGCGGAGAAGAACTCTTCACCTGAGTCCACCTCGGCAGGCGGCGAAGGTTCGCGGTCTCCAGGTGCGAAGTGACCGGAATCATGAGTGCTGTAGTCCCGAGGATCTTCGGGTTCCATTGGGATAGGTTGATACTGAGTGTTAGCAGCGTCACTGTCCTTCGTACTTACCTCCTGGTCTCTCGGTTGCTGTACCACTCTCGCCTCTGCGGGATCGATGTAGTCGTTATAATGCACCTCTCGTAAGGGCGAGCTGACGGAAGGCTCCCACATACCACTGCGCCTTTTCTCCTTGCGCCTGGGTGTTCCATCGATCGGTTCGGGGACGTTGCTCGCGATGGCGCTCGATGCTGCATCCTCTTCCTTGCGGCTGCCGTTGACGTTCGCAGTAGATTCCGCGGTTTCTGTGCGAAGAGCTACTGGTTCAGAGTCAATCAACTGCGCGTCGCGTTCTCGATTCGCCAACATCGCGGAACCGAGCAACGCAGCGAGTCCACCAGCAGAGCTGCTCCGACCAGTGCTTTCTGGCTCAACGAGGTCACGTGCGTTGCTTGAGTCCGTATCGTCCAAGGTGCCCAGACTAGCCCATTTCGCTGCCTTGGCCTTTTTTCTCTCTTTCTTACTCAGCTTGCGCACGAGCTCATCCGCTGGCTCTGATTCTGGAGCCACTTGTTCGGGTTCCTCGTAGGCCGCAGGCCCAGTTGTCTTTGGCTCAGCTTCGTCTATAATTTGCGGAGGAGCAACATCCTCGGTCTCGCTCTTGGTCTTCCTCTTCTTCTTCTTTTTGGACTTTCTTGAGCTAGTACCGCTTGCGGATTCCTCTGGAGCCTCGTCCTCGAACGCGCCTGGCATATGTACCAGACTTCCATCTTCTGAGACCTCGCTTTCCATAGTCTCGACCCTCGGTAATGATGGTCGCATACTGATGTCAGAAGAGGGAAGATCGTAGAGATCATCATTAGCTGATACAATCGAGTTTGCAGCACGGTGTTTATCCGAGAAAGGGTCCGTCCGGCTCGAAACAACAGAAGACGCCGCGTGCCTGTCAGAGAAAGGGTCTGTACGGTACGATATTACCGACTCATTCCCCAGCGGCTCGGATATGGTAGACGCAGCGGCATGTTTATCAGAGAAAGGGTCTGTTCTGGTCGACACAGTTGATACGAGATCATCGTCGTCGATGGATGAAGCGGCTGCGGCCGCCGCAAGTGCAACAGCAGCAGCGGCCTCTGCCTTCTTCTTCTCTTTCTTGCTGGTCTTCTTCGACATCATACCCGACCAGCTCGTCTCATCCTGATCGGGGACATATTGTGTGCTGGGGGGGATTTCGGGTACCTTGGCGCCGGCCGCTGCATCGTCAACATGGTACGAGGTCCTGTTGGAAGACTCGTCTTCAACGACAATCTCATCGTATCCCTGTGCGCCGTAGCCACGTGACGCATCGTCACTGATGAACTGTTCGCGGTGGGTTTCTGGGGTCGGGACTTCATAATCATGGATCTTGTTCTCGCCCCAACTGACCCGAGAGCCGCGTGTTGTGTCCTCGTCCCGCTTGGCCTCATTCTGTTCCTCCTTGACGGGCTCCATGACAGGCGACGGAGGCACCGAGACACCACGGACAGAGTTTGCTTTGCTTCCAGGAGGGGTAGCTTGGATGAGGTTTAACGTAGGCACAGGGTAAGGCGGAGCAGATTGATAGCCATCCTTCGTCCGCACCAACGAATATGTCGGAGGATAGGGGGGCTCCCGAGGCGGGCTCACGATGGGGTCGCCATGGGCTTGATATACATGAATGTCAGGCACACCAGCATTCGGGTCAACCTTTTCGACCTTTGGGAACTTCGAAGAGTCTTCGAGCAGCTCTTTAGGGGCAAAGAAGTCGGCCTGCGACACGGGTGCGGCTGTGTAGCGATCTTCCCAGTCTTGAAGAACTTGGTATGCGGCAGATTTCTTCGGCTTGCGGAAGAGATTAGGGTCGAAGATCTCCTCGTCGACGTAGTCTTGAGCGACTTTACTTGGCTCTATGGACTTCACAATTGGAGTAATCTCGCGATGAGATGGGGTGTCTCGGATCGCAGCACTCGCAATGGCTGCCGCGGCAACTGCTGCTGATGCAGCACCAACGGAGCCAGCAGAGACACTGGGGCTCACAATCGCCCGCTCGCGCTCTTGCAGTTCGAGTTCTTTGCGTCGAACATCGCTGGCCACCGAGGAGCCCGTTTGCTGCTGCTGAAGTTCCGACGGGTCGAAAACTCGCTCTGATCGACTATCACTTTGATGTCTTCGCCTGCGCTCAAGGTCTTCCTGAATCTCAGCTTCACGACGCTCAGCTTCCCGCTGCTCCTTACGCATCTGTTCGAGATCTCGTTCCAGATTTTGCTGGAGCTGGGCTTCAGCACGGGCTTCTCGGTCACGGCGCTCTTTTTCCTCTCTTGCGTCTCGTGCAAGCCTCTCAGCATGCTCACGGCGGCGATCTGCTTCACGTTGCTCGACTTCAATTCTCGCTTGGCGCTCCGCCTCGTGTATACGAGCTTCCTCCTCATGTCGCTCTCTTCCCCTGCGTATGCGCTCTTCAGCTTCCAGTCTCGCTTGGTGCTCTGCTTGAGATCGGCGGTATTCCTCGTCGCGACGTTCTTGCTCTCGTCGGCGGTCCAGTTCAGCTCGGCGGGTCTCCTCATCGCGACGTTCTTGCTCTCTTCGACGCTCCGCTTCTTGTTCAGCACGCCGTTGCTCTTCCCGTCGTTCAAGCTCACGCTGCCGCCGTTCTTCCTCTCCATGACGTGACGCTTCCTGCCGTTGCTCCCGTTCATATCGACGCCGGCTTTCCGTATCTTGAGCGTCTTTGGCTTTCCGCTCGTCACGTTCCTCTCGGCGGAGCTGTTCATCGGTAAGACTGAATCGGACGTTGCTAGGGGACCCAATCGATTGGCGATGTTTGTTCTTGTACGCAGATGCAGCAGCGGCGCCCAGTACGGCAGATCCAGTAGCGATGGCTGCATCTCGTCTCCAGGAAGGTTGTACTGGCGAAGAGTTGCTGCGGCGAGGAAGGGGAGGGGCACTGTACTCGTTGGGAGCATTCGAAAACAATGGTTGTTGTGGAGAGTTGTATGAGTGTGATGGACCGTGAGTAGCAGAGAAGACTGGAGGTCCGGTTGGCGCGACATAGCTGGGGAGAAACGGCGCTTCGGTCGCATATATGGCACCTGGGATATGAGGCTGAGGCTGGGGCTGTTGCAGCGGAACTGTGTCAGGCCGTGCAGTCACGTAAGGTTGCGAGGTGGCAACTGAGCTTGTTCGCCTGGCGTCGAAGGTGTTCGCATCCGTCTGCACAGGATACACAGATTGGAGCGTGTGAACACTGCTGGTGCTGCTATCCTGACGTCCGATGGCAGAGCCTATGGCAGCTCCAGCTGCTGCACCAGCGATCGTAGGAGCAATGTATGACGAGCCGGTCGCCGGGTTATGGATGCTTTCGGATGAAGGACGCTTTTTAGGCTTCTTGCTTCCCCAACGCCAACCCCATTTGCTGGTCCCTGACGCGCTCGATGCAAGCGACTCCTGACTCTTTCCTTTCTTCCAGTCGTAGCTCCCATATGCAAGGCCCGAAATGGCGCTGCTGGATGATGAGTCGTCCTCTGACATAGACTCCCACCCGTCGTCTTCATGCTTGCTGGACTTGCGTGGCTTACTATGCCGCTTGTGACGGTTCTCGCGAACCGCAAAGACTTCGGGTCGGCCGCTACTCTTATGGTTGGCAATCGCAGTTGCAGTAGCCCCAAGTCCAATCAAGGTCGCTTTGAGCTTCTCGTCTGACGTCTTACGGGCGGGTCGCTTGCGGGTTTTGACATACCCAGCACCAAAAGCAAGGCTGGAGTCTGAAGAGGAGGAAGACGCATTTCCAAAGTTGAAGAAGCCCTTCTTCTTCTTTGCATGCGAATGCGAATGCGATTTGCGTCGCTTCTCTTTGGGGGGCGGGTTGCTGAAGAAGCCACCGAGGAAACCAGACTGGGGCCTGTCGCTCTTGGAGATATCGATGTATGCGCTGGAGGCCACAGAGCTCCGGGAAGATTTGTGCTCGAGCTTCCTCCGATGGTCCGAATGGCGACGATCATGATCGCTCGAGTCTCTCCGATGATAGACAGAGGACTTCCTTGGCGAGTTGGAGCGACTTCGCTGCCGATGTTTCTTCTTCGAAGCACTGATAACAGAAGCAGCAAGTCCGGCGCCTACGGCTGCGCTAAGCAGGCCTGCCCTCCCGTCGGAAGAGGATGACGAGCTTGAATGGGAGCGTGATTTACGAACTTTATGCTTCTTAGCATCACGGATAACGCCAGTCGATAACGACGACATGCGATCACTCGAGCGACTTCTCCGACTGGCTTCAGATCTTCCAGATGAATAGCGCTTTCTCTCTCGTGATCGACTGCGGCTTCGCCCTGATGTGTGGGTTCTCCTCTCATGACCAGATTTAACACTGTAGGTGTCATCGAAGTCATTGCGCCGGTTCCACAGAGCTTTTCCAGCAGCTGCTAAACCAGCCCCTCCAAGACCAGCAGCAAGCCAGCTCGACTTGTTGCCGCTTCGTCGCCGTCCGTCGTCACTAGATAGCGACTGTCGCGAAGGCTTCTCTGATAAGCCATAGCGAGATTGCTTCTCGATACCTGAAGGCCGTAGCTCGCCAGAGCGTTTGCGCCTATAGTTATGCTTACGCGGGGCATCCATGGCTGAGGAGCGAGGGTCGAAGCAGCCGCGACAAACTCCGATGTACTCTGTGTATTCCTCCATTTTACGCACGTCCTCCAAATCCTTCCACCAGTCGATCACCTTGCTAACGGCATCCTTCTGCTCAGCTGGATGCATCATCTGTGCCATCTGGCCTGATTGAAAAGGGACTGGGGTAGTTCGAGCGCTAGTAGGTCCTTCCGGAAAGGCACCCGGCATGGATGGATGAAGGTTGGAATTGTGGTGATGCAACGCGGCACCCGCCAGACCCGCAGCACCGGCGGCGTAGAGGCCCGCATGGGATGATGCAGATGACTGGTGCTCGAGAGTACCAGGGCGTGGTGGTTTGGGAGGAGGGTTGTCATCTGTATATGGGTGGTTGTGGCTAGGGCCAGCCCCTAATAAAGGTGCCATGTGCTCGTGGTAAGGGGCAGAGGGTGACTGAGCATATTGGTGAGTTCCAGCCTGATGTCCCGCCATATAGCCCAAGGCAGCAGCACCACCCGCGGCGGCTGCGGTCCCAAAGATTCCAGGTGAGTGAGGTGTGCTCGCACTAGGTCGTAGGGGCTTTGGTGGGGCGGTACCGGAGCTGGGCTGGGAAGGGTGACTGGGAGATGCCGTAGCTTGAGTGCCTTCATAGAAGTCGGCCGCCGTGCCTGTCCCTGTGTCCTGGGCAGGGATGAAGTCGGCAGACGCCGAAGTGAGGTGTGGTGTGTCGAGAGGCATGATAACAGAAGGTCGTCCGGGGCGCACGCCAGGCTGGTCCAGGACACTCTGCCCTTGGTCGCCGTAGAAGTCGGCTGCAGCGCCAAAGGAATTGGTATGAACAAGCCCAGGAGTAAAGGGCTGTGAGAAGTTTGTAGGAGTCTGGCCAGGGAACTGGCTGGCGATATGTGAGTCGATGGCGGGAGGGGCGCTGTGCACGGGTAAAGGTGTAGACATGCTCGACGCTACAGGCTGGCCTGGAAACTGAGAGAAGCCCTCTGTATGGATCTGGTCACTGAAGCTTCGCTCGATGAGCTTCGGTTCGTCTACAATCTCGCCGCGATAGCCACCGCCTATAGTTGTAGAGCTCTGTCTTTTGCTGTCACGGTCTCTACTGCGTGACCGCTCTTTCTTGTCCCGACGGCGCGAGGACCGGGACGCTCTCTTATCGTCGTACGTGTCGTCGTAGGAGGTTCGGGAAGTGCGCGAGTGTCGGTCTCGATCGCGGTCAGTCGGGGCACTGGAGCGCGCGTATTCGGAGCTGCCGTCGCGCGCAGTTGCATAGGTAGAAGCCACCGATGAAGGAGCAGGCGGCGGATAGGTACCGCTACGAGAGGGCTTGCGCGACGAGCTGTACGATACGAGGGATTCGGCGCGCTTCGAACGAGTGCTGGACGAGTGGGGGCGGCGGTTCTCGTCCTTGTCCTTCTCTTTGGAGGAGCTTTCGCTCTTACCGGTGATCCTGCTCCACATAGCTCTTTCGTCGTAGAGTTGGGCAAATTATATATTCAATATTAACGCAGTAGGGGGGGGCGGCGGCAACGGGCGCTGGAGCTGTGTATGCTTGTGGGTATCGCGAGATGGGAAATTCGTCACTGGCTCATGGCGAGAGCAATAGTGTACAGATGCTCAACAGAATGCAGGCGCTGGTAATGCTGGGACGCTGGAATCGAAGGAAATGCCGCTGGGCCTCGTTGCACCGGTCTGGCGCGTTTGCGGTTCGTGGTTGTGGAGCTGAAGAGAGGGCACTGAGGTGCAGCGGATGATCGCTGCCACTGGAGCAGGGGGCCCCAGCCACTCGCCCAATGAGCGACCAACCTCGGCCTCCAATATATCGTTGCGCGACATTGCACAGCAGAACTATCGTGGCAGACACGTTGAGGCTGAGGGTGCATGATGGACATATTTGTTTGAGGTTGGAATGTTTGTGTCTAGAATAAACACTAATATATCTAGGCTCCGCCGGAATGACGATTGGCCTCATCTAGCGGCCGCCAGCTCCCCTGGGCCATCCCAGCTTGCCTGTAAAACACAGCCATACTAACCTTCCTCGCATAGGGCAAAAGGAAAGGTAATTGCTTCCAAGGATCCTATGAAGCCGAGTACAGGTCATCCACCTTGAAAAGAAACACGGGGACCGCGCGTAAACCGAACCAGCGCCTGACAAATTCACCCTTTTCGAACAACACGGTATCCGAACGCCGATTGAACTCCAGATGTATGCGAATTTGTTACTGATTTCTGCATCACATGACGTAGAAGGCTCTCCGTATGCTTATTATTTGGTCCCTCTGGTCTGGGGGAAGACTGCCGAGGACGTCCGGCGTCAGTCGCAGCACGGCGAGGTACTGGGCTTGCTGATCTGGAGGAAGGTTGCCGAGTGCGGCCATAGTTGCAGGCGAGAACTCAGCGAACGCCTGTGGCGGCGGTTGTGAGGGTGTCGGGGCCTGCTGGGGAGGGTACGAAGGATAGCTGGGCTGCGGTTGCGCTGCTGGTGGTGGCTGCTGGACGGGAGCAGGCTGTGCGGCCGGGGGAGCGCCCTCGACGACGCGTGCGAGGACGTTCGCATCGACGAGGTTGAGGAGGAGGAGGGCCTGGAAGAGCGCATAGGCGAGCTGTGGCGCCTGCTTCAGCAACTCCTCTGCCCGCGACGGATCCGTCATGACGAGTCCCTTCATCTGCGTGAGGATGTCGAGGAGTTGCGGTGGAGGAAGTGTCTGAAGTGTGCGGGAGATGGCGTCTCCGCATGTGAGCTCCGGCGGGGGATCGGTGCCTGGCGGGAGGCTTGGGAGAGCAGCACTCGCGGGCGGTGCAGCCACGTCGGGTTGTGTGTGTCGCTGGGCAGATGGTGCGGAAGATGCGCTTGGTGCAGAGTCGCCAGCACCGTTGTCGTTGGACCAGTCAACGCGCAGCTTTCTGCCCATCATCTCATAGTCGTTGAGGTTGCGTACTGCAGAAGCCGCTGCGTCGCCGTCTGCGAACTCTGCGAAGCCGAAGCCCTTGGGCCTGCCCGTCTCCTTGTCGTATACCAAGCGGAAGTTCAGCGTCTGGCCTACGCGGTTCAGGACCTCGATGATCTGCTCTTCGGTGACGCCTGGGTTGGGTAAGTATTGAAGTCAAACAAAGCGTGCAACAGGTATGCTCACCATAGGGGATGTTGCCGATGAACACGACCCTGCCGGCCTTGTCGCCTGGGGCCATAATCGGACGGTTGCTGTTATTAAAGGGGTATGGGTGGACAGAGACAGTTGTGAAGAGTTTGGGGAGCTCAGAAGTGTTCGAGAGCTCGGGGGACGTGAAGGTGTTGAAGATGTGCAACAAGGGTGGATGGGCCCGTGCACTAATCCCGGACACTAATTCGAACCGAGTGTTAGCGCCGTATACCTCGCTGCATGCGAGGCACATTACGGTTTGTGTGAATGTCAATGTCGAGACAACTTCTAAATTTCTCGGGATATCAATTCATCGTATCCAACTCTAGATAGCTTTTTCTAAATTCCGCCTACCAACTTGATCTACTGCTTTGACTACCCCTCCCTAGCTGAGATCAATGGGCCGGCTACGGAAAACGATGCTAGTCAAGTCTATGTCACTACTGCACGAACTACAAGGGTCAAGGTCGTTATAATTGGGAAGGTATCATTATCATTCTACCGCAAAGCATACGGCACTACGCGCCCAGGGACGAGATCATGGATTGGTTGGTGCTGTTTTTTATGAGCGGCTTCGAACCTGCAGTTCATGCGAGTTGGATAGGGAACTTTTTGAAGTCTTATCTACAAGGCGTGAGTGCAAGGACACAGTGAGCATCTTTTGGATATGCGTATTTATACTCGCATCTTCCACTGACTTCATGCTAGGCGTCTAAGCAAATTATGTTTAGATGTACGCATCATCACCATCAGGGTTTCAAATTCATAAAGCGCACTACAGTCGCCGGGTCCGATCATCAAACTCGCTCAGCTTGATTTTTGGAGAAACCCCGCAGCTACGAAACATAAAGTCGTGACCGTCTGGTTTTTGAACACTGAGCCAGGCTCGGGGGAGTGTAAGGAAAAGAAGAGGTCAACTCGAACACACATATTTATACCCGCATTGTTTGCCATGTGCGCAAGTTATTCGCAGCAAAACAAAGCGTCAGATGAAGGCTTTCACCATTATCATCTTGACCCCAAAGTGCAAAAACACCAAACCACAGTCGCCAGGTACGAACATTCACCGAGGTTTTGGTCTTTTTGAAACAACTCAGGCACAAGCCATGAACATGTCCCGCTATGGTTTGTCGCCGCAGACAATCACTCATTTGCGCTGGTGTGCCTTTGGAAACAGCGCCCGGCCTCAAAGTCATGATATAGCGGTAATTGTTGGTTGGGTCTTGTAGCACTAGTGCTGAAATGAAATGAAAAACGTTATGCAGTCATGAAGTCTGTTGATTGATCGTGTTCTGTTCTTCTCGAAGGTACATGGTACGATAAAGAGACACCTGGTGCGGGGTTGCAAAGCAACCCTCGTGTTACCAAGCAACCCTCGTGTTACCCATCTGGGTGTTCCGAATCCCATGTTGCTTATTGTTCCAACAGTAATTGATTTCTGAACACCGGACTAGAGCGGGTGAGTGTGGGAAGCAAGGAAGCCGGAAAACGAAGGCGATATTTATACCCGCATTTCTCACTCGTGTGTGCGCAGGTTCCTCGCACCGATCTCACAATCTAAGATCTGATGAAGTCACTTATTATCAAAATACTCATTCATATAACTAAAAAATGCACTCAATAACCACGAGGCACGATCTCTCGCGAGTGTTGCCGCTCTCACGAAGCCCTTTTAAAACAACCTCCCGGCACAAGACATGTGGTCTCGATAACCTTATTTTTAAACACTGAGTCAGGCGGGTGAGTGTAGGGAAGCAGGGAGAACAAATTAGCTATCAGCATTTATACTAAATCTTCTTACTAACACGATGCTAGATCTTTGAGAACCCCGAAAAGTGGTGGAGTGGTTTATCACCACTACCCCAATTGCAAACTAATGCTTTTGAGATACGCAACAGTCACAAACATGCCCCAGGGTGAACATCCATTCTCTCTCGTGATTTCTTGACCAAGGGGACCCGCAGGCACAAACCATGGAGGAAGCGCACGTTGGATTTTGGACACCGAGCCCCACGGGCGAGGGTAGCAAAACAGCAGTCCTAGATGTGAGAAGCTTTACTAACTATACCCGTATTTCCCGATACTCGCTATGCCCCTGCTCTCTATAGTCTAGGGGTGATTCAGAACTTGATGAGCGAGTGACATGATAATGTTGATGATTATAATGGTGATGATGCCGATGATGATGCGAACCGCAAGACCGCACAACAGTTCAAAGCCCATAAAGCATCCGATCGGGCTTTTTGATTTGGAAGAAACAGACGATGCCAAACATGGCAACTTCCGCATGCACATTTTAAAGACTAGCATATTGAATCGTGAGGAAGAAGAAAAATGGGGGTTAAGGTGAGGTATTTATACTTCCCATAGCCCCTGTCACAGTACCTTATAAGCGAGTGAAACTCAAGAGAAGTGTCATGATCATGGTAATGATAATGATAATGATAATGGTGATGACGATAATCAGTTTCATTTTAAGATTGTGCGTTAAACAATGCAGCCACCCCAACACCAAACGCGCACATATATACAAGTTCAAACCGGGTATCTAAGAATACTGCTCTCAACCACTGCATAGCGACCAATACGCTCGACAAGACGCTCACCATAATGCACAAACCAAAGAGACTCGTGACACATCCATTCATCCAAAACCCCAGATCCTCCCTACCGCGAATACTCCGGTTTCCTCGCCTTGTTGACCATCGGCGGTGGTCCATCCTCCACCGGATACGGCAATCTCACACCCTGTGGATGCCCTGACAATGTCGACCCCGCGGACGGGATTGGCGGGAGTGGTCCAAGAGGTGCAGGCGCAACATCACTCTGCAGCGGGGTCTTGGGAGGTCGAGGTGGTGGGCTGTTGCGATGTTGCTGCTGCTGCTGTTGCTGCTGCTGTTGTTGTTCGTCGAAGCTGAGACGCGGGGAGCTGTGCATCGAGCTCACGTTTCCCGAATACGAAAACTGTTCTTGTGAACGGCGGTTAGAGGTGAACTCGCCGGAATGTCTCGGGTCCAGTGGGGTGACGGGTTGAGGATACTCGTCTGAAGAGACGGCGGGGAATTTGTCGTTCTGTGACACGCGGCGCGGAGAGCGTGGTGGTACATTAGGCGGAGGTGGATAGGTTGTTGGAGTCAGCATGGCTGGATGGTGTTGGTACTGTGCCTGCATCCCTGGATGGACGTCTTCGGCGGGTAGTTCGATGGCCATGGGGGCAGGGTCGGGAATAGTAGGCAGAGGCCTTTCCCACGGATTCTGGTATACAGGCCCAGACTGTCCCTTCTCCAATCCCTTCTCCATGCGCTCCCATCTCAGCTTGGCGCGATTGATTCGTGCAAGCTTTGCGGCGGCATCGATGTTTTTGCTCTGAACATCCGGCTCGGCGAGGTACATCCGTGTGTTCGTGCTGATTTCTGAAAGTCTGTTCCACTCGTTCATCCCAAACTCACCCACGCCTACGTTGACATTGAGGCGGTAGTAATTTTCGGGGTTCACTTGGCGCTTTGCAAGATGCTCTTTCATGGCTTGGTGGGTCTTTTCGCAGTCTTCGATTTTTCCGATGAGTCTTCGTCGCGCTTCTGCAAAGTCGCCTATGCTGCTGGAAACAAAGCCCTCCCACCACAGATGCTGCTGCTGGTTCGTCCCCTCTGGCCGCTTGCCTGTTCCAATGCTGATGAAGACGCCCACTTCGCGCCCTGGCCACTCATTGCACACAGCCTCATCGAGGATCTGTGGGGCAGGGTTATATTTGCCGGACCCCTCGTCCAGAAAAACGGATTGGCCTATCTGAATGGGCTTGAAAGCCAGTCCGGTTGCACACGTCGCACGTCCAGCTTGCCAAATGGTGGCATTCGGTTCGACAGCGGTTTCCTTGCGAGAGTCGTAGGAGCGTAGAAGAATCTGGCCGGTGCCCCCCTTCTTACTTCCTTTGTATACAGCCGTGACAGCTCTGCAGGAGTAAGTATTTCATCTGTCCTACAAAAGCTTTTACTCACGTCTTCGTGCGCTCCTCTCTCATGTCATACATCTTTGCATTCGGATTTCCCCACTTAAGAGCGGCTATGCGCAAATTCACCGGCGCTGAGCCTATCTGGCTGTACCGGCTGGCATTGCTCGCGGTCCTCTGCATATTGGGCAAAGCACTACCAGGGGACATGGGCGGACGATCCTTGGAAGAGGACGACATGCCCGAGTTGCTGTCGTTGCCTTCGTCGTCGTATATGGTGTGTTCGCGTACACAGTCCATGATGGCTTCTTCCAGCTTTGACGCCTTGAACAAGGTTGACCGATAGGGGATGCCGGCAAATGTCTTGTCCGTCTCAAACACCCTCCTCGTCATGCGCACGTAGACCTCCTTGCAAGTGTCGACGTCCAGCCTCAAGCGCCCCAGCATGATAGCTATCAGCCCCCCTGTCCCCGTTCCCGCAATGAGGTCGAAGTGTTCGCATGGTTTCGGTATCTCGTGTCGCTTTGGAGCTCTGCCCTCGATCTCGACGAAAGTCCTGTGCATCAGCTCCTGCAAGATTATAAGCATCGAGTAGCCGCGCACGCCTCCGCCATCTGCAGCACCAAGTCAGTCACTGACATGCTTAGAGCAGCGCAAGGCACATACCGAGAGAGAGGATGCGCAATGGCGGCCCTTTGGTCGTATCCTTGCGCCGGATCGCACTGTGTGCCATGTTGCTCGACGTGGTATGTGTGTCGATGTCGGCCAGGCGGCGCGTAAACGGCGGAGGTCGGTGTGCTAGCGAGTCGAGGGCGCTAACGAGGGTCGAGGGATTGTCGCAGAGGAATTTGGAGGGGAGAATGAGGAGAACAGAGGCATAGGAGAGAGGAGGAGTGCGGCTCGGCGGCACATGGAAGAGTCGGACTCTCACTTCTTGCTGGCCAGGTACCAAGCGCGCCATGAGGGTTGCGCATGCCTCGCAGACGTCAGTCACAGCCAGCACTAGCCCTTTGCGGTTAGAGGTGCGGGGCGGGGCGAGCACAGCCACATCCGACCATCGCTCTTCGACTCCCTTGCATCCTCTCATATGGATTTCTACACATCTCGCCGTGTCGGAGCATTCAGACTCCGTGAAGCTCTCCTCGATATTCAAAGGCAAAGATTCACAACATGAAGCAAGATTGAACATTCACACAGGCCACTCGCCGCCACCATGACTCCTGTTGACCGCAGCCGTCGGGCCAAGCAACCCAAATCTGGGCAAACCGAGGACCATCACCACGTGCCTGGAAGTCTGGGTCGCCCCACTTGGGGTCCCTTTCTCGAACCTGGGGCATAAGCGCCCTGAAGAGATCTGGGGAAGAAGGACAACGCCTGCAAGTCATCACCAACATGGGTGGCACCACGAGATCCGGAGACGTCGAGTACGTCCACATCGATCCACGCTTGTTCTACAGCTGTCTTGCCATTTTACTCGCCGCCTACTACTACTACCACCAGATCCTAAACGCACCGCCGCGTTCACATGATGGATCGAAGCCGTTGAAGATTTCCGAGGTCGGTCTGCCACTATCAAAACTTTGGGTACACCCTTGACATGTCTCTCGTGTTCAGATCTACGTCTATCCCATCAAGTCACTGAGAGGGACGCGCGTGAAGGCAGCCCTTGCGACGAAGAATGGCTTTCAGTATGATCGTATGTGAAAGAAACTGAGAAAAATGTTACCTCGTGATTAACCTGCTTAGGCACCTTCATGCTTCTCAAAGTCACCCCTGAGGGCCTCAAAAACATGCTCGTCGCCCAATACTACGAGATGACCCAGTTCTTGACGAGCATCGAACAGCCGACGGTCAATGAGAAGAAAAAGCCCTCCCTCAAAGTCGACTTCGTCTCACCTAAAGGTCCCAAGGTGGACCCCTTGATCATTCCCCTGGAACCGGACACCACCAACTTGGAAACCCTGGATGTCACCATGCACCGCAGCTCCACCTCGGCCTTCAAGATGCCCACCGAGTACAACGCCTGGTTCTCCAAATGCTTCGGCTACGAAGTAGTCCTTGCCTACCTAGGTCCAAACCGCCGGGACGTCCTCTTTGAAGATCTCAAGTCCAGCTTGGATGAGCACCAGATCACCTTCTCGGACTGCGCTCCTTACATGGTTGCCTCCAAGACCTCTCTATCCGACGTCTCCTCTCGCTTCTCCGATGGAAAGGAAATGGACATGACCAAATTCCGCCCCAACATCGTCGTCGAAGGCGCCCAAGAACCCTGGCAAGAGGATTTCTGGGCGGAGCTCAACATCAATGGCGTCAACGTCCCGCTCGCGCATAACTGTGTGCGGTGCAGGAGTATCAACGTCGACTACGCAACCGGTGAGCAGGCGCCGGGAGAGGAAGGAGAGGTACTCAAGAAGTTGCAGAAGGACAGGAGAGTGGATCCCGGGATGAAATGGAGCCCCGTGTTCGGAAGATACGGATATTGGAAGAAGAATCAGGGTCCGAAGCCATTCTCCGTCGGCGATGAAGTTTTCGTCACCAAGGTCAACAAGGAGAGGACCACGTGGAGTAAGTGTACATGTCACGGTTGCTAGCATTTTGCTAATGTGTCGTAGCTTGGAAGTCGGACTGGGGTGCGGAAGAGCCTGCTGCCCAATGAGTGTAAGTGTACGGGTGGACGGAGAATGCTGGGAATGTCGGAGGAGACGGAGTCGTGTACGTAAGTTTATTTGCAAATCTTTCAAAACTTACGTTCCGCATTCTACCCGGTTCATTACACGTACACCAATTCGTACACCCGTCGTTCACCACTACCGACCTCTGATCACGCCATTCCGCACACACCCCAGACTGCCCCTTCAGGCAGCTCGCAACAAAAAAAGGTCGAACACTGCCCAACAAATACCGGAGGAAAAGCGGAATTACTGGTTCTCCCTCGCATATCACCATCCCAGATAGCGTACATAAACGTGTCGAACCCGGTAATCCATGCGTGTTCGCAAGTGATACAGGAGGCTTGCTCATCGGAGTACCCACACGAGAGGAGTGTCGAACAGTGAAAGTGAACGGCCACTTAATACGGGAGTCTCGGTCCAACTCACTGCGGAGACATACGAGTACAGGAAGCCGGAGGAAAGAGGCGTCTATGGATTGGACCTCAAGCTGTTCTTCTGTGGAGCAGAGCAACATAGTTGGCACTCGAAGCGGGACTCTCGACCTCGTATGATGGAGCTCTGTCGTCTGTGTAGGCAGCTCGTGAGGAAAACTGTTGGATCCTGATCACTTATCTCTCTGGCTTCGAGTAACGCTGTGTCATGCACGTTGAACCTAACCGCAACGTGTTGTAAGACAAGGCGGACTCCTCCGTGACTCCTCCTATCACTCATCATCCGGTCCAGGAAACTGGTGAGAGAAAGGGTTCGATTTCAGAGCTTTGGCATATCCGCCCCCCTACAGCAAGAAAGCCCAGTTTTCAACGCCCCGCTACACAATTCCGCAGCACGCATCACTTTAAAACACGCATCATGACACTACCGTCCCCGAACCTCGGTAGAAAACGTGCTCAATACCCTAAGTCCTAGTTTCCTGCCCACGCTGCCTGGATTCCCCGTTCTCCATCACACTGCCATACCATGATACCCTATGATCAGTCTCCCCACACAGAGTTCCAACATAGCCGGCAGTAGCGTGAAAGCAGACGAAATGCCTCGTCACTTTCGAATCTCTGTATTGCCGTGTATGGAAAGCTGCGAGAAAAGTGTTGACTGCAGTGGGGAGATTTCAAAGTCTCATGGGGTACCACGGGATTTACTATGAGTAGCTTCGGAGACGGCGACGTGCTATGGGAGGGATGTTAAGTCATTACCTTTGTAAGAACACCCATACGCAGCAGACATGGGGATTCGGGGAACAGCGTTAGATTTTAGTAAGTATATGGGGAGGTGCGAGGTATACTTTGCTTCCGGGAACTTGGAATAGAAGAAGGGGTAAAGGCCGTCAATGACATTTCTAAACAGTTGTCATGAGAGAAAAGCCAGGGACGAGAAACGTGGTGATGTTCAGTGCGTATGTTCGCAGTCGGAGTCATAACTGCCATCTCATCTCGTAAGAAGAGACTCGTGCAGTAAGTGTGATATGACACTGTGACCATTATACTGCCATATCACAATCTCGCGAGGAAAATGCTGACTTCGTTTGGACCCTGCCCCGGCACTGGGCAGCATTTCTCCGTCTCCGTCATACTGTCATTCCAAGAAAGTCGCGAGCAAATTCTAGAATTATGGACCCTGTTCGACACAGGTTCACGGAACATGGCCTCGGGATAAGGTTGTATGGTGTAGTGTACCCAAGTCCCACCGTTTCAGGAAGATCGCGAGAGATCCTGTGTTGGAGTTTCCAGCCTTTCACCACATTGTCACTGTAGATGTTGTGTTGTGTCATGCAGTTTTCAAATTTCGAGGTAGGAAACTCGGGGGAAAAGGTGTTGAAATTAGATCTATATATTATGTGCTCATCTGTGTGATGTGGTTGTGTGATGCAGTTCCTAAGATAGGAAACAAGGTTGGGTGGGAAGGTGTTGAAGTATGCCTCCTCATAACGTTTTCATAACGTGCCTGAAGGATACGACCTGCGGGACCTACTGCAGGTACCCGGCGAGTTATTACGGGTCCAGGATACAGATTGCCGGATCGGAAAGGTTAGGAAGGAAGGTGTTGAAATGTTCGTCATAAAAAATATATCTTCACTGGACTTGAGGTACACTTTGCGGGATCTACTCCCGGCAATCTATGATGTATACACATTGCCGGATTAGGAAGGTTAGAAAGGAAGGTGTTGAAATGATCGTCATAAAAACTACCGCCTGTTGGAGCATACGACTGAACATACAAGGATAAAACAGGGGTCTAGAAGCTTTGTTAGGTGAAGAAGGGCTTAGTAAAAGCCTTCCCGCGACACCTTTTTGACTTGTTTTCGACAAGCCGTGCGAGGGTATTAGAACGCCTTACTTTTTAAAGAGAAGGGTGGGTACTAACAAGCGCGTTAGTAAAGAGAGTAACAAATAACACCTCCTAGAATGCGCGCTACTGCAGGAATCCATGCAATATTCAGTCGTATGTGAAAACAGGCGGTATGATCTTCGTATCCGGCAAATCATGATGCGTCCGCATTGCCGAATCAGGAAGGTTAGACAGGAAGGTGTTCAATTTTGCATCATTATTGATTGCGACAGAGGGTATGACTTCCGGGACCTACTGCAGGCACTCGGACAGTCATGATGCATACATGCTGAATCAGGAAGGTTAGGTAAAAAGGTGTTGAAATGTGCATCATGATGAATGATCTCCTATTCAATAATGATCTCCCATCAACTTGAGTGTAAAGTTTGCGGGACCTACTGCAGGTACCCGGCAGATCATGATGGATATAGAGTGCCGAATTCGGAAGGTTGGGTGAAAAGTGTGAAATCCTCACCTAGTTCCCCAGAAATGAGCGGAACATGCGGGATCTAAATGTCTGCTCTACAGGTACCCGTGGGTCATGATGTAGGAGTTGCCAAAGTAGGAAGGTCAAGAGAAGAGGTGTGGAATGAACTACGCTAGAAGACACCATTCTCTTTATAAGTGGGGAGGCATATGTTGGTGATGTCAGAAGAGAGCTTCTAGCGTATCTGGATGACGAGGCACCCTACCTTAGGTGTGGTCTTGCCGTATCAGGAAACTGAGCAGAGAAGTGTTTATTTGCAGAGGATCCATGGAAGACTCGACAGTTTCAAGACCCTTCTGGAGTAGGAAAGTTGAGCAAGGAGTGTTCGTTGTGAGACTTACGACGACCTCCGGCGGAGCAGCATACCACCTCCTCAGGCCGTTTCGCAAACATCAAAATCTTCATTACTCGCGGTCCAATACCCCATCAGTCTACCTAGAAAACATTCCCAACACCAACTCCCTTCCCACCATCCATCTTCCTCAAACCTCCCTCTACCCGTGCCTCCCCAACCCATGCAACCATCCGACAACAGCCTTCGCACAAACCTGCGGATGCTCCTCAACCACAAAATGCCCTACCCCATCCCCAATCCCCACACACTCCAACCGTCCCCGCTGCCCCATCCATTCCTCCCACACGCCTTTAATATCAAACCTCTTCCCAAGATACTCCTCACTATACAAGACCAACACATCACACCCCAACTTCCTCCCTTCTTCCTGATCGCTCTCCTGCTCATCGACATCCACCGTAGCACCAGCTTCGTAATCTTTATTACTCGCATCTACAACACTTGGATTCAAAAAAAAACCCGTATAGACATCAAAACTACTGTCAGATGCCAAATTGGTGAGAGAAGAGGCTCGCGATCCAACCCAGCGATGCAGGAGGTCTGAGCACCATCGATCACCACCGTAGGCGGAGATCATGGCGTTGGCTTGCGGGACATTTGCCAGGAAAGGCCAGTGAAAGAATCCAGTGACTGCCCGTGACGAGGCTGCCGAGTGCCATTGTGTTAGGGTCGGTACCTGTGATGTACGGTCAGCTTCCCATCCGGTCCTCCATACCTAGCGAGTAAATGGTGGGTTGCGATACATACGATATCAATCAAACAAACTCCCTTGATCTGCACTCCGCTGAACCCGGAAACACAGAGGCGATGCGCTACACGTGCGCCTCGGTCGTGTCCAATGAGGATGACAGGGATATCTTGAGACGAGGGGCGAGCACAACTGCGCTGGAACTGCGTTTGGAGTGCGGAGAGTACGGCTTTTCCGATGCTGAGTTTGTCGTTGTTTTCGATGGGGGCTGAAGCACCGTAGCCGGGCAGATCAGGGATGAAGAGTGATGTTTCGGATGGGAGAAGCTCAATGAACTGGGGTATACGTGTGAACAAGAAAGGTTGTTGAAGAGGTTGACACAGTCATATTGTGCGGGTGCTTACATGGCGCCATCTTTTAGGTTCGTCAACGAGGAACAGGGTCGGGTGAGTGGAAAGGGCTTACAGGTAGGAGGATTGCGGGTAACCGTGGAGTAGGACTAACACTGGGTTCTTGTCCGATGCGGCTCCTAGATTCCGCGTGTAGGTGCACACATGTTCTGCATTGACGATGGTTTTGGTGAAACCGAATTCAGCGAACTTCTGATCTTGGAGAGATATGGCAGTTTCGTAAGCGGTCATGGCTGCTATTAAAGTTTGGCTTCAGGAACAGGTCACGACTTCTCCAACTCTTGTTCTCGGAGCTGAGATATATGGAATGGTGTCGTGGAGGGTAGTGTATTTGTAATGACGCGATCGTCGGCAAAACCTGCCCCTCTCCGACAAAGGCATGCGACACGAAATATGCGAATGCGTAGAAGAGTCATATTGTAACCAGAACCGGGTATTGTCGTTCCCATAAAATCCCACAACGCCATCGCTATGCTTTGAATAAACCAAATACACCCTCTTACTGTTCCCTGGCGAGCACCATTTTCTCCCTCTCCGCCTGTCGCCTGATCTTGCCCTTCTTCGTGTGCCTTCTCTCGTTCTCTTCTCTTCTCTTGATAGACTTGAGTTCTTCGCTCTTGATCTCCCCAGCCTTCTTGACCACCTTCGGCACGTGCCTATGGCGGGATATGCGCTTGATCTCCGGCATGTGGGCGAATCGTTCCTTCAGAGAATCGTCATACTGCAGCTTTTGTCGGAGCGCAAATGACTTGGTGCCCTGTCGTGAAGAGGCCTTTGCGCGCCAGAGTCGGATATTGCCGTCGTCGCTGCCGGACAGAACGTAGTTGTTGTCTGGCGCCCAAGCCACAGAAAATACCCTCTGCATCCGCTTGGTGTGGTAGATGTCTCTTGCATGTCCCTTGGCTCGCTCCCAGAGACGGATGCTACGGTCATAGGACCCAGAAATGAGCTCCTCTCCAGTGGGGCTGAAATCCACGCTCATGACAGCTGCAACATGCCCCTTGTACACGTTGAGAGCCCTCTTCATATTTCGCATGTCGAACATGTAGATGTTATGGTCCTCGTTTCCGACGGCGAAGTTGAAAGCTTCCATAGGGTTCCAAGCGATGGAGTTCGAGGCGAAGTTGAGCACGGTTCGGTGGAGGGGGGTGTCAGTGCGGACGTCGTATAGGATGATGCTGCGGTCGACGGCGCAGGAGGCGAGGATGGATGTCTCGGTCTGGTTGAAGGATATGGAGTTGATCGTGTCGATGGCAGTGGGCCACTGGAGTGTCTGAACCGGTGCTCCGGAGTTGCGTGTCTCATCATAGATGCTAATGTTCGAGCTGGCAGCGGCGAATGACGGCTGGGTGCGGTGATGGGTAACGGAGGTAAAGGCTGAACTGCCTAGCCATGTCGAGATCGGGGCTTTCGACCCAGAGTAGGGCTCGTACATCTTGACCGTGCGATCGGTTCCGCACGTAATGAGCTTCTTGTTCCTGGTCCAGCACATGCCCTTCACTAGGTTTTGGTGCGCCTTGCTCTGCCACATTTCTTGCCGATCCGTGAGACTCCAGACTTTTACCACGCCGTCACCGCTACCGGATGCAAAGTGATCCAGTCTGTGGGAGTCAGTGCAGGCCAGACAAGGCCATTCTATGAACTTACGATTCCGGATCTTTCGCAAACGCATACACTCCGTCGACGTGACCGGGTTCAAAGCTGCCCAGGAAGGGTTGCGCAAACATACGCTCCATCTTGGTCGCATTCAGAGCTCTTGTATATTCTCTTGCCCTCTCGAACGGGTGCATATCGGGATCCAGGTTGCGGGTGGCGCGCGTAACATTGGAGCCAGGTGCCTGCACCGAGGCGGCGGTCTGGCTGAGCGCTTTGATCTTCATTGCGACACGAAGCCTCGCAGACTTAGGCTTATGGAAAAGAGGTCGAGGATTGCTAAGGCCTGCTACATGGCGATAGCTGGTGATGTTCACAAAAAGTTTCGGCGGGTCAATCCGCCGAGGTTCTCCCGGCCATCCCCGGCAAGTTTTTCCGATCCGCACACATCACATTTTGGTGGTCTAGCGAAGTACAACTCCAACCTACGACGACCAGCCCATCACCCCCGACGCCGAACTAAGTCACGATGAAGTTGTAAGTCGCCTCGCTCGATTTTCTGTGTGCGATTTGGGCGGTGCAATGCGACTCCGGAGTGCGCCTTGGCCGTGCAGATTGGAGATGGACTCTTGGATCTATAGTGGCATTGAACCTGTTACTGACTGTCTTCCGCAGCCTTAAGACTGGACGCGTTGTCGTACGTTTTGCTCGCTCGAATTTCTCCCTCGACCGCACTCACAATCCCCCCAGATCATCACCCGCGGCCGCTATGCGGGCAAGAAGTGCGTGATCATCCAGCCGCTCGACAACGGCACCAAGACGCACCCCTTCCCCCACGCCCTCGTCGCCGGCATCGAGCGCTACCCACAACAAGTCACCCGCCGCATGTCGAAGGGCAAGCAGGCCAAGAGGTCGAAGGTCAAGCCTTTCGTCAAGCAGGTCAACTGTACGTGAAGGACGGAGGGAAGAATAATGGGGCAGCAACTGATCCGGTTAGACACCCACCTGATGCCCACCCGCTACACGCTCGAGCTCGAGAACCTCAAGGGCGTCGTTTCGGCCGACACATTCAAGGAGGTTTCGCAGAGGGAGGATGCCAAGAAGACCGTCAAGAAGGCCTTCGAGGAGAGGTACACGTCCGGAAAGAACAGGTGGTTCTTCACGCCGCTGCGGTTCTAGATGCTTCTTTTCTATCATGGCTAGGCGTCAGGAGGGATTGGGCTGACACGGGTGGAGTCCCGCATGAGCATGAGGCGGATAGCAGTTAGGCCAGGCAACAGAGGACCCTGCCAACTGTGCATGTATTTCGAAATGAGGCATCGGAAAACTTTTAGGTTCCAGCTCGGGGCAATACACCTTGATTCGGCTCGTCCAGGTCCGGCCCGATGCGTGCTACGGTGACTGCACTCACGGAGAAAGCGAAAGTACGAAGGCAGAAAGCGAAATTATACTCCATTATCCGATCTAGTAAACGAGGTCTGCGCGACACCAAAACAATCCTTCTGATGAGAGGAGACAATCTCCAAGCCGAATGATTCCGAAACCGAACTCAACATATACGAGGTATCCAACATGCGAAATCATCAACAGTACTAACCATGTAGTGAAATCCTCCCTCAGAACGCTTCGCCGAATTGCTTCGCCCAATTACTTCGCAACCTCGTTCGCCTTCTTCTGCGCCTGCTCTTTCCTGTGCACCAGGTATTGGCTCACCCAGTTGTACGAATCTAACCCCATGCGCAACTCGGTGCTAATCAGCGCCTTCACGCTCTTCACCAACCCATCTTGCCCACCCGTCTTCCTATATTCATCCTCCCAAGTCTTCCACACATACTCCTTCCCCTGACCGGCCAGTACAAACGGCGCCGTCGCCAACGACGTCACCGTCTCCTTCAGCTTCTCCGTATCCTCCTTCACGATCGGGAACTGCGTCTCTACCTTCGACAACCCAGAATCGCCGAGTTCATCCGCGCGCGACAGGTACGGCGAGAGGTAGGAATACGGGGTTCTGAGGTAGGGATGCAGAGGTGCGACGACGCGCTCGTAGGTGGTGTTGAAGACGGACAGCGATTTCGCGCCGTATGGATGCGCGCGGAACGTCTCGACGCTGTCGTGCACTACCGGGTACGATTGCAGATGCTGATTGGTGTTAGATTACGTGCGGTTGTGGAACGCGAGATATGATGACGGGTGGACGGGCTGGACCCTGTGATGTGCTGTGGAATGTGGAGATGTGTGGGGTGAGGGTGTGTGATGTTGGGAGGGGTGAGTACGTACTGAGAGGACTTTGGAAGCGGGTTTCTCGCCGTTTGTCATGGGTGTTTCTGTGGTGCCGTTCATGTCTATTTGGTCTTTTTCTGCGTGAGGCATGGTGGAGATGGGAGCTGTTGTGCGATTCTTTGTACGTGGTTTTGAATGAAGGTCCTGTTGGAGAACGGTACTTGTGAGCTTTTGCGAGGCAAGATAACGACAGCCCCAGCCTGTGTGAGCGCTCACCTTATTATACGCCACCAAAAATCTGGCCGTGTGCGATATGACGCTGCAGATTCCGTGACGCTGTGCTGAAAACGGCGCTGTTGCATGTGGTAGGCGAGCATGTGAAAGTGATGGCGGGCGCTAGCGAATCGCGTTATCGATAAGGCGCGGAACAACTTCAACGTCAGGGTTTGGAGAAAATTGACCATGCTATGCGGTCATTAAGTTTCTGGCTGAATGCAAGTTGTGTACATAGAGAGCTCTCATAAAAGTGGAATAACAAGGTGTCTGCGCTTTCAAATGCTCCAACAGTAGGTGATTGTGAGGTTTGATGGCGTGGATATCACCTGCATTCCAAATGTTGTGCAGCGTCTCCAACATGTGAAAGAGCTTGGACCCGCGATTATCGAAAGCATTTCAGATACTATCTTTGGACGAGCTTTGAGACCCGGAAGCAACTCGGCTCTGGAACCGGAAGAATACGGGATCCCTGAGTGGTTGGGTTTATCTTGTGTGTCCAGTGAGTGTCGATATCTGTTGCACATGTCCTTGCCGTTCGGTTCAGTTCATTGGGCTGTCTGGGAAGCGCTCTCTCCCAATAGTCGTGGATGAAGTTACGTTGACGACGCCTGCCAATGATCCTGGCACACTGCGAGGTTAGTGGTCTCAAGTTGTAGGTAGGCATGATTTTGAATGGTTGGAGCTTCCGAGGGGCGTTATGTATGGTGTTGAGCGAGGCCGATGTGATATCGCCCTCCATGAGTTATTGAGGGCACAGTGTTGGTATATCAAACTCAAGGCCTTTCAAGTTACTTGTACATGCCTTACCAACGAGTTTCTAAGGTCCAAAGATGAGTTCCTCCAGTTCCTGTATCTACCCTACGTTTGTAGGGCACGCCACACTGTGGCGCACCTTCCCCATCGCCACACCAATCGTCTCCCTTCGCACCCCCTTTTCTCCAAAGAACTCTTCGCTTCCACAATTTTTCTATTTCGTCGCCAAATGCCGACACCTGCACGTTTGACGCCCTCCTCGGAGTGGCAAAGTTCACGACTCGTGTCTTTCCATCCGAGGTCTTAGCTGTGGTGCTTTCTTCCGGAGAGGTCGAGACCATTCACGCCACTTTGTTTCCAAGTTGCGTGCACAAAACGACTTCACGTGTTGGTGCTGTAAGCGAGGAATAAAATTGAGAGCCGTGAGTGAAAGTTTCCCAGATATTGGTTATTGGGATTTTGGATGTATGCCGTAGGTAGCCGGTGTGTCTGTGGTTCTATACCGGGGTGTTGGAATTCGGACGTTGAATTGCACCTTTGTTTACAGAAGCCAAGTTGCGGTTTCAAGTGATCGGTATGGCTAGCGGCCAGAGCTTGCGAAGTTGCTTCATTCATGCGGCGATGAAAAAGCTTCGCAATCGGTCTGTTCATAGGACAGTGAAGGAGCTTCAAGACCAGTTCGTTCATGAGACCCTAAAGAAGCTTCAGCGACTCCATCATTCTCTAACCCAGGTCTTCCATATAATGAGCTCGCTGAGTCGTCAGACTCAATGCCATCGTAAGGAGCGAGTGAACTCCCCATCTCGGGGACGGATAGGGATGAAGATGCGGTGACTTTTGTTCAACTAAAGAACGAAACAACTGGTCCTGAAGGTTATTAAGCTGCCTATATTAATGGTTTTTTTCCCCATTGGACAAGCCTGAACATGGTAGCCGGGCGCTTACCTGCACTGCATCTCAAGACCCCATATGTGCACCCATACCTGCAGCCTCAACGTTAGTGACAACCACGCCCATGAGCCATTGATGAGAACGAAACAGCTAGAGTTGTGCATTATTTAGCTGCCTAGATAGCATTAAAGGCCTCTCACGTTTAATGAACTGGGCGAAGATAGTTGGGCGTTTATCTGCACTACACTGCATACCCATTCGTACCCTTGTCTGCAGCCTTAACGTCAGTGTACAGCAACGACAAGCTCATAAGTCAGTAGGAATATTCTATATCTACAACATGTGCAATATATGGTCTATCAGAGTCTCAGGGTATCCTAAGCATGTACAAGGTAATCCAGAAAGCGATTTCGAGCGACTCGTCTACAACGCAACACAGGCGAGTGCGGGCAAGGCAGCAAGAAGCCACGAGAAGGAAGCAAACGTGACTGCACCCGACGTCGCACTTTCCGTAGCATTTTGTTCCATAGAAGTGGCAGAAGCAGTCCCGGAAGCCGTCTTGGAGCTCTCCTTGATGTTGTCGTTCCCTCTGAGCTGTCCACCCGAGGACTCCTCCTCTTCGAAGTCTTGTCCCGTGGCCTTTGCAATCGTCCACTTGGCAGCATCACCGTTGTAGAGGTCGAAGTAGTTCAGATGCTCGTCGACAGAGGCGTCGGCTCCGCCCTTGGCACAGACGGGGTCTTTGGCGTTGCAGTATTCGCGGAGGATGTCGGCGTAGGCGTTGACGGCTTCGACGGACTCGGGGCGGCGCGTTTGCGTTCCGTTGAATTCCCGCGCGCTCTGGCCCGCACTGAGGGTCCGTTCCAACTCGACGGTGTACTCCTGATCCGCGGCGCGCACAACTGCGCCGAAGACGAGCGCGGCAACGACTATACAGGTTAGAAGACAACAAATCCAACGAGCGCTCACGTACTGTGCGATCCAGGAACCTCGTTCCTGTCCAAGGGCGGGCTGTCCTGTTGGTCCTCGCAATGGAAGCCAGGACCTCCACCGCCTCCAAGGATATCGAGCGCGACCGAGCCACCCTGGGAGAAGCCAGTAAGGATCAGCTTGGAATCCGGGCACTTCTCAGCGTAGCTTTTGAGCTGTTCCTGTCCGGCAGTGGCACCAATGTATGCCGACTTGCACCACATGCCAGGTCCAGCATACGAGCTGTTGGCGGGGTAGACGATGTTCTCGTAGCCGCAATCCTCCAACCCGTCGCAGATCTCCTTCACGAGAGGGCCCAGGTGGCCGGGATAGCCGGAATCGGAACCACGGGCAATGAAGACGTGGTATTGCTGGCATTCGGAGCTCTCCAAGGCGGTGACTTCGGGGCTGACACATGGTCCAGGGCTGCAAGTCGGGTTGTTGTCATCCTGAGCGAGGACAGCCGCAGTGAGGAGCGCGGCGGCAATGATTGATTTCATGGTTGTTATAACTGAGCAGATCGAAGAAGATATTAGAGAACCTCGGGCAGACGTAGAAACGGCGGTAGAGAGCGTGTGATATTAGATATTTGGAAAGGAGATGGGAGGTACCAGGAGATACGAAAAAAAGTAACAAGCAAGAAGTATATGCAAAGCGAGCGTGTGTGGTCGAAGCAGGAAACGAAGGACAAAAGAGTCTCAGGGGAAGCCGCGATTTCGCATGTCCAAGCCCTGGAGGCGAAGTGGAGCCTGTTGTTGTTAGAGATCGCCCCTGGTCCAACGAAGAGGCTCTGGTGGCTTGGACGGGCCGAGGATCGCTTGGCTTGATTCCTATTTTATACGTTCGGCGCCAGTGGTGACGTGGACTCAATGATCGACTTTGCTGTTCAGAATGACAGCATTTAAATGGGGGAGAGGAGACGAGGTAGATGTACGCGAAATGCGCTTTGAACGGCAGTTCATCTCATATGAGAGGCGGAATTCGCGAAAGAGATGTCTGGAGGTTATGTGTTCTAGAGATCGGTTTGCGCAACCCCATAAGTCACCCTGCTAGCGCGACTTGGCATTTACTGGGCACTTTGAGACCCCTTCATACGAAAGGTAAAATCAAACAATCCTCATCAAATGCAAACCCGTTGCCTTCTCGTTACTACTCTGCAGTCTACCAATAACGATAGTCCGATATTCTGCACATATTATGTGGCATGATCAACTCACGAAGTCTTCACTATCATACTACATTCGCTTTTGTAGTCTGCTTTAAGTTAACGTTAATCCAGATACATCTACATATAACTATACATTCCCCTCCACATTCACGACTTACCCATCACCACTCTTCCCATAAAAAACCTCAGACCACCCACCTCTCGGGTAATCCGTTCTCATCCATTGAACAACCAGGAATATACAGAATTATGCTTCGCAGGCATCATCGAGACTACCCAAGGATCAATGGTGGTCAAACTTATCGTCGTCAGTTCTGTGTCGGGTTGTATCGGCTACGCCTACTCTGTATGAAGTCTGCGACACACAGATGGCATTCTAACCTAACCCCTCTCTTGCTCAGAAAGCGATATGGTTGCAGATTAGATCGGCGTGGTGTTGCGTGAGTGTAAGTAGCAATTTCCCAAAAATCACACTGTGTATAAAGTTACCCGATCCTGTAAACACCACAGGCAGCAAACACACTCATCTAACACCACCCATCTCTATAAGTTCCTTACTTAGCTACCTACAATGCTAACGGAAGAAAAAATGTTGTGCGCCAGAAACCCAAACCGGAACGTGAAGCAAGAGCTAGAACACCGGAAATGCAGTAACGAAAAAAATGCCTACAATGAGAAAAAAGAAACCGATCAAGAGACGACGAGATGAGCGCGCACCGGAAAACCCAAAACATTCAAGAAGGGGCAAAAAAGTGCCGTTATGATATGTAATTACCCATCAGTATATTTTCATAGTGCCAGCCTGATGTGGTCTGTCTCTCTTGAAATCACCTTCGGCTTCTGAGAAGAACGAACGCGGGCATCCGCAACACGTGGACTGCGCCACGCGTCCCCAGAACACAAGTACCCGCTATCACGCACCCTATCAAGGCAGCGTCCTATCAGGGCAGCGTGACGTTGAACTCCCAAGTCCCTAAATCAACGAATCAGTCTCACTCCCATCATGCCAAATGCACAAGAAAACTCACCATCCTTGAGATTCGTAGCCGTATCATCCAGCAGGATAATCCTCCTCTTATTACAATACGCCGTCTTATCCAACATATCCCTCTTCAGCCCCTTAAGCTGATCAATCGGCTTCTCAAACATCTCGCTGAGATTCTCCACCGCCATCTCCAAATCCTTCTGATTATCCTCGAAAATCTCCGTCAGGTTGTTGCGTGCCAGGTAGTATGCGAACGCGTACGTCCACTTGAGCGTCTGTCGACACTGCTGCAGAGCCTGCGACGCGGCGTCTAGGAACTGCACCTCGATCCACGACATGCCCGTCGAGTTCTGCAGCTGCGTCATCTTCTTCTCGGTCTTGAGGTAGATGTCTTTGTCGAGTTTGGCGGATTGCTCGTGGTTGGCGTAGCGGTTGTAATAGTGGAGGTAGCGTTCTAGGGACTGGCGCGAGCGGGCTTGGGCGTCGCGGGCGTCGTGGCCGGATTTCTCTTCGTACCGGTTGCAGTTGTACCATGCCGTGCCGTGTTCCGACCATACGCCCATGCACATCCAGCAGAACTCGTTGCGGCATTTGCGACACGTCATGTGGTTGCAGCCGCCGTTCTTTTCGATGGTAGAATGGCACTTGGGACATTCTTTTGTGTTTGCGGATATCCAGTTGGCGGTCTCAGAATCGTCTTCGCACTTCTTCATCCACTTCTTAACTAGAGCGCAGGGTGCGGGTTGGTGGTCGTTGAGCGTGCAGCCAAAGCAGAAGTAGTGGCCACAGTTGCAGTGTACCGTGGGTACGATGCGCATGAGCTCTCTGTCCTTGATCTTGCAGTCCACTGCATACACGCAATTGGGTGCCGGGCACCACTTGAGGTTCTCCTTGTCGTCGACGTAGGTTCGGTTGATCAGCTCGTTGTATCTGCAGCGGTTAGCATCCGTCGGTCTCCGCTAGACCCAAACTTACCTGTCCCTGAGATCAGGCGGCAGCAGCAGATCGAGCGACTTTGAGTCCACGATCCTGTTGCATTTGTCTCCCGGGCATCTGATCCTCGCTGCCTCTCCCTCATCCTTGATCTTTGTCCTTAAGTACCTCTTATAACAATCCACACAAAACCTGTGTCCACACTTCATCGCGAAAGTCTCCATATCCTCATCGTCATCGCAGCAGATATCGCACACGAATCCGGGCACCTTCATCACTTTCGGCGGATGTTTCTGCACCTCCTCGCCCAACCCTGCCTCCTCGAGCACCTCCTCCCTCCTCTCCAGATATGCCTCCACCAACTTCTCCTTATTCCATCGAGAATGCCTTAGCAATATCGCCGTAGCCTCCGGCGGCTGTTCCAAGATACTCGAAGTTTCCGCAATCTGTTTATCCTGCTGAGCGTGGATATCCGCGGGACTGAAGACGTTGAAATCGACCTCGTAGGCATGTTTTGTAGGCTTAATATCCTTATCCTGCGTCTCAAACCCCACATCATCTTCCTCCTCAACCTCGAAGTCCGACTCTGCGAAAACATATTACGTCAGTTCCCTGCTTCCGGGCAGACCAGAAAGAACAGCAGCAAACAGCAAACACTCACCATCATCCATATCCACATCGCTGTCCTCCATGAACCCATCGTCGCTCATCTGAGAGCTGTTGTACTCGTTTTCGGAATCCATGACAGCGGAGGCGGCGGTAAGCGGCGTAGCAGGCAGCTGCTCGGCACTATCGTTGCTGCTGCCCGACTCCTCCTCCTCCGTCTTCGCTTTTTTACTGGTCTGGCTCGCGGGAGTAAGCTCGCTCAGAACGGAGGCCTTGCGCTTGGGAGCTGCTGGAGGCGACGTCGTGGTGGTTGCGAGTGGCACCTCCGGAGCCGAGCTCGTCGTGGATGACGAGACAAGGGCCCAACGGGGTCGAGAGCTAGCAAATCTGGGGGTGGGAGGCGAATAACACCAGGAAAACTCGGCTCAGAAACTGCAGACAGAGCGGGAAGTACCAGGGTGAGAGAAAATGTGCTCAGAGCTGGAGAGTGGAGGGTTGTACGACGTGTTACTCTTGTTGATCGAAGGAGCAGTCGTGGATGTCGCGGGGTCGCCCGATGCAGAAGGTGGCTCGAGCTCGGTTGCGCCACCTTCACCGCGTGCTACGCCACAGTGAATGCTATGTTGCCTAGGCTGGGCAAACAGTCAACCACGTCGACAAAGTTCAGCCAGCAATATTCAAATCGGAGATCAATTCTTCTTGACATTGCTGCCTTCTGATGCAGGTCTTTTTCACTCAGCCACCACCACCAACATCGATCCACTAGTCCTCCTCGGAATCCTCATCATCCTCCTCCTCACTACTCTCTTCCTCCGACGACATATTCAAGAAATCAATCAGCTGCCCCGTCTTCGCCCTAACCTTCATCATCTCCTCATTGCTCTGCGATCTTGCATCGTCCCACCACTGCAACATGCCCGCCTCCTCCACCGCATCCATTGCCACCAGCTTCGTCGCTATGCTCAGTAGCAAAGCGCCTCCATTCTCGCGATGCGACAGCTCGTTCTGCAGTAGCACCATAAAGTCAACCTGATCTTCCTTCTTGGCCTGGGCCTTGTCGAAGATACTCCTGTCAACAAGGTCCTTGTGCTGACCGAAGACGTCCTCAACCGCCTCTTTCATGCCTGCGCCGCTATTGGTCAGTTGTGAGATGCGCTTCACAAAGGACACAGCGACGGCGCGCCGTACTTGATGATCTGATGCGTTCGTGCTCATGCGCAGCGCGGTAAGTTCGAGCTGGATGTTAGCCGACTCGTGACCCTCCACGAGCGAGTCGTAGATGCTGGCCGTTGCATCGTGATCGAAGTTGGCGGCGTGCTGGCTTGCGTAACTGTCTTGGGAGCCGATGGACAGAAAACTGTCGGCTGCCGGTCGATTGGTGTTGTGTGCGCCTTGGAAGTAGTCGTCTGACTCTGAGTTCAGCGTCGAGATGGACTCTGCGGAAAGCACCATATTTGCGAGGTTGTAGACTGGTTTATTAGCTGTTGCCCCAAAAACTTCAAGATGCCGCAGCTTACTTGACCGTTGCGTGACCAGCCCATCCACAGTTTCATCTTCATCCTCCTCTTCTGGATCCTCAAACTCGAAGCCGTCGCCTCCTTCTCCGACGACAGAGAAGTCCGGATCCCCTTTCTCGACCTCATCGTCGTCTTCACGTTTCCGTTTGGCCCTCGTGATCCTGTGCTCGCCACGGATCGTCATGCCATCAGCGATGCGCACGCCGTACGATACAAGTGCTCCCGGCTCGACTGTGCAGTTCTTTCCAATGGAAGCCTCGTTTGCAATGATGCTCTGTTCAATCTTTGACCCGTCGCCGATGCTGGCATAGTCCCAGATATACGCATCTTTGATAGTGACATTGCGTCCAATCTGGCAGTGCCGACCGATAATGCTGCCCGAGACGACGCTGCCATCGCCAATACTGGTTCCGCGTCCAAGCACTGTTTTGGACTGGATGACACAGTCCCGCGCCAATATGACGCCCTCCTCTTTGTAGACGTTCCCTTTTGTCAACCGGTATGATTGCCCCTGGAGCAAGTTGCTGTCGGGACATATCGGGTATGCCCAGCGAGAAACGATATCTTTGCTGACTGCATCGTACGCATGTAAGCTCTTGACTCTAGCAGCATAGTGATCATTGACGATGTGGGTGTGGATCGTTTTGCCGTTCAGTTCGTAGTCTTTCAATACGCTGTGTAGGAAGCCTTTGCGAGGCGCTTGGAAATCGAAGTTATCGCTCCATAATGCCAGCACGTCAGGCGTGCAAATATCGATACCACAATCTATCAGGTCAGCCCGGATAGACAGCTCCTCGTGCTCAAAAAGCTCTTCTGGGATGGAGACAAAGTTTGTTCCATCCTTGTTCGGCATCTGCTCGAAATGCAGACAACGGTCTTTGCTCGGGTCGATGACGAAAACAGGGTTCGTGCCTTGGGCTTTTGTGCGGTGTCGTCTGCCGGCTTCGCGGAGGACCATGGTCATGATAGCGTTCTTGTCTTTCTCGCGGCGGGCGCGGTGTGCTGCTAGTGCAGACTCGAGCGGAAGGTTGCTGACTACATCGCCATAGACCAGCAGGAAGTCGCCGACGAGAAGGTCACGGGTGTCGAGGTCCCGCATGGCATCTCCTATCGAGTGGGAGGTGGACTGGACGAGCTCCAATTTCTCGAAGGGCGAGTACTTCGAACTCCATTTTGACTGACTGTCCACGACTTAGCATGCTTTTCTTCGAGCATAGGCAAGCGTACTTGATATAGTCCTCGACCTGATTCTTATGCGCACCGCAGTACACGAAAATCTCCTTGACGCCAGCATTTGCCAGAAACTCGAAGGTGTACTCGATGAGAGGGATGTTGGCAAGGGGAAGCAGACACTGTAGAGGTGTCAGCGCGGCTGAGATTGGTCGTTGTGGTACTGACTCGAGGCCGTTCCAATGTGAATGGGTTGAAACGCGTTTCGAAGGGGTCTGCGAGGATCTGCCAGCGTCAGTGTCGAGTCTTTTGTAAGGTCGGTGGTTCCACTCACCACGGCCTGCAGAGGGTCATCGCGCTTCTCCTCGCCAGACTTTGCTTTGTCGCCCTGGCCTTTCTTGCCCTTTGGCGGCATGATTGCAGAGGTGCTATATTTCCTCTCCCGGGACTGGTGTGGTTATCGAGGAGCGACTGCTGTGTGCTAGCGGTGTTACGAGTTACAGAAAAATTGTGGCGGCACGTTGCGGGGGGCCGCGGGCTGTCGTATATGAGAGCGAGCGGTGGTCGACGGGCCGGCCGGGGCGGATGTCGAGGCTGCAACGGAAGTATACAGTAGTCTGAAGTTAACGATAATAGCAAAGTGGGCAGTCTAGGAAGACGCGCGTGCGGGTGTAACGCGTTGGTGCGTCACCGTCGGTAACGGCGTCTGCGGGGCACTTGGTTCGGAGATGTGGCTGGTGAGTCCGAGTCTCTGGGATCACCACAGGGCTGGAGCTCTCCAGCAGCCCAGGGCTAGACTTCAGGAGCGAATAGCAAAGCACGTGAAAGCATCTCCAGGGTCCCAGAAGCGCTCCAGATGTGCCTGGGCACCGAGATCTAGGCCCCATCACGACAGGCCAGAAACGCCCATTAATGCATCAGGAGCTTATTGCAACGACACACGCGTGCATACATAGGTGCGGCCATCCCCCACCTGGTCTTACCTTGATACATCCCAACATCCTCCCGATTTGAACGAAGTCGAATTCTGATCCCATCTGTTAACATCTACGTATCTTGCGCCGAATGGAAAAACGTGCTGTACAGCGCGATGAGGCAGCCTAACCTTGGAAAGCACTTCTACACCTCCCGTCTATCCCGCTCCTCGCACGCCCCCAAAGCGGAGGTCGCTCGCACAGTACAATGACCACCATGGCCACAACAGAGCACAACATGCCCACATCGTCAGAAGCAACCAGGCACTCAAAACGTCAGTCCACGCTGCCCTGCAACGTCGAACGCCTATCACAACGCCGACCGCAACCTCTACCGCAGAGCCCAACGCCAACCGCACCGGCCCACGTGAGCCCATCAATCCTGGTCTTCGACGATCCCACCATATGAGCCTCAAACATGCCATCCCCTGACCCATCCTGGGCCTAGGCCATGTGCGAATCCAAGACAGGCCCTACCGCTGTCTTTGCATTGGGTTCATGGCCTGCTGTGGCTGTAACTGAGGCCCGCCGTACATCTGCTGCCGCTTGGCCATGTTGTTGGTCTCATCTCCGCCGGATATCTCCGAGAGCTGCCTTCGATGTCCCTGTGCCTGCGCCTGTGCCTGCGCTTGCGCTTGCGCATGTGCGTGGGCCTGCGCCTGCGCCTGGGCTTGGGCCTGCCGTTGCTGCATCGACATCTGCGGCGACGTCTGGTACTGTTGCATCGGGACCGTGACCCCGTAGGACCCAGGGAGGACTTGCTGTGCCTGTTGGGCCTGCTGCGCCTGCTGTGCCTGCGCCTGCTGCATGGCCTGCATGTACTCATCTTGGACACTGCTTCCAACAGTACCAACCGGGGATACTCCAGGAAGGTTGTTCGGCGAGTTCCAGTTGCTCGCACCTGCAGGGGACCTAGCCGGAGACTCCTCCTCCTTGAGGACCTGCCTCGTCGTCAACAACGGTTGAGGCGCTCCAGCTTGCGGAGCCGTCATGCCGTCGACCTGATTCTTCCTCAAATGACTAAGGTGCTTCTCCAGCATCAATAGGAGGCCGTCCTTGGTGAAGGGCTTGGGAAGAACATCGTTCATGCCTAGAAAGATCAGCGACTAGCCTCCGATACTATCATCAATGAGGCGAACAAACCATGGCTAAAATACATCTGGATATCATCACTGCGGATATTGGATGTCATGGCAATTATTGGGGTAGTGCTGTCGAATTGGCGAATTAAGTGACAAGCAGAAACGCCATCCAAATTGGGCATGATAATGTCCATGAGGATAAGATCATACTTGGACCCTGCGTTCATCTTGTTGACCGCTTCCAGTCCGTCCAACTGTTCGTCGTTAGCAAAGGCGAGCCCAAGGGGGCTAATCGACACTTGCCGAAACGTCAATTGAACAGGCGAAAGAGTACAGAAATTTGTGACCAATGCGTCGACATGTCGAATCATCCTCAACCAAGAGAATCTGAGGCTGCCTAGTCCACCCAGGATCTACATGGTTGTGCTTTTTGCGCACATCTTGCACTCGTGTCTCTGTCGCTTCAGCCGACTTCGTCGGCATCGGATAAGGGATGTTGTTGATATGTTCGCTGTACATGGGATCGATACCTTGGGTCTGGCCAACCGGATACACGAGGGTATCCAGATCGCCCATGCGCACCGAAGCGCTCGATCCAGTGGATCCGGGACCCGCGGTGCGGCTATGTGGCCGGGCATTTCGCAAAAAATCGGGTGGAGGCGTAGTCAAGGTACCGTTCAGCCGCATGGTAATCTCGTTCATGTGCTCCAAATTCCGCGGATTCAACATGACGTCGGCGTTCGTTTCACTGAGCAGTTTGGATGCATGTTGCAATGGAGAAGCGGGGGCATCGTCCTCGACAGGCGGCTGCGAAGCCTGGCCATCCATGGTACCGTTCTGTGTCTGGTTGAACGGGTTCCCCGTGCGACTGTCACGGCGTCGCTGGGCATCCATGTTCTGCAAAAAGGTCATGACACTCTGCATCACGTGATCGTGGTTGACGACCGTCTTCTGCAAGCCCATGATCTCGTTCAGGAGGATACCGTGGTGAATGGTCAGCTCATTGTACCGATCCTGGAGAAGCTGCAACTGGGCCTGGGTAGCACCAAGCTGCGATGTCATCAGCTCCAGCTGCTGCGCTGGAATCATCATGTCCTCGGCAGACGTATTGGGCTTCCGAGGCGCTGGAGCCTTGCGGCGAATATTGTCGAGGGCATCCTTGTTGTTCGCCTTGAAGTCCGGGTGCTTGAACTCCCAAGCCTGGTGGGGACAGTCAATGGGTGTGCAACGGGTGGAGCTCGACCTTGACGTGAACTTACCCCTGCTCCATATGGCGAGTGGCCGTTCTCTTCGTTGTTGTGGCGCACCTTATGGAAATCGTACTTGTTCAGTTGCCGGACGAAGCTGGCAAAGTTGCTGTGTTTGAAGTGCTTGGGCAGGATATGCTTCGTGAATTTCTCATTCTGCGGCAGTACCCATTAGCAATCCGGCGGTACCGAAGCTAGACCTGAAGCCGCACCTCTAGCACGACGAAACTGTCGCCGTTGTCTCCCCAACGAACAACGCTCGTGTCGGAACCGTTTTCGAGCATCCTTGGGCGCGGTTAGTGGCGGGAGGGTCGGGGCGAGGCGGAACTGTACGTACTTGTAGAGCTTGCGAACCTGTAAGTTGCAGTTAGCGCATGCTCTCAAGCGGGTGCATGGTGCATAGACACGTACAAAGTCGCTGGAGTTGGAGCCTCCGCCCCCTCCGCCACCTGCATTGGAATCCATTCGAGGTTGTAGCTTTGTGGTAAAGGATCTTGTGACAATACGTGCTCAAGTCAAGCACGTTAGAGCCCCCCCACCCAACCCCCGAGCAACGGTAGGACGTTGTTGTTGGTGGCGGAGTTGAGGATATAGCGATGTTTCCAAACGCGCCCAAGCGCAGCAGACCCAAGGGTACAAAGGTAGCCAAGGACTCCGATGTTCCCGTTGGAGGGGAGGCTATGACGATTCGCCCTACTGGCTGCGACGGATGGGTCGGCTCGGCTGTGTGGCGGTAAGTCCGGAAGCCGGTCGATATCTGAGGTGATGCGAAAATACGCGGAAGGGGGGTAGGTGACGCGACGATGGTGGAGAGTCGTTGGAGTTGGGCGGTCTGGCTCTAGCAGCGCAAGACTTCTCGACCCAAGGCAAGCGGATCCGGCTTGGTTTTTGCTGGTAGGCGAAGTTGGCGAACGACGGCCTGTCCTGGTGGCCCGCTAGCGGCGCTGAAGTATGCCGAGCCTGGGCTCCTGAAGCGGCATAGAGGATTTTCCCCTCGGCCAGGGTGTCCAGGGTGGTGAAGGGCAGAGGGAGGGTTGATTACTCTGCGGTGCGACACTACATCTAACAGTACGTATGTCACCAACTGTCGAGTTGCGCCTGCCCTTTGACCTGTTGACGTGCCTTCCTGTCTCTGTTTTCTGCTGGTTGACTAACTTCTCCATCTCCGATTTCTCCGATTCACATCATTCACTGTCTCGCTCGTCCCTCACTGCTGTCGCTCTGTCTCGTTTCTCTGTCTTGCGGCCGGCTACCTGCATCCTCGAGTCGACCTGCACGTTATGCTGCACAGCACACAGCATGGGAATTCACCCGCACGCCGCTTCTCCCGGTCATTTCGGCGCCGGCCCGAGGCATCAAGCTCCCCTACCTGCCTGGGTGACTATATTTACACACTCTGATGCTGCAATACAGCACGGTATATTGCGACTTCGTACTCTGCAGTCATCCTTCATCTTGCCGGATTGTCCTTCACTCTCGCTGCGCTGCTCACTGCCCGGGTTATCAAGCACTCTGCGCGACGCACGGGCTGTCGATCGCGGCACGTTTGCCAGCCACCGATATCACCATCTGCATCCTCCTCGTGACATAACATCACCCCTCACAGTACCTAACGAGCTCGGAAAATACAGCACCGACTACTAACGCAGTAACTCGCCTTCCGTCACCATGTTCGCTGCCCGCCGCTTCGGCGCCACGGCCCCCCGCCGCTTCTTCCATGCCTCCACCCCTGCCTTTGTGCGCGTCGGCGACCGCATCCCCAGCGTCGAGCTGATGGAGGGCTCGCCGGGGAACAAGGTGAACATTGCTGACGAGCTGTCTCACGGAAAGGGCCTCATAATTGGTGAGCAGACAAAGACTTGGGTTTTGTTGTTATGAGCCATTGCCTGACCGCTTTCGTACAGGTGTACCAGCAGCCTTTTCCCCCAGCTGTTCTGAAAGCCATGTACCTGGCTATATCAGCTCGGATAAGCTAAAGAGCGCGGGCAAGGTTTTTGTCGTTGCTGTTAACGATGCTTTTGTGTAGGTCAATTCCTTTCTGCTCCAGATTCGCAGTCTCCTACTCTCACGGGCCCTCAGAGTATCTGTTTGGCTATTTCAACTCCCGTTCCATTACCTCTTTAATCTCCCTTCAACTGCATAGAAGTCACAAGCAATTGTTCTTGTTCAAGCTTTCTTCATCTCCCAAATTTCCTACCTCAGCATGTCAATCCCTACCACTCCCACCTTGCTAACTGCCAACCACAGTACAAAAGCATGGGCTCAGAACCTCGACCCCAACAACAAATCCGGCGTATGTACACCTTACTTCCTTCCCTCCCCCTGCTTATTCTATTCCTAACACACACAGCTCCGCTTCCTCGCCGACCCCAAACTCGACCTGACCAACGCCCTGGACCTGGCTTTTGACGGCACTGCCATTTTCGGCGGCCACCGCAGCAAGCGCTATGCTCTGGTGACCGAAGACGGCGTGGTCAAGGAGGCCCATGTCGAGCCCGATAACACGGGCTTGAACGGTATGTACCTTCAATTGGTCTGCTAAAGCGGTACTAATGAAGAATGTAGTTTCCGCTGCTGCCAAGGTGTTGAAGTGAGCATGGGGCGCATGTGGGTGACCTCAAGGGAACAAAAAAGTGAAAGACATATTACGTGCCTAGGCACTCAGCGAGCGAGCGAGCAATGTTCATTGTAGGATTAAGTTGTCAAGGTAGCATATAAGAAAAAACACCGATACGCCATGTTCCGACGCACTTACCCACAGACTACCCACAGCGCCTTGCCAATGTCTCACGCCTACATCATCTAGTCTTCAGCGCCGCCACCTCAGAAATTCAACTATCAGCTCTAAAAGCATCCTTTGAAACCCGCCTTATCAACCGCCAATACCCGAGACACGCTCCCCCGCGCCTCGACCTCCATTATTCCCCTCTTTAACCCCATTACTATGCCCCTTGGGTCCCATAACCCCTCCCAAGTCCCCCACCGCGCTCTTCTTCATCTCAGGACTCACACTCGCGCCCCTCAGAGTATCCCAATCCCTATCTCCCTTGCTACTCCGCTCCTCCCCACCGAGCAGCACCTTGTGCCTCTTCCCACAACTGAGCCCCCACCCGTCATCATCACTGCTCCCCTCATCCGAATCCTCCATCTCCTCTCTGGCCCACCGCGATTTGGGCCACGGACACGCGAGATACGCACACGCTTCCGCCTCGGCGGTCTCCGGATCGTCGTCGGTCCCGGGCTCGCGCTGTTTCTCCCATCCGAAATCCCGGGCTGAGACCATGGGCATCCAGCCGAAGTAGTCGTCGGGGTATCGCGGTTTGTGTGCGTATTGGCCGCGGGCGGGGGGGTCGCGTTGGGTTTTTGTCATAGGGGAAATGGGGGAGCGGGGGGTGGAGATGTCGGCGCGGATTGAGGAGGCAGCTGTGCGGAGGGTGAAGGAGGGTTGTTGGGAAGTGTGGTCCGAGGGAGGGGAGTCGTGCTCTTCTGGCTGGGTTTCGGAAATGGGGATCGAGAGGCGGCGGATGAAGGAGCGGGCGATTGGGCTGGTCTGAGGGAACGAGGGCGTGGAGCTGACGCGGCGGAGATGGCCGCGTCCTGGGGAGCCCGTGTAGGGTTTCCGGCGTGGGACGGATTGGATGCGGTGGTGAGCGTGCGTCGGGGAGGATTGGGTTTGGCGGCCGCGCGAGGAGGAGGGAATGCGCTGCACTGAGTTGTAGAAATGGATCGAGCCGGGTACTGTTTTGTTGTGCGAGGTGAGACGGCCGATGAACCCTTTACTGTCTTTTGGGTCTTTGAGGTCTTTTGCTTGCTTGTGCAGTTTGAGTGGCCCACATTTGAGTTTGCTTAAGAAGCTTCTTTGAGATGACGTGATCGAGCTGCTCACAGACAATGTATCCTCGTCGTCTGCATCTGGCGGTGCTGGACCATCGCCCCAATCGCTCCAATCGCTGGCCCTGGAGCTTAGTTTGTGGCATGTTTTGCGTTCCTGTCCAGATGTAGGCACTGGTGTGTTAGCCTCCGCTATCCGTCCCGTTTCGTTAGACTCGTGCTCTATCCTTTTGCTAAGAGGACTCGTTCCGACGGCGGCGTCTGACCTCCGCTGTTTCATAACGGTCTCGAGTACTTGATCCTCGATAGAGGGGCCACTGTAAAGCCCTTGCCATTGTGCGGTTTCCGTACATTCGCGAGCATGATGCCCAGCAGCCGGCGAGTATCGATAGCGCCAATGGAGCCCCAAGGCCGACACCACGGTGCGCCCCTGCCGCTGTCGTAGCAATGGCAGACTCCACCCGCTCGACGCAGGCAGGACAGTATAGCATGACGCTAACAGACAGAGAGCGATGAAGTATATGGTGGCATCAGAGCGCTGTGCATCGTTCGAGTCCACAGGCGTGAAGCCCTGGAATGCGTCAAGGAGAACTGAAGCTTGGATGGCGCAGGCTGGGAACTGTGCAGGTTAGAAAACCTTCACAGACAAAGTCTGAGCAGCTCACTCTTTTTGCCTGCCACCGGCGAAAGCCAATGTCAGTGTCGCGATCCACGAGTTCCAACCACTCGGCAACCTCATGCAATACTTCGCTAGCTTGCACTTCCTCCTTATCCATCGGGTCAATGTGGCAGATGTTGCAAGTGGCATCAGAACGGCTTAATGTCGCGCTCCATTCCCGGAACCATGACCGAAGATGCGGACAGTGAAAGGAGGTGTCAAGAGACTCTTGGGGCACGATACTGATGCTAAGTCGATCCCTTCCGGGGCGCGTGCTAGCGGACATGGTTGGTCTCCTGCAACATCGAATTCGAGAGATGACGTTCTGCGGCTGGTGTCGGTGTATTGATGATATAAAGCTCTAGGAAGTCAAGATAGAGAAGTAGGGTTCGGGAGGACGGTGATGGTAGGAGACCGGAGTGTTTGTCGTTGTTCCTCGTGCCTGTGTAGAAGTGAGGCCATGATGGATTGGGAAGGAGGCTCTTCCGCGCCTGCTCAACGCCGGGCTTAACCTTCTGCATTCTGCATCTCGACATCCTCGCTGCCATTCTCTGTTGCGTTCCTCGTAGCCATCAAGCGAGACCCAGCAGCAGTTTCCGCCATTACCAGCTGTGCTTCCCCACGTTTAGCCTTGATCTCGTTCAGTCTCGCGAGAAACCCTTTTGCCTGGGCTGTGTTTTGGTTGGACTTCGGGGCAGCTGTTGCAGCCTGCTCAGTTGAGAAGTCTTCGATGACCTCGTCACGAGGCCGAAGGCGGGCAGCCGTGGCCATTAACTTCACAGAACTCGTAGCCAAGAGGTCGACATCAGGCAGGGAGCGGAGGGGCCTCTCCTCTGAAAACGCGCCATTCGACTCCGGCTGCGGTTCATTTTCCTGTGCTGACTCGTCCGGTTCTGCCTGGGGACCGGTCTTGGGCTTCACAAACAACATGTCAGTCCCAATACTGGAAGCCCAACTGCAGCTTAGGAGCTGGCCGTTGTACATGATAAGTGGCTTTTCCGTGTGGAGGCCGGACACCTGCATTTCACCCATGAAAGACGGAGCCTGGTCATTCACAGTATCTGCAACAGTCTCTCCCTGCCGCCGCATGGCCTCGAGCGCCCTCAGTCTGGTCTGCAGCAGGATCGGATAGCCCACAGCTGGTTGGGCACTGCGGGCAGAGGTAGTGTTGCCCTTGTCCGGTACATTGGTGAGGTCCAAGGTGATGTAAAAGTCCTCGGTAGCAGCATCGTCGTACTCATACTCCCATTCGTCTTCGTTTTCGTCCGCCATGATGAGCCTGCTCTTTCTGTTTGGAAATGAACCGTGGTTCCATGACAATTGTGATCTCGACAAACCGATGGACAGTTGTGTACAAAGTGGAGCAATGCCAAGCGCGAGGCGGGACCACGGTGCCACTGTGGCGGTGCAACATCCGCGACGTAGGCCAAGATGATGCCCTGCTGCTTGTTTTGTGGGTCCGACATCAGCAACTCCAACCTCACCCTTCTGCCGTTGTTAGCCAGACGTCGTGTTGCATCTTTCTGCCCTTCTAACCTTCGCTTCTTACGGTTCTGATTGCCCTCGAAGGTTGCGGTTGGGGTCGGCGTGATTGTGGCCGTGGACCATCACATCTCCAAACAGTACGTCTTCCGCCACTTCCAACAGCGGGCATTTGAATACCGTGTGCTCACCAGCTTCGTGTTTGGACTGCACGCTATATGACTACAACCATCAATACACTTATATATAGCGCTGCTTGGCCAGAATTACCAACTAACAGTACTCTAGTGCCCATTATACCTGCTGTGCAGTACCAAAGCGCTCAATCGCCTCTACATAGACTTGTAGACCCACCCTCTATTTCGATCACTTCGTCGTCCACATTACTTCCTACACAAGCCCCAGTAGCCGCGTATTCAGACTCAGCTGCTCCATACATTTACACTCCCGTCGAAAACGCCCTCAGCGACGCCTCCAAACTTACGATCGATGTTACGCCCAAACCTTCGCTAGACACAGGCTCGAACCCCGCTAGACCGTCAGGCTCCCACTCAATTCTCAGTTCTCAGTCCATATTATCTGGCTCTGCCTTGCGACAGTTATTCAATGGGCTAGTCGTCGCTATAATCCAGTTCAAACAAACCGTTTTCCAGATAGTGGATTCGGACGCTCCAGCGCAGGTCAAAGCTGAGCAGAGCATACCGAGCACGAACAAGTTTTGGGAAAGCGGTGCTGAAAGGCCTGACTTGTGGTCCAACGAAGAAAGACAGCTGCGGCAGATCCCGGACTATGTCCTGGAGTATGCGCCGTATATCTACCTCTACTCGCAAGAGGAGTTTTGGCCCTGCGATGTCGGGGATCATCTGATTCACACGACCCCACACCTCAACTATACTGCATTACGGGCTGTAGAAGACCATCCCGCTCTGAACGATCTAGATGATCTGAACTTATGGGGCGGCTTTGTGTACCTCCAGAGCGATGAGAATGTCGAAGATCGACCGGATTGGCTAGGAGGAAAGAAGAACATCCCTTCGGTACCGAAAGACTCCAAGGAGGAGCGTATCGGCGGGAAGAGCGACGCTCCAGTAGTGCTCATTGTGGTACAGAAGGACGATGGTATCGTGGACGCCTTCTTCTTCTTTTTCTACAGCTACAACCTAGGAAACAAGGTCTTCAATGTCCGGTTCGGGAACCATGTAGGCGATTGGGAGCACACGTTGGTCCGATTCCAAAACGGAGAGCCCATAGGCATCTTCTTCAGTGAGCACAGTCATGGGGAGGCATATCGCTTCGATGTCGTTAGCACGATAGGCAAGCGGGTGAGTTTCTTTGCCAGCTATCATCACTCACAGCTGCTAATGCTGCTTAGCCTGTCGGATACTCAGCCGTGGGGAGCCATGCAATGTATGCCTCTCCTGGCGACCATCCATACGGCATACCCGGAGGCGTACTTCGCGACCTGACTGATCAAGGACCGTTATGGGATCCGACTCTAAATCTCAAATCGTACACTTATGATTATAGGCACGACGTCTTGCGGAGCTCCACACTGAACCCCTCGGCGCCAACAGAGTGGTTTCATTACGTGGGTCGGTGGGGAGACAAGATGTACCCTATGAGCGATCCACGACAATACCGCTTCATGGATGAGTACCACTATGTGGACGGTCCATTAGGGCCCAAATTCAAGAACTTGGGTAGAAGAGACATTTGCCAAAGCGGTCCTGAGTGCAAGCTGATCTTGTCAGTCGAAGAGTGGGACCAGCACTGTCGAAATGAGACTTGCCATCTCTGGGAGCTTCCTGGCCAAGGAGAAGATATGAGCGAGACTGACTATCTTCGGTTTGGCGGTCCGGAATCGACCAACGGCCGCTGAGGTACCTGCAGGGACAGGATCTTATTTTGGCACAGCACAAATCAAGCTGTGTCCTGACCGCCGGGAGCGAGCATTGGCATTTGGGTCTGCTAGACCGGGCATCACATGGCTTGGCCCGGGGTGGGTGCAGGTGGCGTTAGTACGGCTAAAGGCGTTTCTTTCATTTATGTGAACCACGAAGCATGAGATACTGTTTGATGCATTGTCGCGGCGAGGCACTTCAGTCCTTGATAGATACCCAAGAAATAACGAGTCAGAAATTCCCTCTTCTTGTAGCTGCTTAGTGGAGTCTCTTGCGGTGGTTGGACAGTACGAGTCGATGTCTACAGGTGTGAGCTGAGACGCGCAGTGTGCAGGGTGGGTTGCCACGTAAGGCAATGCCAGACGCTGAGGCTTGCAGCAGAGAGGCGTGAGGGACAAAGAAGAGACAAGGCTCAGTCAGACAAAACAAAGCGCTTCCAATGTTGCGGTGCCGTCTTATCGCCTCCTCGCCTGGTGTATCACTTACATCTGCCGAAAGCGGTTAGCACCAGCATCACATCAGGGTGACCACATGGGCCATGGACCCAGCCCTTCATCCACCCACACGTTCCGCCTGGCCACTGGACGCCAGCTCACATCCTCTCTCCTCACCGCCGCAGACTGTTGAACGTCGTAACGGAGCATGCGACAGCCTCCCCCAAAGTAGCACCGTCTGTGTGCATCTCCTACCCACGCTCTCCGCCCGCGATCGCCGCCGCTCCCGTGCCCAACTTCCCTGATTACACCATCCCTCACCGCAGCTTGCTTGGTGTCACCCCTCTTCGACTATTTACGACTGTATCTCTTCCTTGTATCTCTAATCTTCCCCTACAAACATGGCCTTTCGACAGAGCCACCGTCCCCCGCCCTTACGTCAACTTTCGGTCCAGGCCAACCCCCCCGATACCGGTGTAGCGTCGTCCGCCCAGCGCAAGCGCCCGCTTGAGGATACCGAGGAATGGGTCCTGTTTTCTCCAGGGGCACCCTCGACTGTCGCTCGCACGCAAACGACCTCCACTGAGAGGACCCCGCGCACAGCTGGCCTGTCGCGCTTCAGTGACTTTGGGTCTCTCGATACCGCCGCCCGTTCACTAGATCACGATGTTGTCACGGAGCATGGGACGGAAGAAGGTGAAGAGCTTGACAGCCTGGACGACGGCTTGCATGCCTTCCACGAGCCCTCTGATTATGGCTTCCCTACCGTTCGCCTACAGCAGAGCGGAGAGACCGTCTTACCGACCCACGACGGGTTAGGCACCTTTCAACCGGATGCGGACTTGCACAATCATCTATGGCAGTTCGAACAGCGGCGACCGGTTAGACGACCTCATGCACGCCGGCGCTCTAGCGTGCAGCGTCGCCTGGATCTTCTGGAGTTTGCAGAGGAGTCGAACCAGGAGCAAGAGAGGCGACAGCGGATAGAGAGTTGGCGCCTGGAACAGAGCCGAGCCCTGCTTCAAGAGATAGAGCGGGAGACTCGCCGACGGCGCAGAATGAGCGTTGTAAGCGCCGCTCGAAGTGCTGGAAGCGTACAGCAGGACGCTCAGACTCCCTCCATCGGCCGGGTTGCGCAGACTGCATCCGACAGCCAGTGCGTCACATCTGATGTGTCTGCCGAGAACCTGTCATTTTGGGAGCGCCTGACTCGACGTGTTATCCGCGACCTCATGGGCATTGACGAAGACACCCTCTCTGTCATCTTCGGGGAATCATTACCTCAAGATTCTGCTTCGGACATTACGAGAGAAGCCACGGCGAAGAAGCCCACGGACGCGTTACCGCCCTTGGACATCCCACCTACCACCAACGACTGTTGGGAGTATCGCCTCCTGGAGCGAGTGGCCCGCGAACTAGGCATCTTAGTATCGCAACTCTCCGAGCACCCCGGTGCTTTCTCGACGTATCGCCGCACCTTGGAAATACCAGAGTATGCGGGACGAACCTCCTCCATTGGAGAGGTGCTCAGCTCCGCAGACACGGCCCCTTCGACCCCTTCACACTCAACTCGTACGGGAAGTTTTGAGCCCACATTTCAGGGGCAACCTGCAAACACGTATAGCGAGGCCTCCTTGTGGGGAATAGAAGAGGAAGCAGAGACCACTCCTTCCGGAAACCCCAGCGCAGCCGAGAACCTGGCTGGAGAGCGGGAGTACTGGGAACGTGAACTCGATGTCAAGATGGTCTTCAACTTCCTGTTGCAGCGCTTCTCACGCCGGTCGAGCGTCTCCTCTCAGCGTGAGCGAAACTCCAGCTCGCAGGCCTCGCAGCGCCCAGGGCCGCCTAGTCGCAAAGGTAGCACCGAAGCCGTCTCTGCTCATCGTGCGGCGGTTATCCGGCAGCACCATCCGCTTGTCAACCGCGCCGATCGTGTGCCCACTGCCTCTGCGAATGTCCGCGGCATGCGGAGAGAATCCTCTTATCGGTCGCAGTTACACACTTCTGCTATTCGCACTCAAGGCCTCAGGAGTAATTCATCATGTGCAAGCCAGAGCACCAAGAAGAGCAAGCACAGTGCGGCAAACAGCCGCAACTATTGGGACATCGGCGGAAGTGTGGGAAGCGGCAGCGTGCTGGCCGGAGAGGTCTAGACACTTTTCATGACATGGAACGAGTTACGGAAACTACTTGGGGGTTCTTTAACACGCAGCGGTGCATAGATTGGATGGGCATCATCACAAGACGTAGCATCTGCGGCATCCAGCGGCATAGAGGGACTGGCTGTGAATGCGTGGGCGTCATTGGGGTTTTGTGAGCGATTATGGTATTTGGTTGATGGTTTCATGACGACTGTAGGGATGGGAATACTCCTGAACTGGCTCTAGCATCTTTACTCACTATATCATTGTACATATTGACTGACTGCGTTGATGTGCTCCTCTTTGTGTTATCTCGTTAGCCTTCGAGCCTCTGACGTGACGCGTACTCTACCCCGGCTGCCCCGCTAGTAAGCCACCCCTGCATCCTTTTGTCTTACAGCGGCCTTTCAACGCATCAACTCCGCGCCATGGCCGTTTGCTTAGTCTCCAACACTACTCACTCTGCACTTGAGCTCCGGCCGTCCACTGTGCCGCGCTCATGCCGTTCTCATCCGCACGACTTGCAGCCTCGCCGAGGTCAACCATAACGCCCGCAGACCGCAACTAAACCACCCGCGCTCCACCATGCTCGCTGGCCCTCCCCGCCTCGTCTCCCTTCTCACCCTCTGTCTACTGTTCACAGTCGGATGGTGGTACTTCCGGGTCACCATTACCTCGGGCCATGACGGACTGAGCATCCCCGGCAGCTCCGCCTCACGGAGTAAACAATCCCGGGTCGATCCGCTTGATTTCAGCATCCCGTTGCGATTCGAGGAGGGGCAAGAGAAGGCAGTTGGAGAGAACTACACATATACCATCGTGATCGGGAAGTTGAAGAAGGACGACCTGGGGTGGATGCAAAGGGAGCTCGGCGGACAAACATGGTCACAAGTGAAGGTATACGAGGTGGAAGATGCGGGGAAGAAGGGCGAGATACCCAGGAATAAGGGACGAGAGGCTATGGTGTATTTGACGTATTTGATTGATCACTATGAGGAGTTGCCGGAGGTGGTGATCTTCTTGCATGCGCATAAGGTATGTTGCGATTAAGCTTCCCCAGTCGCCTTTTCAGAGAGAGGGAAGAGCATGATGATGAGTTCGGGACTGACAATAACAGTACGCATGGCATAACAACCAGCTCTCCTCCCTCTCCGCCGTCCACATGCTCAAACGCCTCAACCACGGCCGCATCGCTCGCCTCGGCTACATGAACCTCCGCTGCCACCACAAACCCGGCTGTCCAGACTGGATCCATCTCGACCGACCTGGAGCAGACTTCGACTTCATAAACAAACCCGAGGAGATATACTGGCGACGATCTGTTTGGGAGGAGCTGCATCCCGGCGCTCCACTTCCAGCTTCCTTGTCCGGCGTATGTTGCGCACAATTCGCAGTGTCGCGAGACCGTCTTCGGCAGATCGCCAAAGAAAGACTTCTGCACTATAGGAAGTGGTTATTGGAAACCAATATCCCGGATCAGTTCTCTGGCCGTGTGTTTGAGTATCTCTGGCATTACATCTTCACGGGCAAAGAAGTCTTGTGTCCGGCTGAAAACACATGCTACTGCGATGGATACGGTTATTGCTTTGGAAACAAGCAGAAATTCGAAGCGTTTTTCGCGCTACAAGATGAACGTAACAAGTTCAACGAAGAGCTGGCGCCTTTCACGAGGAAAGAAGATCGGGCGAGGAAGGAGGGGCAGAAGATTGATTGGGACGAAGAGAGTAGGAAGAGGATCAAGGAATTGAGGGATAAGATCTCGAGTATGGATACGGAGTTGGATGCGTTGAGGAGACGGGCGGAGGAGAGGGGAAGGGATGAGGGGAGTAGAAGGGAAGAGAGGGAGATGTGGGATAGAGAGGATCTTTGGGATTATGCGCCGGCGGGGAAGAAGGGGCCGCCGGTCCATGGCACAGAGAAGGAGTTTGAGTGAGATGGGGTTTTGGGCGTTCTTGGTTATGGAGGGGTTGGTGGGTGGGTTTATAGCGGATCTGTGTCTATGTATAACTTTGTACAGATACCAATTTGTCCTACTTTCTCATGCATTAAATGATTCGCTCAAGCTGCACCTACAACTACAGCCTTCGGATGGGGCACACAGGGATTAAGCATGGATATGTTCCGCGCACATAATCAGATGAAACTGTTTGTAAAGCTTTTACTAAGCAAAGGACACAAGGGCTGTAGGCAAGTTTACAACGGTACTCCATTCCATTTCACCTGTGCACGTACCCGCTCCAGGCACGTGCGCCATATTGTCTTCTCCAATCCGAATCCGTCATGGCGAGCGTCACCCCTGTCTATCAACGCCAACCTCTCCTCAACTTCTTTCGCGCCCCTTCCTCCTTCCTCCTTGCTTCTACCACTCACCTCTACCAAGAGGATTGGCTTCTCACCGCCACCATGGACTCCCCTTCACGATGATCGCTGCGTCGCTTTCCCGTGGACTTCCTCTTCGTTCTCTTGCGGCCCCCACAGACCGCCCTGCCACCTGTACTGCGTTGCTTCTGCATGTGGTTTCACTTTCACTTCACTAGAATCTCGCAAGAAGGATGCCGGGCGGGGCTATTGTTCCTTATTGTTCGATTTCGCCTTCGCCTCTTTTTCTGTCCCTGCGGACGCCTTCGTTCGTTCCTTCAGGACGCTGTCGTATACGAAAGATTGCTTGAGAGGCTGATCAAGACTCGCTGCGCTTGCTATTTCGCTTGACGAGCATGACACCACCAAAAGACCGTGTACGAATTCAACCACTCCCCATGGAGTACGCAAGAGAGGCATTACAGAACAGCCATGATTTTCTCCCTCCAATTGACCGTATTGAGGAAGACTGGGCTTTGAACCAACTGATTGTAAGTGTCACAAAAGTCTCCGTCTTTTGAATAGCTTACGTCGGGTTACAGGCAGAGTATGAATGCCTACCACAAAGACACCATACAGAATACATTGAAATCAACATAGACGATTTCGAGGTCTACCAAGCCACGGGTACGCGTCAGCATTTACTCGTTCCCATCCACGACTGGGATAGGGCCGGTAGGGACTTGCTCGTTTCTGGTGTCTTGTCCTTAGGGCGCAAGAAATACTATGTCCAGGGAATGTGGATGGCACTACGGTCGGTCGAGGGCTACAATGTCGACGATGATCCAAGGACGAAAATCTACATGAAGTCTAGAAAGTCAATGCGCAAGCCATCCGTCATATGGTATAGGTTCCGCAAGCCCGCAGAATCCTACCGAAGCATATTCATCGATTACCTCTGGATCGCAGACCTAGGGAAACACCTACTGGACTATCTTTCAGCCCACCCGTCGGGAACTGTCCATCTTGACTTTTTTAAGTCCCACTTTTCGCAATTCATTGAGCAGCGATTCAGAGGGAATGCAGCATATGAACACTGGATTCGGAGAGTTTCGGCAGGCTCGAAACAGAAACACGACTTTCGGATGGCGATCAATGCCTACAGCGAGTACTATCGCTCACAAGCCTTGTCCATGGTGGACCCCGACCATCTGCTGTCGCATCCATTGTGGGCCGAGTGCCTTCGCGCAGGCGGAGAGACAGCAGTCCCCGAACAGCTCAAGGTCACAGACAAGACGATCGCCACGCCATTCGTATATGCCTGCTTCAGAAGAATGTACTTTGCGGCGCATCTGGAAGAAGTGCCGCTCAATGCCAGGGTTGAGGCAGAACAGGCTCACAGAAAGCGGGCCATGCAATTTGCTGCAGGCTATGAGAGCACACGACCTAGACCTACCAGCCATTCCTTCAAACGCCGTATAGTGCAAGCCAACCTCAAGGTTGGAGACGTTGTTGGTGTGGAACCGCAGCAATCGCGTTGGAACCCTAACGACCCCGACTGGATTGGCTATATCCATCGGATCGAACCACACGCCGAGGGGGAGAGGCTCTACGTACTTTGGCTGTACAGGCCAGGGGACACGACAATCGGAAAGGAGGTTTTCTACCCTATCGCAGACGAAGTCTTTCTGTCGGATCATTGCAATTGCGAAGAAGGCGTGCTACTTTCGAAACATGTGCTCCGCAAGTATTCTGTGAGCTGGCGCCCGGAAACGTTAACCACTTCTTGCGACTTGATTGTCCGGAATACATTTCTCGTACAAAAATCACAAGCCTTCGTCACTGTCCGAGATATAGATTTCGTGTGTCCATGTCACCGCGAGAAGCAGCTACACAGCAGGCCGAAGAGCGGAGACACGCAGGTACACACCAGACCCAAAAGAGGAGAGACTTACTACGTTCGCAGAGAGAACTCGACCTTCCTGGAGCCTTTCGTTGTTGAGGATTGCGACACAGAGGAAGTTCAGGTGCGGCGGCTTCTCCGTCGCGATGAGCTTAAGAAACTGGCATGCTCTGTTCCTCCAGAACTCAAAACCATGGCCGACAACGAAGTGGTATGGACTGATGAGATCAAGACGGTCAAAAGGTGTATCCTTGACCGACCATTCCATATCCGCTTCGTTAGTGTAGGCAGAAGGGGGACATTGCCTCCTCCATATGACCGCGGTGGCGTTGGAGATCACTGGTTTGTTACGTTCCGACTCGGGCCTAGAGGCATTGCTCCCTTCGAACGCCCACCAGTGCCACTGATACAGGCCTTGGCAAATTCGAATGAAATGCTTAAGGGGCTTTCCCTCTTTTCAGGTGGAGGCAACCTGGACAGAGGCTTGGAAGAAGGAGGAGGTGTGCGGTTCACTCACGCTATAGACATCTCCGAAGAGGCCATTCATACGCAGCTCGCGAACCAACACGGGGATTTGGAACTGAGCCTCTATCTCGGTTCTGTAGACGACTACCTCCATGCCATGCTGACCGGACACTCCGGTGGCAATCGACTGATCGCAACAATCGGTTCGATCCAACTCATCGCAGCTGGGAGTCCCTGCCCTGGGTTCAGCAAAATGCAAAAGGATTGGCGTAGCCCGCAATCTAAACAAAACGCCTCTCACATAACGACATTGTGCTCGTTCCTAGAAGTATACAGACCGGAATACGCGATACTGGAGAATGTTGCTGATATGGCCCACGAACGCAAGCACGAGGACCCGCGCGAAACCTTGGTCTTTAAGCAGTTGATCAGTTGCCTGGTAGCGATGGGCTACCAAGTGTCGCAGAAAATCATGGACTCTTGGAGCTATGGCAGCTCTCAAAGAAGAGAACGTTTATTCGTCTGCGCTACCGCACCTGGACTCGAGCCGATACGCGATCCACCCATGACGCATTCTCATCCAAGCTGGGCCAAAAACAAGAAGATAGGCAAGTTGGACGTTGGAGAGGGATTCGGCCACAGAAAGAATAGCAGGACGCCCTTTCACTATGTAACAGCCGAACGTACCACCGCAGGGTTACCAGGTATTGGAACTGGCTTCACGCAGGTCTGTATCCCGTGTCCAGATCACAAGATCACACGAACGCCCAATGAGAGGGACAGACTCATCATGAAAACCATTCCTTACACTCCCGCAGGACAGGGCTACGCAGACGCCGTGAAGAAAGGCCTAATCCCGAAATCCGCAGTGTTGAGCAAAAGCAGGGAAGAGGGACGTGCGTTTCGAAGAATTACGGCAAAAAAACTTGTACCAACAGTGTCCACTAACCCTTCACCGCACGACAACCGCACAGGCACCATCCTGCATTGGAGCGAACCCCGCTGTCTTTCAATCATGGAAGCTCGACGGGCTCAGGGTTTCCCAGATCACGAGGTGATTATTGGCTCACCTGTGCAGCAATGGCGCATCATTGGAAACGCAGTGGACCGCAGAGTGGCGCTCGCCCTCGGCTTGTCGCTTCGCGACACCGTGGCAGTGAACGCTGAGAAGAACGCTGAACAGCAGACAGCTCTCAAGCGCCCCGCTTCCCTAGCACAGTTGTCACAACCCGTCAAGCGCATCAAAGCAAGCACTCCTACCAGCAACGGAGGACACGCGAATGAGAAGCGCGAGACGTTGGAAGACGTACGGATCGGCACTTTTAGGCTTTCTTCGGCGCAGCAAGTGTCTGGCCTTGAAACACCAAGTTCTTTGCGATCCACACCCCGGACGGGGAGCAGATTAAAGGCGGCTGACAGCGAGGACTCTCGAGTTTCCACAGGCGCCCAGGTCAAAGCGGCTCAGAAGCAGAGACAAGTGCCGCGTCGCCAAAGCGACGAGTTACCGACGAAGTCCAGTGGTGCTAACGCGGTCTCTATCGCATCTGCTTCAGTGAGAAAGACGACCGCGACTGTGGCATCTCGATTCAAGCCTTCCCCGAGAGCGAGCGCCCCTGTTACTAGGGCTGTCGAAGATGCGACCAGACGAAATCGAGAATCGAGCAGCACATCAACTGACGTGCTAGCACTGGAAAGGTGGGAACAGACACCAGGATCTGTTGTTAAGAGCTCCAGCGTCACTTCTTTGGCAGCGTCTTCTTCCAATATTGATGAGCCAATAAACAAGAACACGAGGCTCTCGAGCACTCCCATGGACATGCGCGCCCCGGAGAGATGGGACAAGCGGCCCGAGAGCCTTGCTAGGTCCCCTTCCGGCAAGGCACACACTCCAAAGGCCTCTATTCCAGAGGAATCTACTCCCACGCCGGACCGAACCACGATCAGGAAGACGAGAGTATCTACTACGGCTTCTGACGTGGTAACTCCGGAGAGGTGGGATAGGAGACCGGAGAGTCTTGCCAAAAAGGCTGCGAGCAAGTCGACGTGAATTCGATGGTAATGCCCAGTGCATATTTGTGGATGCGATTTGGGACGGAACATGCATTGGAGTTATATGGCGCTGCGTACGTGTGGAGCGCGTTGCAGATTTAGACCGGTATGCGACATGATGATGGACAGTCTGTGTTCGACGATGGCACTGTCGAAACCTACCGATCTGTCTCCTTTTTTTGTACCTAGGTACTTTCTATAAACGCGTTCTAGACAACAACTTTTCTGTCCCATCTACAACCCTGCTCAGCCCTCTCCACCACCACCCATACCACCCATCTCCCTGCTACTTCCACTCAACGCTCCAAGTCTTCTCGCCCCTCCGAAACGGCACAACCCTCGGCCCCAACCCCTCCTTCTCCAACATATCCCCCACAACTTCCTTCCCACGTCTCAAAACCACCCTCTCCCCCCTTTCATCCTCTACCCCATAAAAATTCCTCCCCCACCCCCCAAAAAACCCCTCCAAAACCTCCATCGTCACCTCTTTTTCCTCTACAACCCCCCTCTCCACCGCCATCATCAACGCATCAAGCACATACCCCAAACTATGTCTCTGCGTAAACACACCCGCAGCAACCATATCCCCCCCCCTCTTACTCCGCACATCATGCGGCGCGCTATCCGTACCTAGGAAAAACTTCCCTCCCGAGCGTACCGCAGCAGCCAACAACGCATCCCTATCTTCGGGGGTCTTAGCCACCGGTTTACAGAAACTGTGCGGGTCGCCGGCCCACGCGTCGACGGTGAGCGAGAGGTGGTGCGCGGTTAGAGTACCGCTGACTGTGGGGCCGAGGGATTGCACGCAGGTGATTGCCGAGGCGGTACTGCAGTGTTCGAGGATTATGCGGAGGGAGGGGAAGTGGGAGTGCAGGGTGCGGAGGGTGGGGAGGAAGGCGGGTTCGGCGTTGAGGATGGTGATTGCTGGGGATGAAGAAGAGGTTGTGGGTGCAGAGGCGGGGGTGGAGGGGAGCTCGCCGTGGAGGTTGAGGATTAGACCTTGTTTTTCCATTTCAGCGAAGATGGGGTAGAAGGGTTCGTAGCTTAGGACGCCTGAGGAGGAGTTCTGCGGGGTGGTTAGTGGGGGTTGAGGGGTTCGTGGGGAGGGGGTTGATGGGTGAAGTGGAGAGGATGTTGAGAACGCACTGTGGTGACTCCGGCTGGATAGCTCTTTACGCCAACGATCCCGGCTTTTTTGGCGGCGATGATGGTCTCGGGTGTCATGCTCTCGTGCAGATAGAGCGACATTAGGTAGTCGACGTCGGGGTCGATGGCGCGGAGACGCTCGCGGTAGGCGAGACATTGCTCCACGGTCGTGACTGGAGGGACGAGATTGGGCTGGGAAGGGAGGTCAGTGGGGGAATGAATATAGGAGATCTCGAAAGAAAGATTGAACGAGAGGTCTGGGAAAACACGAAAGCAAAACAGAGACCGAAAGACCGACAAGAACTAAGACGATGGCCTTTCAAATCCCCTCTTCACTTTGACAACTGTCGAAAAGAACGCATCGCTTTATAACCCCACTCCATATGTTCCCCAGCTCTTTCAAGACCAAAGCAAAACGTGAACGAAAAAAAAACTCAACCTCAAAACAACAAAAACTCATCAAAACAGAACAAATTCCCACCTACCATAACATAAACCTGATTCACACCCCCCATCCTCACCGTCGGCGTGACCAACTGCGACATCTCCCCATCCCGCAAATGGACATGAGCGTCAAAAGCCGCGGGTAGCTCAATCTCCTCCGCCTTCGTGAATTGGAACGCCATGACGGAGCTGAACGGTCGTAGAGAAGATCGCAAAGAAGGTACCACCACCGATACCACCACCGAGGACCGCAGCCAATATCCGGGGTAAAGTGAGGTAGTGACTGGAAAGGTAAGTCGTGGTGGTCGACCGCCGCCGCTGACTAAGTCCGCCGGCCCGGTTTGATTTCGTTGCTGCTTGAGGATTGCCGACGTTAACCTCTGAGCTGGGCTTCGGATAATGGGGAGCATGGAGAAGTTAGGACTCTTTCTCCGAACTGTAAAAGCCGTGGCTTCTGGCGAGGAGATATTGAGAGCTTGTGGTATAACGTACATGTGTCGACACTCACGGCTACGTATTCAGATGTTGTCATAGTTGTTAGCTCTGGGCACAATCCACAGCATCATAGCATTTCTATGGGGCAAACTGAGTATACACTCCCCATACATTGAGGATCTTATTATCGCATTACCAGCGCAGCCCTACAGGAACAGATTCCCCGCCTATACGCAACCCGGGGCATCCATCACTCTCGCCGTGCACAATACCCCGCTTGACCTCCTTGTATGGACTGCTACAGTCTTGCTTGCTCGCAGTTCGTTCTGGCTGCCAGCCTCATTCGCACACGCCCACCCGCAGCTCCTATGTTACCCGGGCCATGTGTCTCAACCGCAGATAGCTCTTCTCCCCATGCACTGTAAAGCTGTACAAAGGACCCGCGCTTCAACCACCCTTTCTCGGTGCAACCGGCGGCGTTGAAGCCGAAGCTCTGCTCGGATTTTGTTTCCTAGAGTCCCGAAAGCGGAGGACATTCATGCGGACCTGTTCGAGACTCTGTCCGTTGCCCTTGGCCGCTTTGATGTTCTCGAGACCGTACGGGGGTTCGATGATGACGTTATCATTCACGATGATCCTGTTGTGGTCCCAGCGGGCTGGAAGTCTATGGTTGTTAACAGCACGGCCCCGAAATCCGGAAAGAATGAACATACCTCATGACAATGAAGTCAAACAGTTCCTGCGTCTCTTTGCTCACCCCCTTTCCCTTCTGCGCGTCCTTCTTCTTGATCTCCCTAATGGTCTGCTCCTCTCTCGCCCTTAGAGCATCCAGATCCACACGCGCGATCCCGGGAACCGCGCCCTCGAACCCTGGTCCTGAGTCCGTGATCCGCTCGCCAGGTCCCAGAACCTCGAAGTGGGTAATGTGCGCGAATGGGATGATGTGCCAATCGCCAGGCTGAGCGGCGAGCGAGGTAGAGGGGTTCGGCGGTGCAGGGGCAGTGTTAATGGCAATTGCGTTGATGATGTTACAGGCTGTGAAGAGTGTGCCTTCTAGTACCCTGTTGTTCGGCGCACATGTTACTCGTATGCTGAAGGTCTGTTAGCGGAGACCACCAAACGGACACGGCAAACGTACCGTGCGCCCACAGCTTTGTATAAGATTGATTCGGCCTCCGCGCCTTCTTTATTGGTCGAAGCTTTCGGTGTTGCGATCCGGCTCGCCATGCTCTGTCGTCGGGAATTGTCCGCCATGATTGCGAGGGGTCGGAAGCTCTAGAAGAAGCTACTGGATCTGTCCCCGATATATGTTGCGGAAATAGTCGTACGTCGCAAACTGCGCCCGGGCCGGAGTACGTGTTGCTGCTGCTTCTCCCCAACGTTTGTCCAAAACAACCAGATGTTCAACGCCGTTGATGTACACAGCCAAGGAAAGAAGAGAAATGAGTGACGTGAACAGCGCAGAAACAGGCTCCGAGGTCGACGGTGCAGAAGGAGACCAAAGCGGCAGCGCAAGCGTCGGTGTGCAGGCCGGAGGTGGACTAAGGGTCCACGGGTAAGGAGGTGAGAGACACGCTGGCAGGTCGGGCGGCTCCCAAGCAACGCTGCTTGTCCGAATGCTTCTGCGAGCCGACCAGGCAGACTGACAGCAAGCACAGGGCGACAAGGAGGGGGAAGTGCGGGCGCGCAGCGATGTTTGCTGCTTGGATGGGGGTGGAAGCCCGGAGGGACAAGGAGTTAAGCCATCGGCTAGTACTGTTTCGGTTTAGTGTCTATCCGAGAGCCCTGGAGCTATCCGTGGACCCTACATGTACTCTGTCGACGTCGTTGGTTGTGGCTACAAGTATGGAATCGAAGCAGCAAGAATGTTTCCTAATCGCCGTATATCCAAAGAAACGCCTACAAAGGTAAAACATGGATTGACACAGAAAGTTCCGGTGAGCAGTTCACAATTGCATTAACCAAAACACTGCCCACATCGGTCTCGTGGGCTACCACAACCACTGCCCAGGTGTCCCCCAGAATCTTCAAGAGCTTGGTGGTAAGGTACCAGATATTGGAGAGGGAACAGTCACTGTGGACACGGGAGTAAGATTGGTGGACGTAAACCTTCATGCTATAGCAACACCTTCAAGATCAAGGCTATATTGTCTTTAAGAACCGCCTCCAGGGGTTGGCCGCACATTTTCGCCGCTTATGCGTTGTATGTCGACGCGGACACGTTTCCTCCACGGCCAGTCCAGTTCACATGGATATCCTTGCCCTCGGGGTACTCGTCGCTTGCGTACTCAGGCTTGACCCTGAAGGTGTGAGCGCCGAAGTAGTCACGCTGGGCTTGGAGGAGGTTGGCAGGCAGGTCCTTCGTGCGGTATCCGTCGTAGAACGACAGGGCCGTTGAGAACGCCGGAGTTGGGATGCCCCAGAGAGCGCCCTTGGAGACAACACTACGCTGTGTTAGTGCGGTATTTAAGCCGACGCATGATGCACTCACTCTCTCCAGCCAGGCTGCGCCTTGTGGATGGCCTTGTTGAAGAAGTCGTCGAACAGCAGGTTCTCGAGATCAGGGTTGGAGCGGTAGCTACACACGTCAGTAGATCGTCTCAATTTCCAAGCGCCCCGCTTACGCTTTCGTGATGTCCTTGAGGAAGACCGAGCGAATGATGCAGCCACCACGCCACATCAGGGCGATCTCGGGCTTGTTCAGCTTCCAGTTGTACTCCTTGGCAGCCTGCGACGCGTTTAGTGTTTGGCTCCTTGGTGACGGGACAGATACTCACGTTTTGAATAAGCATGAAGCCCTGTGCGTAGGAGATGATCTTCGAAGCGTAAAGTGCCTGCTCCAGGTTCTCGAGGAACTTCTCCCTGTCGCCGGAGAACTGGGGCGTCGGGCCCTCCAGCAAACCGGCAGCACGAGTGCGCTCCGCCTTCAGTGAGCTGAGGCAGCGTGCGAAGACAGCCTCGCCAATGAGAGTAACGGGCATGCCAAGATCAAGAGCATTGATGGCAGTCCACTTTCCGGTACCCTTCTGGCCGGCGGAATCGAGAATCTTCTCCACAATAGCCTTGCCATCCTTCTCGTCAACCTTGTACATGATATCGCGCGTGATCTCAATCAAGAACGAGTCGAGGACGCCCTTGTTCCATTTTGAGAAGACATCGCCCATCTCCTTGTGCGACATGCCGAGACCGCGCTTCATAATGTCATATGCCTGTGGAAAGTCAGTTCGAAATCTCTCGACATTGATACTCAGACAAACCTCGCAGATGAGCTGCATGTCGCCATACTCAATACCGTTGTGAACCATCTTGACGTAGTGTCCAGCACCTTCGTCTCCGACCCACTGGCAGCACGCCTCGCCATCGGATTTGGCAGAGATGGACTGCAGCACATCCTTGATGTATGGCCAAGCCTCCTCGTTTCCACCGGGCATGATGCTGGGTCCGTAGCGGGCGCCCTCCTCTCCACCCGACACACCAGTTCCGACGAAGCGGATGCCCTTGGAGGCTAGGTACTTGCATCGGCGGTTGGTATCGGGGTAATGCGAGTTTCCACCATCAATGATGATGTCACCCTCCTCCACACCGCCCTCGGTGAGGAGCAGCTCGATGAAGTCGTCTACGGGCTTTCCGGCCATGACGAGCATCATCATGCGTCTGGGCTTCTTGAGCTTCTGCACGAACTCTTTGATGGAGTGGGCGCCAACGATCGACTTGCCCTTCGCCTCTGAAACATTGTTAGTGGGCGCATGCCTGGCCGGTACAGATGAGCTTACCATTGTCGAGGAATCGGTCAACCTTGGCGACTCTGGAGCCGGTCAGTACCCGCGAACACGCGAAATTCAGGCGTGCTTACGTTCTGTTGAAAGCGACTACCTATTGATGCGTTAGTAAAGCGGATTGTGTTACTCTCGTAGATGTTCGTACTGTGAATCCATGGTCGGCACTGTAAATGGTCAAACGAGAGCTGCAGACACGGCGTTCGGGTTGACTTACGCATTGAGAATCAGGTTCTGGCCCATAACCTGTGGCCGTGGTTAATATGCTTATTCTGAGTTCCTGCTCAGAGGATGCACTTACAGCCAGGCCGATGAGGCCGAAATCTCCTACGGGATCCGACATTGCGTAGTTGTGAAGTTTGCTGTGAAGATTGTGTCTAGGTGATGAGGTCAGAGATAGGTAGCTTGGCGGAGCTTGCGAGCAGGTGTAGTGAGAGATTGAGGGACGATTGAGGGTATTTGAGATAGAACAAAGATGAGGGTCGACGTACAGGTCTTTCAGGGCAGCTAAAAGTGGTCTTGAAGGATCTCCGACAGGTTGAGTTTGGTGGGACCCGGTGACGGCGAGGGCGTGTCAGCGGGGCGGGGTTGTTTGGCTCCGATCCGCAACTGATCCACCGGATTTATTAATCCCTACAAACGGGGCTATGCGCCTGCGATTGCGCGCCTTGACCGAAGACTCATATTTCTTTATTTGCTTCGGCCGCGGGTTTGCTGCGCGTCTGGCCAGAGATCTTTACAGAGACAGATACTGATGGCGTTTGGCTGCAATGCCTCTTCTTTTCCGAGTTGCTGCCGCGGAGATAGCCTATGACGCTGGAGTGGGGCACTTGCGACAGCCCACTTTGATGTGGCTGGTGAATCACGTGCTTTCAATGCGCCACATATCACCGGCTGCCGCAGCCGTAGCTTCAACAAGTTTTCCGCCACGGCCGTCCATCCGCGTGCGATTCTCACAACATAAAGCATTTTGCCAATCCTTACGGGCCGTCTAGCCATAAACTTCCGCTCTATCTGTGACCCGCTGGGGTGCCGGATGCGACACTGCTGCTGACAAAGCGGACTACCCTTGTCAACCCTTGGACCCTTCGCACACGCCGGGTGACATCCGCAACCTTGGAAGCCAACCTCCATCTGGATACGCGAAATACACGTTGTTCCGCTTGATACCCTACAAACCAGGAAGTTCGAGACCCTTCTGCTACATATCCAGATCAAACCGCCTACTGGCAGTCGGTTTCGCCAGCACATTCACCTTGCGCGACAACTTCTGTTTGCTCCCCCAGATCCACGAAACAACATGTCTCTCGAACCTCATCCCTCTCTCCCTGCGCGACCAGCTGCGGCGCCGCGCCAGCCAGCCTTCGCGGGAATGACGCCTCGATCAGTCCGCGCTTCAGCTATGCCTATGTCTGCTGCACCCGCCTATCCTGCTGCGACGCCACAGGTACCCTATCAGGCTGGTGGGTATCAACCTAACTACCCAGTAAGCAATGGATACTATCAGCAACAGCAGCCTGCCTATGGCACCTCTACCCCACCAGTCATGTCGAATCCCTACCCGGCGCCCGCAGCCTTCGGCAGATTTGGACACTACGATCCTGAAGAGGAGCAACGCATCGCCGAATGGAATGCCGCATACGCCCCCAAAGAAGATGCAAACAAGAGACCACAAGGCGTGAACGCACATGCCTCGGCCCTGACATCAAGAGACGGATCGACAGGCACGGGCCATGAGGCGGGTGGTGGTGACGGGTCCAAGGCCAACAAACAGAAGACTGTTGTGCGTTCAGGAGGGGGGAAGACGTGGGAGGACCCTACCTTGCTCGAGTGGGATCCGCTCCACCCACGGCTCTTCGTCGGAAATCTTGCAGGCGAAGTGACTGACGACTCGTTGTATAAGGCCTTCGCCAAGTATCCATCTGTGTCGAAGGCGCGCGTAATTCGAGATAAGAAGACAACCAAGAGCAAGAGTTACGGATTTGTGAGCTTCTCCAACACCGACGACTACTTCCGAGCCGCGAAGGAGATGGAAGGCAAGTACATTGGCAGCCACCCAGTGCGGATCAAGAGAGCCAACACCGAGGTCGTAGCCTCCACGAAGCGTGACGACAAGCATGGAAAGCATGGGAAGAAGAATAACAAGGACAAGAATCAGCCGGGCAATAGCACTGTCATCGCTGCGGGGCCGGCTTATTACAGCGGCATTCAGAAGTCCTCCCAGAAGAACAAGGGCGGCCCACGTCTTCTGGGTTAAGATACTCAGGAAACGTTGCTTGCAACATTCTGTACTTTATGTTCCAGGGCCTCATGGATGGAGAGAGCGGCGGATTCTTGCTGGAAGATTTGGCGTTAATGGTCTGGCTGCTTTTGAAGAATACCCTTTAATGAGGAGCTGAAACTGTTCACAGCGGAAGGAAGTGCTGGCCCAGGAGTTGGATTCGGTGCGTCGCATGTGGCCAGTACAATAAATGCATGCTACACATGTATAGCCTGACCTTGTCGAATCCGACACTGCGCTGAACTTGGGCTCATGTAGCGTAATGATGAGATAATGAATAGAAAGGTGCGCCATTTCATGAAGACTTGGACAGTTTTGGTCTGCCCATTTACATTCCTACATACCCATAACCGGTATCACATGGTTCCAGGGCTCAATTGATGGAGTCCTGAAGTGCTCTAGCTGCTCGAGAAATGGCTGCTATACTCACGTGATCTCAACATCCCTTGGCGCTCTTGGCAATTTCCGGGCCCGTGCTTGTGGTCGCGTCTCAGGCGCGAAGTCAACTTCCCGACCGCCGGCATCATCACCGCCCAAGCGCATCGTGAAAGACACAGTCATTGTGCACGCCGCTTTCACCATGTACCCAATGGCGCAAAACTTCAACCCTTCAGACCCTAGCTACCTCGTTTCCCCCCCTCTCGTGCGCTATATCCTGCCCCGAATCGCATGCGCTTTGCTAACTTGCCTAGCTTCAACATGTACATCTGATCTCCTCGTATCGTTTTCCCTCACATCCCCATCTGCTACCAGAGCAAGCCTTAGATCTCCTGATCAAAGGTCCTACCATTGTCAAAGAGTCCTCCTCTGTTGCCTGGACATATTTCCCTACTCCGCCGCCGCATGGCTCTGTGCACCTGGAGTGGCAGCCTCCGCGCATGCAAACCAACTATGCTTCTGATGGACTGGTATGGGCGGATCCTGAGGGGGTGTACGATATGCCAGTACGGGGTTATGTAAGGCAAGGCAATACATGCATGACTATCTGCTAATCCAAGACAGAATCTCCAAATCCTGGTTCAGAAGAGTGGTTTCCAATACCCTAACGAACCGTTCTCGACACATGCGCGCTTTCGATACAGGATAACGCAAGGTCCGGGCCATGTGGATCCGCAGCTTTGGATCGTTCACTATGCAGCGGCCGAGCCTCAGGATTGCATTCCGTCTAGCCAAATTTCTATCCCACGCGAGGTACACGCAATGATGCAGATGCGCTCTCAGTTGGAGGCGACCGGGCAGTTGATCCGGAAAGAGTTCGTCCTCGCAGACCGTTCAAAATGGCCCAAAGTCGAATTCACACCACGCACCGGTGCCCAGCAACCAGCCTTCTACAATCCGATGCAACCTGGCCGTGCGTATAATCAACCGCCTCCAAACAAACGACAACGCTCGGTGGTGCAGCGTCCACCAAACTCAGCGGGTATAATTCCGGAACACTCGCTCGAAGACGAAGAGAACGCTACGCAGGATTCGTTCGACTTTATAACGCCCCGCGAGATCAGTCAGTCTCGATACAAGCAGCATCACGAGTGGATGGAAGAGATATTCTCTTCTCCTTACGCGGTCGGCCAAATCTTGCCCATCGACCTCGGGTTGGGTTTGATGGGTGAGCTGGCGCCTCTAACGGCTGGCCTACTCGATGCCCCTTCGGGAGAGGTACCGTCCCGCGAGCGTCCAGGCCACAAGAGTAAATATGAGGTCAAAAACTATTCGAAGTTGACACCTGAGCAACTGAAAGATTTTGAAAGTCGGGTAGCCGCGTACACCAAAAGAACAGAGGCCGAGTTGGAAACGATGAAGGCGGCGCATGCAAAGAAGATGTCGGATATCAAACGATCGCGAACATATACCAAGGCCGAGCGCCGGCTACGAGACCTTGCGCGGCAGGTACCAGCACGGTCTACAGATGAGTCCGGCGAGCCGGATGGCGAAGATGCCTTGAACAGCGTTGTGAAAGATCTGGAAGCTACTGTGGGGGCGAAGTTTGAGACCCAGAAGAACGTTGTTTGTGTGCAGAAGGGTGGCCTTATTGAGGAGCAGGAGCAGGAAGCCGCTGCGCAACAAGCACAACAGCATATTAGTACGGCAGCAACGCGCTCGATCGCCGGCGACACTCCAAACATGCTGATGGATGATTTGACGAACGAGAACAATGCGGCCAGCCTTTTGGACCAGTTCGGCACCTCCCTAGCGGGGACTCCAATTTCGCTGCCTGTTGTGTCTCAGCAACAAAGCCGCTCACAGTCAGCTGTACCTACCCCGAGCGCGCCAGCAGCAGAAACGAAACCGGCAGGCCAACCCTCTGGACAGGGAGATGCAGGCATCACCGATGGCCCTGATCAGACATTCGATCTGGACGTGGAAATGAGCGGCATGGCGAACACAGAGCAGAAAGGCGAAGGTGACTGGGTCGTGGTTGATCAAAGCGCTAACCCGCAGCAAGCTGGCAACAGTGAGCAGCTTGCCAGTGGGGCTCCAAATGCCACGGTCGAGGCGACCACCGTTACGGGAGCGGAGCAGGAGGTATCAACAGGGCTGTTCGACGCTGAATTCGAGAGCTTCGATAACCTCGTGGATGATTCAGCTGGGGATGCGCTTGCGGACTACACGAATGTGGACGACAACATGGGGCTTGATCTTGATGATTCCGCGTTTGGAGATGCGTTCCACGGCACAGAGATGCATCAAGAGAACACGGAGGGGGATAATATGTAATGATTACTTTGCTGGCTGGTTTTTCTAGGGTTCTTCTGAACTCTTCACGTATGGATAGTCTGGTTTTCGCTTCCACTGTTGCTGTTGGGTCATTGACAGGTATATTCGAGAGGAATGTTTTGAATACGGCTTTATCCTCACTTCTCTACGACGACTTCATCTGCAGGCGGTAGAGGTCCGACCGGTCACAACCAGGTCTCTGCTATCGGCACACAGTCGTGCTTGCCGTGGCCATTGCTTCTGGACAGCTTGATGAAGAAAGGGCCACCTGCTCGCCTGCTTGGCGTTCGGCCATCAGTAGCTTGAACTCTGTTCACAGCTTTGTTCTCATCACTACTCACATTGCCCAGTTATTCTCGAGAACACCTGGGGCGTCATCGGAGCCCTTGGGATGACGAGAACCACATACCTGAGACATGTCTCACGATTGCCAGTCGCTTCCACCACGTGCAACCCTGCACGAACGCTGGGATATTCTCCGCCCTTTACATGGCTACACTACAGCTACTAACATAGCTTCTGAGACCTATGCTTGAGGCGTTACATTCATCATGTCTTGTAACACTGTCTGCATGGCCTTGTGGCTTTGCAGTTACGGGGATTACCCGACTGTAGCGCAAATCATCGCCGTGCAAGGGGGAAGCCAGTGTCGAGTGATCATGGAGTGGAGGTTCAGAACAACTAGTAAGACCATGTGAACAACGGACAGTGGGCTAATGGTTCATAGTGCCTATCGTAAATGATTCGGCTGTAGCTCTTGCTTACGCAGAGTGCTCATGCTGAAGTGCTGTCGTCGGGGTGTTGAGCACGGTACCACAAGCTCTTCAGTGACCCAGCCTCACATTGCACGAAGATTCAGCTAGTGCGAGGATCTGCTCACTGTCACCGCCTCCGGGATGCAGATTCCGATGTTTCGAACTATCGGCAGCTCAAGCCGCATATTCGACCTTGCCCTTGCAGCCCCAGGAAACGTGAAGGACTTCGGAGCCACCATACCTACTGCATAGGCGCTACGTCCACATATCCAGTCCCCACATCAACAATCTGAGCTGCAGCATGGTACTCGAACCCCGAGTCCATGCGGTGCCTCCATCTCATTCTGCGTGGAGTTGGGGCAGCCGAAGATAGGCAAGCCATTTCCATGGTTCGGTTTTCGCAGTATCGGGACACAAGAGGTAGTCTTCGTCCCACGCTCGCGTGTGTATTTGCTGCTGGGCTGAGTCTACGACCTCGGGGATACAGAGGCGCTGAGGTGAGACTTTATGAGAGCTTCAGAGGGCACACCTTTGGAGGCGTTAGCCGCCTACAAAGGCACCTTGGTATCTGGACGCCTTGTTTGCCGATCAGTTTACCGCGGGTTCTGGTTTCTGCTCAACAGATTTCACATCTGACCTGTGTGCTGCGGTCTTTGCTTTTTCCATGGCCTGGCCAACCTCCAGGGTATTCGAAGTTCTCTTTCTGATTGCACTTTTTCTCCCATCATCGAGATGCAATCCTACTCCATCTCGCGGGCAAAACACAAGATGGAATCCATCACACCTGCAAATCAGACAAGATGGCTACTTCCCCGTTCTAGGCGTTCCAGGTGTCGGCGATTCTATTCCACATCCACGACTAGAGATCCGGGAGCTGGAGAAGAACCCAGAGCAATGGAATGTCTATCTACTTGGACTCGCGCGTCTACAAAGCAAAGACCAGAATGACAAACTTTCGTACTATCAGCTCGCGGGTATGTGCAGGCTTGATCGCATTCCGATACAGAGCTTCGAGTTTCATGAGATCTGCGCAGGATACCGGGCTGACTTTCGGAACTAGGAATACACGGGAAGCCATATATGCCATGGGATGGGGTGGGCCAAGGCCCTTCCAACTCAGGGGGTGGATATTGCCCTCATGGATCCAACTTGTTCCCAACCTGGTATGCGGCACACCTGACTTCTGCGGCTCCTTCATACTCTGATGCTCCCAAAGGCACCGGCCTTACTTGTCTCTCGTTGAGGTAATCATAAGTCCTACTCTATGGAAGTTCCTTGAATAGTAATTGACAGATGGACCAGCAAGTTCTTCATCTCAACGCCCGCGAGGCCATTTCCGAATTCCCCGACGGCACGCTAAAGGAGACGTACACTCGGGCACTCCAGTCCTTCCGAATGCCGTACTGGGATTGGGCCGCCCAGCCTTCTGCAGGAAGTACTGTGCTTCCATTGAGTGTGCAACGGCCTAGAGTCACTCTTGTCGTACCCAATGGAACCGTTACGGTTGACAACCCCCTGTATTCATACCGGTTCCATCCACTCAACACTACAGACTTCGTATGCCCTGTAGCGCATCAGCGTCGAATTGCAGAAATCTAACTCTTCCAGGACAGCAGTCCCTTCGACGTATTCCCTTCCACTGTTCGAGACCCAAGCTCTGACCACGCAAATGCCGCAAGCCGTAACGACCTCGTCGGCCTTGTGTTCGAATATGGCCGTGCAAACTTCCAATCCCGGGTTTACAATATTCTAACCATGGAGCACAACTACACAATCATGAGCAACGATCGCTCATCACGCGATAGCCTTGAAGCCATTCACAATACCGTGCATACAAACATTGGGGGCGGAGGACATATGACCAACCCGGCATATTCGGCTTATGACCCAATCTTCTGGCTACACCACGCGTATGTCTTTTGGTGACATATATCGTAAAGGCAGCGCTGAGAATGAGACACAGAGACGTCGACCGCCTCTTCGCCATCTGGCAAGCGCTGAACCCGACCGAATATGTCACTCCAGTCGCGAACCCTTACGTGACATTCACCACACCCGAGAACTTCGTGGCAGATGCAAACACGCGTATGTCTCTTTCTCTCACGCGAGGCAAATAGTTGACCGGCCTCAGCACTTACCCCTTTCCACCGCTCCTCAAATGGCGAGTTCTGGACTTCGGAGTCCGTTCGCTCAGTGGAAACGTTTGCATACACGTACCCAGAACTCATGGGAGTGACGAGTAACCGAACAAGCGATCTTATGGCTGCAGTAAACGCATTGTATGGCCCTGCTGCCGCTCCTGCGAATTCCAGTGTCGCAGTGTCGCGAAGACTCCGCCGTGCTATCCTTGGCGCCCCTACATTCGAAGGGAAGAGAAGGTATACTACTCGCGTTCGGATGGATAGACGATATCTGCGACACTCAGTCAATGTGTATGTGTTCCTAGGGGAAGACGATGTGACAGGCAGTCCTATAGAGTGGATGAGAAATGATGGGTTTGTGGGAGTCGTGGGAGTTGTTGCATTGGATCCGAGTCTGAGACAGACATCTCAAGCGGGACCAAATGAGGAAGAGGAGTTGGCGGGAGGGGTTCTAACGTCGAATAGCGAAGTCCCGCTAACGGCGGCTTTGGAGGAAAAGATTCGGAGTGGGCAGTTGGAAAGTATGCGTGAAGATGTCGTCCGGGAGTATTTGAGGAGATCGTTGAAGTGGAAGGTTGCCCAGGTGAGTTTTCGCTCTTCGTGCTCATGCTGTAAAGGCTGATGACTGGCAGATGGATCATGAGGAGGTGGATGTGAAGGGTTTGGAAGTTGACGTAATGTGGGCGAAGGTCAGACCCCCGAGGTCGGAGAGGGAGTTCCCGAGTCTGGTGGGAGAGAATAAAGTGCTTTGCGATTGAGGCGCCCATTGAAAATGAACGTGGGATGCAAGCTTGAGTAGGCATAGGGAAGAGGCGGATTGGATTGGAGCACCTCTACCAAGTGATTTAGTGATCCTGAGTCGATATAGAAAAATCAGTCCTCAAACGACCGACAATTTCCTTGATGTCCTTACATCTTCGATTTTCGCACGGTAACGAAGCCTATGAACCCTTCCAAATTCGGTTAGCCTCCCACCAGCTCGCCGCTACCCAGACCCCTGCAACTTTTTTCTCGCAACCAGACATGCAACGACCGAAAAGTGCGCCTTGCACTCAAACCCTCCCACACCTACAATGGCGCCCAAAACGAAAACAGCGCGCGCATCCGCGCCATCAAAATCCTCATCAACCTCTCAACCTCGCCACGGCGCCCTCTTCGACCCCGAATCCGACACCGAAATGCAACTCTCACGCCGCGAAAACGCAGAACAGTCTTCCGACGATGCCAGCTCGTCGTCTGACGATGAAGGAAGCGTAGATGTAGAAATGGACGACGAGGAACAAGCCCCGGAAAAGGACGACTCGGAAGAAGAGCTCGAGCGTCTCGTTTTCGGCGATTCTGCGGGTTTCCGTGCGGGCCTGGATGATTTCTCACTCGGCGGTGCGCGCGGTGGGTTCGATGCGGAGGAAGAGAGCGGCGAGGAAGAGGATGCGGATTTGAAGGAAATACCAGACCGGGATCTGTTTTTCTTCGACGCGGGGCCGGGAGATGTGCCTGCGGGTATGGGGATTGCTGGCGCGGAGGGCGAGGAAGAGGAGTTTGAAGAGGAGGGCGAGAAAGCGGCGTGGGAGGATAGTGATGATGAGAGGTTGGTTGTGAGTTTGGCTTCGGCGCCGCGGCTGCGCAAGTTGAGGGAGACGGAGGCGGATGATTTGGTGTCGGGGAAGGAGTATGTTAAGAGGTTGAGGAAACAGTATACGAGTCTTTATGCGACGCCGGATTGGGCGTTGCAGGCTTCTGGGAAGGCGAAGAGGAAGAGGACGAGGGTTATGGAGGATGCTGAGAGTGGAGAGGAGTCGGTTAGCGAGTTGAATGAGGATGAGGATGATTTGGCGACGCAGCCGTTGGCGAGGTTGTTGCGGGATGCGGATATCTTGTCGTTGAATTCGAGAGGGTCGGCGAAGAGGAGGAGGTTGGCGGCTGGCACTGTGGATATTCAGAGGTTGAAGGATGTGGCTAATAAGGGACTTGTAAGTGTTGTGTTCCTGCGGCATATGGAACTGTCTACTAACTCGACGAACAGTCTGCTGTCACGTCGCTCTCATTTCATCCTACATATCCCCTCCTACTCTCCTCCGGACCGAGCTCGACACTGTCTCTCCACCACGTCAACCCCAACCCACCCAATCCCAATCCTCTCCTGACCTCTCTCCACATGAAACGCACGCCCCTCACAACGACCGCCTTCCACCCCTCCTCCTCCGACTCGCGCATCTTCCTCAGCGCCCGCCGCCGCTACTTCCACGTCTGGAACCTCGCGACCGGCACCGTCGAGAAGGTATCCCGCGTCTACGGCCACCAGCACGAGCAGCGCACCATGGAGTACTTCTCTCTTTCGCCAAACGGCAAATACATGGCCCTCCGCGGCTCCTCCCGCAAAGGCGGCGGTGTCATCAATATTCTCGACGCCACAACACTCCAATGGATCACCCAAGTCCGCATCGAATCCCGCGGCGGCGTCGCAGACTTCGCATGGTGGGGCGACGGCAACGGTCTCTGCGTGGCTGGCAAGAGCGGCGAAGTAACTGAGTGGAGTATCAAGCGCGGCGTGCTCGGTCGCTGGATGGACGACGGCGCTGTGGGCACTACCACGATTGCACTCGGCGGAAAGAGTGGTCGCGACGCCTGGATCGGCGGTGACCGATGGATTGCCATCGGGAGTTCCAGCGGCATGGTCAACATCTACGACCGCCGGGCATGGATCCCCTCCGATTCTTCTTCCGCTGCAGACGACGACGTCAACGGCGGTATCCCGAAGACGCCGAAACCGGCAAGGGCGTTAGATAACTTGACGACGCCGGTTTCGCATCTTGCGTTCTCGCAGGACGGGCAGATTTTGTGTATGGCGAGTCAGTGGAAGAAGAACGCGTTGAGGCTCGTGCATTTGCCGTCGTTGACGGTGTTTAGGAATTGGCCGACGGTCAATACGCCGTTGCAGCGGGTGAGTAGTGTGGCGTGGGGTAGGCCAGGTGAGGAGGATGAGAGGGAGGGGTGTTTGGCGCTGCTGGCGGTCGGGTGTGAGAATGGGAGTATTAGGTTGTGGGAGGTTAGGGCGTAGAGGTGAGGTGTGTAGGGATGCGGTGCACGAGCAGAAGGTGTCGGGTAGGTTCATATGCAGTTTGACCATGGGGACGTACCTGCTTCTTCTGCAATCCTCACTTATTTCTGCAATCTCTCACTCACTTCCATCCTTCCTCCACGTACAGTTCCTACACTCGCTCACTATCGTATCGTCCTATTTCAACACCATATATATATCTACCTACACATAACAACTTTTCGAATCCCAATCAACGCCAACCCGGACCTCACCAACACGAATCACCATCCCGAAATTTCACCACCAACCCCCAAAATGCCCATCCACTACAAATCCGACAAAGACCAAAAACCCAAAAAGCCACCCCCCTCCCCCTCAAAACCCAAAGGCAAAAAAACCCAACAACCCCCACGAAAAGACAGCGCCATCGACACCCAATCCGCAAACGACACCTACCTCAACGCCCTGCACGCCCAATCCCTCGCCGAAGCCTCAGCCAACGCCCCGCCTCCATTTCCCCGCCGTGTACTCTGGTATCTCAAACCCGTACCCGGCTTACTCTGGCGTCTGGTCAAGCGGGCGCTTCGGTACTGCTGGGCGCGGATAGTCAACTGGGCGCGTCAACTCTGGGAAGCGCGAAAGCGGGTTTTCTTCTTCATATTGTGGTGTTTGACGGTCCCGTTGGTGGATTGGTGTGTTACCCGGGTTGTGAAATGGTGGTTTGAGATGTTGGAGAGGGAGTTTGGAGATCGGCCTTGGAGGCTGGAGGAGTGGGTTAGTGAGGTTGATTTTCAGAGGGTATTGTGGAACTTTTTGTTGTGGTGGGCGGCGAGGTGGGCGTTTGTGTGGTGGTGGGGGGGGAAGGGGAAAGGAGGGGTGGTGGAATGAGGGTTTTTTGGTCGATGTTGGGGGTTTGGAGGGTTTGGAGATGGGTATGTGGTGGGTGATGGGGTGTTTGTGTTGTTCGTGTTTTTTTTGATAGCGGAGAAGGTTTATGCAGTGTGCGCTTGAGAGCCGACTCGTCCTGCGGTTGTGTTGATGAATGCGGTGTAGAGAGTCAGTGTCCAAACTTTGAACACGCCAGCGACATGAGCGTACAATGCTCAAATTCTTGATCCTACTCTCGAACATGAGCTCTGTGTAGAGAAAACAGCGAAGGGTGCAGTCTTAGGGTTTATATACCTACTCCTTAAGTCTAGATGATTGTTAGGACTTCCCACTTGTGAGATACGTTAAGTTAGTGATGATGATTATAATGAAATCTTCATCTTAAAAATATCACAGCCCTGATTTCATGTTATCAACTCGACCACCAAGCGCAAGGATAACATGCCTTAGGGAGATGCTCTATTTTAGAACCGTCTCTGCGGCGCTGTACATCTCCAGCGCACAAATTTTTTTAATGCTCTGCAGAAACACATGCGAGTAGTCGAAGTGCATTTTTAGACAGCACTACATGTTCCAGGCATCTTGGAATTTTAGAAGAAGTGTAGAACATATGCGTGTAAAGAAGAAGTACGAGGGAGCGAAATTCAGGGATTTATATGTCCTCTCCTCTAGATTAGACAACGGCTTGTTTGATATGTTGTAGTAGTAATAATAAGTTGCATTAACAATCGAACACATCCTCATCACCTAAAAACCAAAGACTAGGAACGACTTGTAACACTAATCAAGGTAATTCTATAATTAACTTTTCGGAACCATAATTTGCTAGTGTAACGTTAGATGTTTTTGATACCCCGCAGAACATGAGGGGAAAGCAGATTAAATTTTAGACAACACCGCATCGCACGTCGCTTATTGTTTTTTTAATACACAGGACTGTGTGTGTACAGAAGAGGTCTAAGGCGGAGGATAGAGGGGTATATATACTTATCCCGCGTCGTGCAGCAGAGTAGTGTGACATTTCTATGCAAGTTTGAAGTGCAGATGATAATGACCATTATCACCTCATCTTAAAACCCACAGCAACAGCTGAACGAGAAGGAACGCCAAACGACATTATAGACACCGTGGGGATTTTGGATCAAGCACGGCGGCGCCATAAGATAGCTTTGGACTTTATTTTGAAAAGCACCACATGGCGATGAATGGCGGCAAATTTTTGAACATGTGGATCTGAGTGTGAAGAAGAAGTCTATAGCAGAGGATGAAGGGGTATATATACCTATTCGCACGTGATCCGAGTGTTGCTGGGTGCATTTCTGAAACGAATGTGGAGTGAAGATGTAGGCTATTACTATCACCATCACCATCACCAACACCAACACAAAACCTCACCAAAACCTGCACATAAAGTTAACCTTCATATTCCCATTCCATCTCCAATCTCGTATCCACGAAACGCCACGCATGCTATGGTATCTCTGCCTAAACACCTTACATATCCCAATCTGCGAAAAAAAGCAAAAAACACCTAAAACGCCTATCCCCGTTCGCCCCATTTCCTGATTCCGGGTTTCCATTTGCATTCAGTAGTGCCATTTCCGCCGTAGTGCAAATATTCGCCCATTTCCTGATTCGATTCAAGTGCCGGCTGACTCCGAGTAGTACAGATATTAGGTATCAAAAACGCCGTGAATGCAGATCGCTATGCATATACTGTGTAAAGGTAGACAGAAGTGGAGTGTAGAAGTGCTAAGACCAACAAGCAGATGTTGGGGTGAAAAGATGCGGGTGTGAGATGTGCGGTCGCGAAGAGCTGCCTTAGCTCGTACCGGCGAGGATGTGCTGATGATGATGGAGCTCGTCAATGAAGGCTGGATTCTCGTATCGACGATGCGCGGTTGGATGTCGGTGGTATCGATGCCTCGGATATGTGATCTCGAACGCCAGGAGCCGTTCCCAAAAATGACAACCCTCTTGTCATCCTCCTCTTCACACCACCACACCCTCAGCGAACTCAGTCCCGGCGACAGCCGGGTCTTTGCGCTCCTCCCTCTTCACCATCTTATCCTCCTCCTCTTTCCTCTCCCCCGTCAACCACTGCCCCATATGCGTTTCCCACCTCCTCAAATCCTGCATCTTATTCGCCTCTCTCAATCTCCTCTGTCTCACCAAGCGTTCCGCAACCTGCCTCAGCACAATCCTGGGCGGTGCATATTCCTGCAAATTCTTATCCGGCTCCTCTCTCTCCAAATACTCCCTCGTCGCCTCCTCCATCCTCGACAACGACCTCCCACCGGGCACCACTTTCTTTACCCCCGTCTTCGGATTCGTCCACACCCCAGTCTCCCAGTTATCCAACTTCATGTCCTCGAGTCCCTTGCTGACATTCAGCCTCTTATACCATCTATGTTCGCCTTTCGCAATAGTCCGCATCATCTTGTGTCGATTCTCGCCCTCGGTGTACTTGATCAGCAGGTTTTTGAAGACTGCGATCTTCTCGCTCCATTTCTCGACCATGGGGAGTTTGCCTAGAGGACCCGGCCAAGCTGCTGCAAACCCGTCATTCGATGTTTTCGGTCGTCCGGTACCGATGCTGAGGAGGAGGGCGGGTTCCTCGTCGTCGCCTTTGCGAGATGCGTGCTCGGAGTATGCAGTGTAGGAGGGGTTGTTCTCGCGGATACCGCCGTCTTTGAAGCCGATGCGACCTTTTGGGGGGCCGAAGTCGGCCTCGAGCATTTTGAAGAAGAAGGGGGCGGCGGAGGTGGCGCGCGTCACTTCCCAGATGCGGAGTTTGTCGGCGCCTTCGTTGTAGGGGGTTACCCAGACTGGGGCGATGAGGGGGTCGTAGTGGTGTGGGTAGGAGCGGAGGAGGTAGGCTTCGTCGATTTGGCCTGAGTGCGTTGCTGTTAGGCAGATGCTGTAAAGTGTAAGTGATTTCGTAAGTAGGGGTTGGAGATAGAGACATACGATTGACAGATTCGGTCTGGTTGGCCAGCTGTACTTGACGCCGAGGACGCATTCTCAGCCTTGTCGTCTATGTTCCAGGGATGCCAGTCGTGTCCGTCGCAGTTCTCGTGGCATTTGCAGTATTCCCGGACAATCCTCTGAACAGCCTTTTCCAGCGGCTTGTGTCGGTACTTGGTAGCCAATGGTAGTACGCTCCGACGATGGCCAAACAGGTCATTTCCAACTTGTCTGTATATCTCCAAGCACTGAGGAACGGTCATGCGCAGGCGGGCCAGCATGACGGATATGAGGCCGCCTGTACTGGTGCCGTACATGTAGTCGAAGTAGTGACATAGAAGGAGTTCATCTTGGTTGAATGTGTGCCGTGTGCTGTCCTTTACAGGGCCCTCCTCTTCTTGCAGACGCTTCTCGCATTCGACGATTTCGTGGGTGAGACGTTGGAGGATGAGAAGGCTTGCGTAGCCGCGGATGCCACCGCCGTCTATCAAGCAAGGTCAGCATGTTGCTCGTACTGCGTTTCCCCGACGCTACAAGCAGATCACAACTCCTCCCATGCCGTCTGTATCGCCAGCGCCAAGATATTGCGGGACCTGGGGAAAGTGGAGACAGCCGTGGATCTCCCGTCGACGGCGTGCAAGGTCCAACCTCGAAGACTCACGACATGTCGTCTTTGTACAAACACCCCGACCACGCAGCCCACGTTCGACCCCAGCCTACGTTCGACCCCAGCCTTTGACGTCCACGCTCGAGGATGTGACTTACCTAACGTCAATATGAGATCGTCCCATGCGTTTTCCTCATTCACGGCCGTCGCCCACGTTGCTCCCGATTTGTCCTGAGCCGACGCCGACGTGGCAGAGGACATTATACTCAGTGCCAGTCGCGGCGAGTCTGTTTGTCGTGGAGGACTCAGCATCGTGGACGCGGGTGTGCGGGAAGATATTCGAGTGTATAAGTGGAGACGCGGATGGCAATCACAGTCAGAAGGACGCGTGTTTGATCGGCGCAAATGGCATGCAAGGCTACAGCCGCTGTGTCGGAACCGTCGGAGATATGTAGAGAGCCGTCACTGTCGCTGGGAGCCTCATGCGCGGGGGCTCCGGAAGAGGTGGACTTTGTGTGAAGCAGTGGAGCGGGTGTGGCTGATTGTTGCTCCCCAATACTGGGACGCCCAAGCCAGCCAGGTGCCCAGCAGGCCCACGAAGCCACGCAACGACCGCCCGTGATTGGTCACAGGCCAGTTGACTCCCTTTTCTGGGCGCAGGTGCTTCGCCTCAGCGGGCTTTCTCTGTCGTCAACGGCAGGACTAAACGCGTGCAGTTGCATTCCGGGCTCTGAGGGTGGTGATGGTCGCATTTAGGGTCTGAGGTCAGCCGCGGTCCGCATCACCACCATCGGCTGCACACTGCTACCCCTGCATCCGCATATTGGATGAGCAAAGCATCACAGGAACAGGGACAAGACCCGCGCACTTCCGCCCTCACGAGAATCCGGAGAGGACAGGCCAGACACGAGACAGGCGTGTTTGCTGAGCCCGTCATCGTCACACGGGGGCGTCATCTGGACTGCGACAGGACGAGCCTGTTTGCCTCCAATTTGCCAGTGCAACGTCGAGTCAGCCTCTGGTTTTTCTCTCAAACTGCACCACCGGGCTGTCACACTGTCTTCCCAAGTTCGCAGCAATCACGCTGTCATTTCTACAAGAATGGAGCAGAGCGGAGTCGGCGGACGTCGACTTTGACTATATCACGTAACCATCAGCATCGCCGTTTCAGCCAATCAGCGGGCCCAGGAGCACTGCCTCATCCGTCACTCCCAGTCTCGCATCCCCAGCCAAAGAACAACTGCAACCGCCACAGTACTCGGCTCCAAGCTTCTCCAGCCACTCCTCGCCTCGACCGCTTTCACCGACGGCGGCGCAGCACCTGTGACGGAGGTGTTCATTCACTACTCACCCCACCTCCTTTGTTTTGCTTTTGCTTCTGCTTTCCCGTTCCGCCTTGTCAGTGAAGCAACCTAGCTCGACATAAAGCCTCGCTCGAAATTCTTCCGCCGTGGACAACAACACTGACGCGCATCCCCCACCTCACTCCAACCCGAACCCTACCGTCCACATCCGCACCAACAAGGCAACCAGCCTCGCCATTCCGACTTCCTCAACGTCCCACTCCCACGCCGACATCCGCAAACGTAAACAGTCACACATGTCGGCGAAGATGACTTGGAAAAGTGGATCCACCGGCGGCACCAATTCGTCAAAGGCTAGCACCCTGTTTGGACTCGACGAGGACTCCAAGTCCAAGATCCTCGTGTACCGCTACCGCTCAGGCAGCAAGGCGCTCGAAATCACCACTCAACACGACCTCTGCAAGGAGCTGGACTCGGGTAAGTCTGCCTTCTATTGTACTCGACACGAAGCATTGCTAACACACTTGATAGATCCTAACCTCCCCTTCATGCGCGTCACCAAGAAGAAGATCCCGCGCGGCAATAGTCGCCTCGACGTCCTGACCGAGGACCTCCTCATGCCTGACGACCTCGAGAAGTGCAAGCACAAGCCGACCCTCAAGTCCTCCCTCGCGAACGTCGGCCTCCCGTCCTCGGCCTACTGGCAACGTCTCCTCTTCGACCAGTACCCGGAGCTGTACATCGTCTCGCGCTCCATCCAGCCAACGCCCGAGTCCTCTCTCAACAACTCCCCTGAGAGCTCTCAACACGTGAGCCCCGCCCATACGTTCCCGCACGAGGTCGCGAACCACAACACTACCCACTAGGCGCGGATCTCTCGGCGCTACTAGTCCCGAGGCAGCGACCCACAGACTCAGGCACCTGTAACCCCCCTCTCTAAGGCTGCATGTCTCACGTCCACCTGAGACACAGCCCCTTCTAGACCTCCTACATACCAGCCACACGGCTACGACTTCATGACCCCAGCGAAGATACCCCAAGCGCAGGTGTTTCCCAAAAGCCTCATAAGGAGTTGATATATGGCGTTTGGGTTTCCGGTCTGGTCTGGCTTTCCTTTGCGATTCTGGCAGCACGGGATGTCGTACGTACGTCCTCGAGTCGAGACGTTTAGACGTAGACTCGCACATGCATGCTGGAATGTAATGACTACTGAAATGGCTTTTAATACATCCTTTTTCCCTACTTGATATGACTTGTGCAAGTGATCATGTGCCAAGAATAAGTCAGTGATGAGCTGTACTTTCGTGAGCGTATCCACTTACTTCCGCCCTTGACCGCTGTCTAGGCTGTCGATCAGTAGGTATGGTGACCCCTACGACACTGCAGTGCCCTGTCCCTACACGTCAGGGTTCAAAATTAATACTTCCTGGCCTGAGTTTCCTAATTTGGCAGTTTGGTTCTTCGAGGGTACATCATAGAGCAGGGTCTACCTAAGATCCAGCCCTTACGCTAAAGAATTGGATGATGCTACCCTTATGACCTAATCGTCTGTAATGTAAACCACAAAATTGGACACTTTTCATCAGACTTTCCTGATCTGGAAGTTTGGCTTTTCGAGGGTGCATCATACGGGCGGGTATATCGGATGGAGATCCAGCCCTTAGGCTAGAGTCTATGTCAATGGGGCATGACCTACTAGGGTAAGGTGCCCAATGTAAGGCTCAAAACTCGACATTTTTCTATCCGACTTTCCAGATTCAGTAACTGTATACATCACAGCTCGCATAGACTAGTGGTCTAGGGTAGTCCAGACTGTATGCTTGCGCATCTTTTTACCCTAGGGTACGCAACCAGTTCCCGATTCTAAGGTGATTGTTGCCACCAAGTTCAACACTTTTGCATACGACTTTCCTGGTTTGGCGGTTTGGGAATGTGATCGTCGGGATGTGCTGGAAGACTAGTCGATGGGATGGAGTCTATGATCACCTATTTGCATGGGTTAGGGGGGGCAGAGATTCGGTGCAAAAGAGCGCGGTCTTCAACATTACAACAGAGATTACTTCTCACACTTCACTCTATACCTTTACATCCTTCCTTTGTACAGGGAACCAAACCGCGGGGTTTTCAGTCATACCCTAGGGTATTTCCCGCAGACTTGAACACTTCTCCCATTGACTTTCCTGTTTCGGGAACTTGTATACATCATGGAGCCGGGTATACCGGAAACCTACCCTAGGGTAGCTTCTGCTAAGACTCCACCTCTCTCGTCATTTTTCCGCAGTCACTGCTAGGTTGTCGCAATTCTCGACACTTTTACCCCTGACTTTCTTCTTTCGGTTAGCCGTATACATCATGCAACGCGCGCATTGCTCATATTTGCCTCTAAATTCGACACCTTTTCACCTGGCTTTCCTGTTTGGGCATTTTGTGAACATTCCAGAATTAGGTGCACCGCAGATCTACATAGATAATCGTGGGTCTGCTACCCTATAAACAGGGATCGCAGGAATCATGCCAAGGTTGCCTCCTGCTCGGAAGGCAGTCACTGACCTACTCTTTGACACTTTCCTGATTCACCGAATCTGGTTCACCGAATCAGGCAATTCGCATATAACCTAGGTAGAGCAGACGGCCGCTGTTGACACTTTTGAACTGGGCGTTCTCAGACATATAGCAATCCATCATCTTATACTTGTAAAACCAATCGTGTAGTTCCCGCATTGACTTGTTGTTACCCTATACACTACTCTCCAAGATCGTCGATGAGATCTGCACTACCAAACGCGCCGTTGTTTTAGCACGCAACCTTTCGACACCTTTTCACTCGACTTTCATGGTGCGGCAGCTTGGAGTACGCCAGGTGTATGTCACAGTGGAGATGCTACAGAGCGCGGCGTCTTTTAGTACGCAACCTTTCGACACATTTTCACCCGGCTTTCCTGTTCTAGCAACTTGAGTACCCTGAGTGTATGTCACAGTGGATTTGCTGCTCGGGTTCCTGCATCAGAGTCTCTCTCCTCTCTGAGACGTCCTAGGGCCCACTTGTTTTGTCGCTCAACTTTCATGCATCGCTAACTTCGACGCCGTATGTGGTCATGACAATGATCTGCTGCTCGGGTTCCTGCACTAGAGTCTCCTTGTATTGGTTGTCTACTGTGGTAGTTGTTAACTGTAGCGACCCTCGGGACCGACGGACTCGGTAGCTACCGCAGGACTCAACACTTCTTTGCTCGCCTTTCCTGTTCCAGCAGCTGGAAAATGTCAGAGGTGGATATGATGCGCGGGTTCCCGCATAAAGACCCCTTTTTTTTCTGTGGGAACCCTTGGAAAGTCTAAGTCGTAGCTGCCGAGGGAATCGATGCTTTCTTGCTCGATTTTCCTGTTTCGGCAGCTGTAGTATGTCAGATGTGGATATTGTGCGCGGGTTCCTGCATCCGTCTAGATTCGACACCTCTTTGCTGGACTTTCCGAATCTGGTAACTGGCATACATGCATACAATGTGGTTCCTGCTTCAATGTGTGACCTGTTCGCTGGCAAGATTTGACACTGTGACTAGATTTCCCTTGATCGGCAGCTGCACTCTACAATACTTCTCTTTCCGTCTCTACCGCTTTCCGTGTCCCTCCGGGGGGAAATTGAACGCTCTTCACCTGACTTTCCTTCTTCGGAACATACGTCATAACATCTTTTTCCCACCCTACGCTCTACAGCCCCATCTCTCTCATCGCAGATAGGACTAGATTCATATAGATAGGTTCTCGTCCCTTCCTCGAACCTTCCAGCCTAATACTTTTGTGCCTCCCCTCTCTGCTCGCATGTGGATCAAAATCAACACTTTACGCTCGAGTTTCCTGATTCGGTAGCATGGATATGTCATACTCGCCAATCTTAAACGTAAGGACCTCTTTGAAGTGCAGGGTGGGCACAAAGGTGGGCTTATGTATCTGGCCTAGACTATCAAGTTCCTATCTGATTTCCCTCCCAGTAACAACCCTTATGGGTCCAAAATCAACACTTTCCGCATGACTTTCCTGATTTGGCAACAACCGTACATATGCCTCGTACTCCGCTGATCTTAGAACCTGAGGACGAACTCCCTTGGCGCGTTGGGTGAGTCTAGATGTCCATAGGTAGGCTTATGTATCTGCTCTGACTATCAAGTCCCCGTCATTTCAGTAACACCCCTTATGGGTCCAAAATCAACACTTTTTCATCTACTTTCCTCCTTCGGCAACTCCTATACATGATACGCTCTTGTACCTGCATTAGCCTCAACAATCTTACGCGGCATGATTTTCAGATCTGTAAATCTGTAGATCTATAGACGTCAGGGGGCGACTGAACATAACACGACACTCTTGCCCCTGGAGTCCTAGAGTAGGAAAGTCTTCAATCCAAAAACATTAAGGGGAGAGAGACAACTTGAACATAACTCAACACTCTTGCACTCGACTTTCTTGCATTCGACTTTCTTGCACTGGACTTTTTGGATCAACCAAGTCCTACGTGTTGCAAACATCATAGCCCGGATACATTCGGAGGTCCAGTACTTACCTACCTAAGACACTAACACATAGATCTAGACAGCGCTAAAATCCAAACACTTTTCACTCCGACTTTCCTTGTTCGGAAACTATGTTTGTCAGTGCAGCTCCAGTTTCCATGACGAGTTCTGGGCCAAAGAACGAACACTTTTCACCTGGCTTTCCTCATCCGGACACGGGACAAGCGCTAAAAACTCGAATACTTTTTCTCTGACTTTCCTTGTTCGGAAAATATGTTTGTCAGTGCAGCTCCAGTTTCCATGACTGAGTTCTAGGCCAAAAAACGAACACTTTTTGCCTGGCTTTCCTCATGCGGCCACTGGACACAATAGCTTGGACACAGCTTCCCTGTCGTTAGTGAGACGGACGATAACATCCAGCAAATCACAATGAAATCGAAAACTTTATTCGTGATTTTCCCCATTCGACAACTGTATACCCCGTCTCGGCTACAACCTTATACTCGTCAGTAATACACAATCCACGCAGCAACTCAAATCGAACACCTTTCACCTAAATCTTCTGTCCTCCCCGTCTGGCTTTCAGCGTATACATCGCACCTTTAAAACTCAGTCTTAACTCTTTACAAGACAAAGACACCGGATTGCATAGTTTTCTCGCCAGATTTACAATAAAGCAATCTTGCTTTAGCGGATAGATCATACACCGCAGCGGACACTCCCACTTCATACTCCCGACCCGCGTCTCCACATGAACAAAAACCCATCCCTACTATAATCGCACATTTTTTGCCTGACTTCCCTATTTTAGAAAGTTTAGCTTTCGGCGTCGGATACTCTCACCACATGCTCCCGTGTCTCCGTCTCCGCATCTACATATGTATAACGAAGAGTACAACACAATCCCCATTAAAATCGAACATTTTTTGCCTGACTTCCCTATTTCAGAAGGTTTAGCTTTTGGCGTCGGATACCACCGCTCCACGTTCCCAGTTCCCCAGCGTCTCCGATCTAGAAGGGACACTAGATGTTTAGCCTACAACAACCAACACTTCTCATCCAACTTCCCTGCTTTGGAAGTTTGGATTGTGACGGATCCATTATACCCTCAGGTACCCTATGGTAAATTAAACGTATGACCGCACTGTAATCGGACACTTTTTAGCTGGCTTTCCTTCTTCGAAAGTTTGATTTCTGCGGATAATATCGTCACTGGAGACATCATACCAAAAAAAAAAAATCGAACACATCTTCCCCATCTTTCCTACGTCTGCATCATTGGTCGAATTCATGGTTTCGTGTTCCCGCGCGACTGACGTACCAATCGTCTTTAAGAACGCTTATTGCATCACAGGAACTAAACCCCAATCCTTTTTCTCGCGAGTTTCCTGATCGACTAAGTTGCTAGGATCATAGGTCGTGTTCACCGTTTCGAGCCATCCTAGACTCCGTGTTCGAAGATTCTCAACCGGTCATCTACAGCCCACTGCCACTGTCTAACTCTTCCACTAACCTAGAACCAACGTCCACAAACACGGTTTCAATCGACGAAGTCACGAAGTCACGAAGCCCACGCGAATTCCGAGGTCCAAGGTCGAGGGGTAGACGCAACTCGCAACCTGCCAAATTCAAACTCTTGCACTGTCCACACTGTGACGCGGCCGTTTTCGTGTTTCGGAAACATATGTTTCACTGTTTCCTCCCTCGTACACCCTAATTATAGAGTACCTCTTAGAAACGATTTCAACCCTCTTTCCTTCTCCAATTTTCCCGTCTCTTACTCCTTGTGGTTACGTCTCCCGAAGATCGAGATGTTAAGCACTTCCGGTTGGACTGATTGGACCCTTAAAAACTAATCCCCAGATCCTGTGCCTTTTGTGAGATCCGCTTCGTTTGGTCGTTTGGTGTATCCCGGTTTCATGAATCAAACCGAAGAGCGATATAAAAATCTGATTACCCTAGGGTATAAGCAGCACAGCAGCGGCTCGCCGACAGTGGTGATGCGGGCGAGGAGGTCTCGGTGCGGCTTTGCATTCGAAATACAGATGTGAGATAGGTTGTCGGGTGGAGGTCGATCGGTGGTGCGGAGGTAAATCAGGCTTGCAAGACTCGGAGGTGCGAAGGTACTTCCGATCGCTGCGAGGGAGTCTGGAGGTGCTAAATTTTTGTTGGAACCGCTCCTGAGGTGGTCAGGATGTCGAGGCGTGGGTCGCTAGAGCGATGCGGATGTGTGTAATTGCGACTGTGTGGGGGTTGACGTTGGTGGGATACAAGACTTGAGGAGGTACTTGGCGTGTAGTCAGGAAGTGACTCTCAATTCTCGATTCTCGAGTGATAGTAACCCTGGAACCAGTGACCAGACGGAGAGGTTGCGCACGAGCGATAGGGAAAGGATGTCTTCTTCCACCGGGAAGCTTGATGCCAGATTCTGTGGTGTCGATAAAACGCCGGTCGTCGGCAAGACGAGGTCCAAAATGGTGGTGCTGACAGCTGTTATGTAGATGAAGATGGCGTCCGATCATTCTTTACTGCCGACGGACAAATGAGGTAGTCGACGAAAAACACTACCAGCAGCGGACTGATGGACCAGCGGTTGGGAAACTCATCTGCTCGATGCTGGTGGGTTGAGGTACCTGGAAGTCGAGTTCGGAGGAATTGAGAAAAGCGCGGACTGCAAACAACCGAAGGGGTTGAGTTGGAGCTTTCAGTCAGAACGAATATGTGTGAAGGGACGGGTGAAAGCATGTAACTATAGCTTAGATATCCCGCGTTCGGTTGTCTTTCTCCTGCCTAGGTAGGACTGAGTGGCAGTGTTGGTTTGGACAGATGAAAAAATGAAATTCGAGTTGAATATGTGTTCGTGGCCATGGTATCAAGCATGGGCAGAAATCGAAATACAAAGGAAACCGCAGGCAATGAGGAAAGAAAGGGTTAAAAAGGGGGGGAAGCGCCTGGGGTTGCGCGGTGGTAGCACAGAGTAGATTAACGTTGCTCATGGCGTATCAAAGATGAACGTAGGGTTAGACGGGATGACACCATGGCGTTGACCTCTCTTTGATTGACATCCATGAAGGTCTCCAAGGCGGCACCTGGCGTATTGATATCGCTGTTCAAATGTGATCCACGGGAACATATCGAAGCCCAGAGCTGCCAGTCCAACGATAAGAACCCACGCGGGTTGGTATAATGAAAAGGGGATAATGCCAAATACCGAATGCCAGATACTAGAAGCCTCACAGAGGAGGCCATGCCGGCTCGTGCCCACAGTGGTAGACCAGTGGAGATCGCCTGCTCCCGGAATCCCATTGTGGACGCTCTTTCAATGTGCCTGAAAGCGGCTGCTGCGCTCTGCGGATCTCATCGAGCACAACTATTGACCACGTCCGAGACTAACTCTTTCCGAAGCTGTGAGTTGCAAGAAAGATCTAGGACATCTCTTTGTGGAACCTTGATAATGAGCCGATAACCTTTGAGTGATACACTCCACATTGATTGGACGGGTATGGCGGTTGGCGATGCTAGCCTGTTTGCATGGCGAAGACGGGAATTCACGTTGTCCGAACGTGACCTGAGAACGACGGTCACGAAGAAGACTCGTGAGGGAGTGATTGTGTGCCAATCGACACTACGTGCGATTGTATGATCCGTTTGACACCTCAGCAAAGCGGAGACAACGGAGACTGCGAGTATGAAATTGGTTCTGCCCCCTTGTAAGTGCCATGGGTCGGAAGAGATATTGGTTACTGGTTACATCTCGAGCTAGGAAAGTATGCCCCTATGTAATGTGATCTGAAATGTTCAGGCTTTCAGATCAAAATCCCAATTCCTTGCGTCGTCCTGCGATTTCGGAAACTGATAAAAAAAACCTTCAAGGCCGTCACCCTGGTCAGCATCGAAAGTCAGTGTTTGCCAAAGAACGGTCTCTTGCGTGATTGGATTCTCGGATCGTAACAGGGTAAGCAGGGTTGGATACGAGGGTGTATTGATCTCCCGGTTCCCCAGATGAGGTACACAGTCTGTCACTTTTGCATGACAAGCCGTGATGGAACCCACACAGAGCGATCGGGTGCTCAATTTCGCACTGGCTGCCCTTTCGACCGAGACCTTGCCTCAGGCAACTGCAGGGTTGGATCGGGATCAAATGGTGCCGAAAAGCCTAGAACTGGATGTAGTAAAATCCAAGTGTCTGCTCACATTCCTCGATGGAACATGGTAGTGTTTTACCCAAGCGCCCACTTACCTATATGATCTGTTGAAGCAAGGGTTAGCGATACGAAGTAGATGAAGATAATTCTCACAAGCAGAGAAGACGTGCGCTTGGCAGAAGTAGAGGGTTCTGATTCAGGCTGCTGGGAGAGCGGTCAGGACGGTCAGCACAAATTCACTCCAATATTGGATCTTGACATTGACAGGCGGCTGCCCCAACGGCGCGGCAGATGGCTGCGAACCATGCATGCCCAGGCCAGGGCTTGTGAATTCCGAACAGGCAGAGATAGTGACAGGCAAAATACACATGGGAGATGCTGGGCTAGGTGGGTATAGTCGGCCGGGCGCATGAATAGAACGCGTGTTCGAGAAGCACAGATGGGTCTCAAACATTATTGACGTCCAGGGCTCGCTAGACTGCGACTGCATCGATGCTGCGTCGACGGCGGCAGGTGGGCGCTGCTGCAGAATGTCGTGCGTACGTCTGCTGCGAGGGCGGGAGCCATGTGCTATGATCTAGGCGGCTCTGCTAGTGTGAGGGTCAAACTCGCAGATGGCCGGCAGCCCGAGTGCATTGCAGCGGATCTATACCGCTAAGCATCTGCATAGCGCCTGCGCAAGCAGCGACGGGCGATTCCTGCTGTTTGGCATGGGCAGAGGCAGCATCGCTGCACCCGGGCCCTGTGCAGGAGTGGAGGCTGCAGGGCGGCGGCGGGCCCAGACGAGCAAGCCGACTGTCAACAGGCATGCTGCAGCGATGATATTGCCTGAGAGTGCTACAAAGCCATCCGGACCGTGTTTCAAGGCCGAGAATAGAACAGCGGTGAGGTGCCGACCTGGCGGATCCGGACCACGAAGAGCGACGTGGGGGACAAGCAGCAGGAGGAGTGAAGGGCACAAAGGGCACGAGAAGAGAGCGCGCTCGTGGTTGAGAACAGTGTCGGCTTCAGAGGGTGGTGCAAGGCAAGGGAACCAGGCGCGGGAAGCTTGGTGGAGCGTGCATCAGGATCCATCAGGATCCCCATCGCCATCGTTCAGCGGAGCCGTCATGATGCAGCCAGCCAGCATGCATCCTGTCGCCGGCCCGCAACAACCCCCGCGACCGACCAGCCTCTTCACTGCCAAGACGGTGCTTGGACGGGAGCATTGCCAATCAGGAGGCGGGCGGTCCCGTATGGAGGTTGATGCAAGGAGCGATGCCGCAATTCCTCCCACACCAAGCCAGGCCCCGATAACGGCTCTCCAGCGATGAGGAGAAGCCCTGCTCTCGACGTGGCTGGCGCTGATTGGGCGACGGCCGTCTCTCTTCTGGATGCTGGGGGCGCGTGCCGTCGAGTCCTCCAGGATGCGCGTGTGTCTCTTGAGAAGCAGGCAGCGTGGCGAGGCAGATTGGGAGAGAGTTGTCCAAAAGACCAGACGCCATCCATGAATGTCTTGGGTCTCGTGTGTCGTGTTTCGCCTTTGGGAGCGCGGCGGGGTGTGCAGGGCGGAAGCGTGTGCGCACTTGGAGCGGAGGACCAGCAGAGCGAGGTGCGGGGCTGGCATGAGCAGGCGGCTGGCAGGGATGCTCCATCACGCGCATCATGCATCGACGGGTGAGTGCAGGAGTCGCGCCCAATCACTACGCCCGCCGCTCCAACAAGACCCGTATCGCGGCACGTCCCCTCTGCTGCAAGGAACAGCGGGCGAAGGCCGCCATGTTCGTGAGCGGCTTTGCGGACGCTTGCGGGACATGTCGTGAAGCCTTCGGAACCGAACCTCATGTCCGTCAACCCAGCCTCCCTGCAAAGCGACTACGCGAACGCGAATCCTCCATTCCAGACCACAGGAGGACTGAGGCGATATCCCCTTCCATGTGGAGGCCGCACAAAGGAACACAGGATGATCGAGGCATCGAGCCGATGCCCAAGTATCACAGGCCGCCACAGTCGACATGCTGTTCCGTTCTCGTTATCAGAAGATACAGAGCAGACTGCGCAGGATGGCCGGCAGCTCCTCCGCTCGTGTCGCTCACCCCAAAGCGTTGCCCAGCCTATATCTTCTAATATCAACCTCCCCGATTCGGCAGTCCGTATAGGTCAGCTTGTTCCAGGTAGACAGCGCAACGGGAGAGGACCGCAGGCTCCGGGCCGTCAACAGCATGCTCTTGCTGCGCTGCAGCTTTCCTTTGCATTGCTCTGCACTTTGGGCCACGCGAGAGGGTACCACTGGCCCTTACAGAGGGGACATGTTACAAGTGGTCGGGTCGCTTGCAGCTTGTCTCGCCGGTCGTGCTCATGTGCAACTTAGAGGTCAGAGGGGGATGCCGGCAGGAAGTTAACGATTGTTTCGTGCTCTGCCGCCCCCAGGCCTGGAGCTGGAGCTGGAAGCAATCTCGTCCGGCTTTCAGCGCCATCAGGGTGGTGAGCGATGCCGTCAGTGGTGGTACAGTCGGACGAGCGAGGAGTGCCACGTCTCATGTCTGCGCCGCCGCCGAGAATAGAGCTCCTCTCAATGTTGCACCATTGGCCAGGCGAGACAAGACCTGGGCAGCGCGGCTAGCGGAATCAAATCACGGGCATGCGAACAGCCCGTTTGGCGGCTGAGGGCCGTGACCAGAGTCCGACAGCAGTGCGGGGGTGGTCAGCGCGAAAGAGGGAGGTTGGGGACGACGGGGGTGAGGGTGAGAGGGGTGAGGTTGGAAGGAGAGCAGGGGGCAGCGTTCACTGCAGGGGTCATTGTGTCTTTTGCGATTTCGCGAGGGTGACAGCATTCGTGATCCAGATTCCTCAGCGAGGTAGGGCAAAGGGTGTTTCGTGTGGTCAGTCGGAGCCACCTGTGTTTCCGCAACGAGAAAGCTCGAAGATCGAAGACTCGACTCCGCGATGCTCGGCTGTGGCCGCCGTCTGGGGATGTCTGGGATGGGAGGGAGCGAGGGAGTGGCTGCGGCTCGGAGTCCCAGGGCCTCAGGGTTGAGGGTTCGGCAGGGCGTCTGCCATCTGGCCTGTGATGGCACTCTCTCTTGTCTCTCGTTGTCTCTGTTGTCTCTGGTGGGTGTGGGAGAGCGGAGAGGGCTTTGTGGGTGGCTGCGCCAAGGGGGCGTGGGAGGAGCGCACTGGGACTAGCGGCGCCAGCGCATTCACCGCGCGTGGGCTGGCAGCCAATAGCACGACACCCTCTCTGTTAGGAGCCGGCCAGGTGGGAAGCTCGCGCCGGACAGGAAGCGCTCAGGCAGCGAAAGCAAGATGCTGTCTGGGCTCCATACTGCCTCTGTGGCTGTTTGACGTGCACGTTGTACCCGTTGGAGCGTCGTGGAGTCTTTGCCCTTCCACGTTGCACGCTGAGCGCTGAGCGCTGAGGAAGGCTGCGAGTGTTAGAAGCGCATTGTCCATCATCCCACGCCCTCGCTTGGAGGAGGAGACTTGGTGCAGCCAACCAGCGTTCCCGGGGGCGGAGCGTATCGCAACTTTCACGATATGGGCGGCATTTAGCCTGAGGTGGACTGGCTCTCGCCCGCAACACGGAGGAAGGCTGACCTTGCAAGTTCTAACTTCTGAGCCTGGAGTCCGGCGTCCGCAGGCCGGGGGGCGGCAGTTGAGCTTTGTTTTCCAGATGTCGCGGGCGGGCGTGCGGGCGGAGTTGCGGCTGCAGGCAGCGCAAATCATCTCTGCGATATTGACAGGCGGCGGCTGCTGCGCCACTCACAGACGCGACGGCTTGAGAGAAAGTCTGTTTGAACATGTCTCTGACTCTGTGCTGTGTTTCTAAGGTTCCATGCAGAACGGTAATGCGGTAATGCCCAGCCACCTGCCGCTGAGTCAGGGCGGGCGCGACCCCGCTCCTGCACGTACCCGGAAAGCGCGGCGCGGGGTACCTACGGAGCTCCTTCTGCACTCTGCAGCGCCACCCTGCGCTAGCCTAGAGCGGCTAGTTTTGATTCAGTGACTAACAATGTTTCGTACCTAGGTATTGTGGCAGGGAAGGACCAATGCGGCGGGCGGGGGTCAGTGCTCGAGGCTCTCGCTTCGGCTGCAGGTCTGCATGTCTGGCCTCGAGAGTCGACACCTTCCCGTCGACACCTTCCCGCCAACAATGATTCCGACGGCCCTCTCAGGAAGCATCCTGTAGACACCATACTGTCTTCGCAACAGTCCGGCGCGGACAGCACGGAACGACCAGATGGCCTCCGAGGGCAGCACGGCGGGGAGGATGCGGCGACTGTGGCTCGCTTCGAGTCGCTGGCCCGTCTAGCGTCTGGCTCTATCGTCGTCCGGGCGCACCTTGTCAGCAAGACAGGGAACATCCCGGCACCCCCCCGGCCGCCCAGCCAGCATCTGCAGGAAACGGCGGCACTCTCGTCTGCCTTTCTCTGGGTCCTTTCCTCCAGCAAGTGGGCCGACCGGGATGTGGGCTGCTAGCTCCGAGCTCCACAAATGCCATGACATCCACCGACTCGATCCTCCCATCAACCTTCTCAACCCAAATTCTAAGCCTCTCGTCCCGTCTCGACTCTCCCTTCTCCCCCAGACACCTCCTCACAGAACCCTCTCTGTCTTTCCCCCCCATCGACGGTCCATCCCCAGGCCGCTGCAAGACGTGTGGAGCCTGTGCAAGCCTGTGCACCTGGCCTACGAAGCAGCACCATAGCGAGGCCACGCGCCAGCCCACCATTCCTTGACTATCGCGCGCTGCACCACCCCCCAGCGGCCTGCATCCTGTTGCAATCGCAGCCGAGAGTACTGTGAGGCATCACGACTACCGGTCCTGTTTTTTGCAGACCCTCAAAACTCCCGTGCTCCTCTCCGCCTCGTATCCAAGAGCTTCCGACCGGAACGCGTGAACGTGCAAGCGCCCACAAAAAGAATTCCACGACTATTGTTTCTCTGCTTCAAGACTCGTCTATCGTTCATAACGGCCACTGTAGCTCCAGCAATATTCGCAAGAGGTTCCCAATCCGCTATTCTTGCCATCCGCCATCAGTTCAACCATCATCTTATCGGCCTTTGCATCGGAAACGCCTGCAGACGTCAGTTTTTACCCTCTGCCACACCAGTACCGTGGGAATCTGCCTCTTCTCAAGCCCTCGCTCTGACCCTGGCACCACAAGCCAACATCTTTCGACCAAAGACCGCAGCGAGTAGCCCGTCACACTTCTCCCCAATATGGAAGGTCATTTTGGCGAGGATGAGCATGCACAACACACCACTGGTCATGGGCAGCAGTCGCACCACAACAACGTCCATGGACAGCAGCCGCATCACCCGCCTACCTCTCAAGCTTCCAATGCCATGGCCCACTACTCGGTAGCCCCCAGTCTGGCTCAGTACTCCTCCTCAGGTCCACCAGCAAACAACTTCGCCTTCTCCAACTCCTCCTTCACACAGTACCAGAACGCCCACCCGACTGCAAACGCTAACCACTATCCTGCTGCGCCCCAGTATCCTGGCCACTACAATTACAACAGTGGCGCCCCTACTCCCATGGCCGCCTCTTCCGCACTATCTCTCCCATCTGCTCTGCCCACAGCCCAGATGCCAGGGCAGCCTCCGTATAATCTCCCGGGTAGGTTCCTTGCGGCCGATGACATTATACCACTGACAAATGCAGCCATGAGCACCCCCCAGCTGAGCAACGGAGCCAATGTGACCTACTCAGCAGCGCCCCACCAGTTTGACCACACCGGCCAGGTGGCCCCGCCAGGCATGAAACCGCGGGTCACAGCCACCCTTTGGGAGGACGAGGGTACTCTGTGTTTCCAAGTCGAAGCCAAAGGCGTGTGCGTCGCTCGTCGTGAAGGTACAGATGCTTTTCCCCCCTCACTTGCAAGCTGACGTTCAAAAGATAACAACTTCATCAACGGCACCAAACTGCTCAACGTCGCCGGTATGACACGTGGACGTCGTGACGGCATTCTCAAGAGCGAGAAGCAGCGCCATGTGGTCAAGATCGGCCCCATGCACCTCAAAGGGGTTTGGTGAGTAGCACGGCCCGCTCTGCATAACACCTTGCTTACTCTTGTCAGGATCCCCTTTGACCGCGCGCTTGATTTCGCCAACAAGGAAAAGATTACTGAGGTCCTATATCCCCTCTTCGTTAACGACATCAGCGCCCTACTGTATCACCCCAGCAACCCGCAAAGGCAGATGGGGGATGCCACTGCCGTGACCAATGTACGTCGAAACATGGACCCTGCCAGGTTCCCCACTCAAGTGCCCTACTCGACTCCAATCTCAGGCGTCAATAACGTGGCATCACATGGAGCCTATTCGATGCAAATGCAGGCTAATCGACCGGGCCTGGAGAGAGCGCAGACTTTCCCTACCCCACCTGGCAGCGCTGGTCATAACGTTAGTGGGCAAGGGACCACTCGTGAATGGGGATCCGGGATCCAAAGTCAACAGTTAGCCATCGACACGCAATTATCGCACCGGTCTGTGCCCACGACGCCTGCCACGACCCCGCCTGGGAGCAATCCAACCCAGGGTTTGACGTACCCGACCCCTTCTGGTTACGATCAGCCAAGGCACATGTACTCTGGATCGGCTCATCAGCTACCTCCCTTCCCTAGTGGGCCAGCGATGACTTACACCCCTAACAGTAGAGATACTGCAGACTCGAGGGCCACGGACGCTATGAATCAGCCCACAGGCGAGTCGGTTACGCATGCGGTGCCGGAAAACAACGCAACAGAGCACGAATCCGAGCCGGCGCAGTTCAATCACGGTGCTACTGCGTACAATGCGCGAGCCACCTATGCCTTCAATGCAGGCTCGGCGAATCCTCCACTACACAATGGCAACTTGAACTCCCACGTGTCCTCAGAGCTCACCCATTCTCCCACACAAACTGGCTCGGGACGTCAGACGCCGCGCACAAGCTCCACGGCCCGTGGGCACTGGAACTCTTCCCCCTACGCCGCAGCTCAGCGCCAGCCTCAGGCTGGTACCAATATGTACAATGTCGTTCGCGAAGCCCCTCCGACAGGCGCGCCCATGGGTGCGCCGCAGCAAGCATATTCTGCCAACTCGTTCCCCAGCCAGGGGTACGCTCCAACCAACGGCGTGAAGAGAGACCGGGATGAGAGCGACCGGGATCAGTACGGGCGCTCCGATAGCGCTGTGCAGAGGGACGACGTCGAAGTCAAGCGCCGGAGGACCATGGACGGCAACCCCGCAACTGCACGCTATGACCCCACGGCTCGGAGGCAAAACAGCGGACTCGACGGGCAACCAGCTGCTGCATAGCAGAATAGCCGCATTCCCTCCGTTTTCCCTCCGAACCCTAACGAATAACGATTTAACGGATGTCTAATGAATGGAACGACCGAAACGAACCCATGGCGGAGTTTTAGGGGTTGTGACGGCGGTCCTTTCAACAGGCCATGTCCTGGACGACGCCGCGCAACTCTCGTGCAACCAAAATGCATAACGCAGTCATCCATACTTTCTTTTGTCATGTTTCTTCACACTCCTGCCTAGGGGCTTCCTCACGGTGGATTTTTGTGCGCTGGGAACTTTGTCTTAGACCCACGCAGCCGCACACTCCCTTGCTTTATTATTCTTCCGAAACGCTACGCTACGCTTTGAGCCACAGCCGGCTCTATATGAGTTGTACGAGAGCGACGACAAACGAGGGGACGACGAGTGCATTGACGATGTCGACGCCGCGCTGAAATGGATGTATACGCTGGCTGTTGGTGGCTCTATTTTCTTCTTATCTAGGCTCTCGTGGGCGCTCGCAGGCGCCCCTGTACCTGTACGGGTAAAAGCGATGTTGCTTGCTGTGTTGGCAGCTTGGCCATCTTGAATAGAAAACGACGATATTTTTGGGCCATGACATATTTTGGAATCTCTGCGTTGGTGGCTTGTCTCGAAATGTGAATATCTGAGGTGGGATCGCTAACTTCAAAACTTCACAGTTTTTTCTGCGACATGTTATCAGTGTTTCTCTCCGGCATCTCTGACATAGTTTGGCCGACAAAAGCTACCGCTTGAGCAAAACGAGGGGTTCACAACAGCATTATCCGCATGCCTGTTCGAAGGCAACGATTGTCACTGTCGCTCAAAGCCGTCTTTTTGACCGACATCTCTTGCCAAACTCACGCTCACCACGACTACCAGACGGCTTTTAAGCTCTACGCAAGTACCCGCCGCATCTCGAGTCTGCATGAAAAGAACGTCATCACGGGTTGATGCAGGGAAAGCGGCAGACGGGCGATTGCAGATAATTTGCAGGATAACGTGCATACAGACTTATGCGGATGCTAATGCAGGTGCATGTGCAGATGTCACTTTTGGTGCGACTTGGGCTACCTAGGTATGTACGCTTCTTGGCCACGTGCAAAATTTGAGAGCACTACTGCGTACTGCGTACTGCGTACTGGTAAGTACAGCCATGTATGTAAGTACGGTGGGGATATACATGGTGCTTAAGTAATTCAGAAATGAGAACTCCAGTACGACATCGACGCAATCGTCATCCGAGCGAGGTCGTTGACTTCGCAACCAGCAATGTACATACATCTCATACATCTCTCCCCACCCCACAAACAAACGCCCCGTCATACAAACGAACAAAAATAACCTCAAACTCAAACAACCTTAACACCAAACCCCCTTCCCCTACCCCACACAACAACGACATCACGCACACAGCCGTTCCTGCATGCCCATGCACGTAGCCGTCACAAACATGCACGTACCCGACGACGGGACTGCACGTGCGGACCGCAACGGGGGGACCGCAAATGGGAGGGACGGCCTCGCCTGCAACGGGTACCATAGTCGCCGCAGGTTGCATGTGTGGAGAGGGGAGGGGCGAGATCAGCATACCTTAGCGACGTAGGTATGGAGCTAGAGGGGTGGAAAGAAACAGATGGTTGTATTTTTCATGGGATAGGCGAACAGTCGTCATGGGAGGACGATGAACGAACGATGTGGGACCTTAGTGTAAGAGTGGCGGAGGAAGGCACGTGAGAATGGCATCACAGCATTCGTACCTGCATCTCTACCGAAGAACAGAAGTGCGGAAAGCCATGGACAGTATGAATTTTCCCAATCCCCCCTCTCTGACACTACCCCCTCATCCTCACTCCTCTCCTCCCATCCCCATACCCCCCCTTAACAAAAACAACCCCCTACCCCATCTTCTCACTCGTCGCCATCAAACTCCCAATAAAACTCGTAATCAACCGACTCTGCACGGCCACAATATCCTCCGGCACCAACCAAATCGTCGCCCCCATCTTCCTCGCAATACTAATCGCCAACTTTGCATTCTGATACGCCTCGTCCTGATTCCTCCCAGGAGCCACAAGCTCATAATCCACGTAGCTACTCTTCATCCCACTCAACACATCCAGCAAGAACAACCCAGACCCCAGACTCTGGTCCTTGAACGACCGGATCTGATGCCCCTTGCCCTGCCCCCGCGACGCCGTGTCGTTGGCCCACTTGATCATGTCCGAGTCCGAGATTTCGCGTTTTCCGAGCCGCTGCGCGAGGCCCCGGAGTGTGGATACGATGTCTTTGCGCATGAGCTGCCACACGAGTCCTAGAGTTAGCGTTTTCTGGCCGTCGGTGATGTCGGCGCCCTGAACACCCGGGAGAGAGAACTGGTTCTGTTTGCCGAGTTCCACGGAGTAGTTTGTGTTCTCGAGCGCTTTAAAGCGCATCAGTTCGCCGCCGTGGGCAGGCCGTTTGTTCACGTGGCGCCAGTTTACGCTGCCGGGGATCACTTTGTCGTACGCTTGCAGCAGGATAGTGCCGTCTTTGAGGTCCTCGAAGAAGGATTGCACGACGGGATCTACATCGAGCGAGTTGAGCCAGAGCGTGAAGACGCGGGCTTCGCGTTCGCCTTCGGCGTCGAAGTCGTCGATGTCGGCCTTCTCTTCCTCTGTGATGGGGTCAAGACCAGGGTGCGTGTTGAACAGGTTGGCGACGAAAGCGAGGTTGAGCTTGGGGTTTCCGGCTACAAGGGAGGTGGGGGTGAGGAATTTGCGGCAGCCGAGAGCGTCGGCGTTTTGGAGGACCTGCTCCGCGCGCTGCAGGAGGTCTCGGGTCTGGAGGGCGGCGCGAGAGCAGGTGTCGGGGGCCAGTTGGTTGAGGAGGACAGTGTAGTTCTCACCGTCCTTGACGTCGGTGGAGAAGTTGGAGACACTGGTTTGTTAGCTGGGCTTCTAGAATGGAGCGTTATACGTACGTCCTGTGCCATTTTGCGTTCTTCAGGTGATAGTTGAACCATCTCAGGAGGATCTGCTCCGGCGGTAGGCGAAGGAACTGTTCCAGCGTCTCGTCGTCTTCCAACAGCCGGTAAAGCTCCGGATGAAGCTTAATATCAATCTTTCCGAGCAAACCACGTCGGATAACCTGCCAGATGAGGCCAAGAATCAGATGTTCACGGACTTCAATAATGTCTCCGCTGCCAATGTTCACGACAGAGCACCCAATGCCCTTGGCGGACTCAATAACAATATTGTTGTTTTCCGTCATGTGGAACGCGTTCAGCGTCTTGATCTTCTTGCCGGGTCTGTTCAGTACACGCTCGTCAATGGTGTCCGGAACGCTGTCATTGATGAGCTTCGCCAGTACCAAGCCGTCTTTGCACTCGTCGAACATCTCAAACGTGTCGGTAGGGAAAGGAAGACGATCGCCAATGTCCGGGTCGCCTGCAAGAACGGCATTGATGTGACGGGTAAACTCGGTTCGCTCGTCCTCGTTGATAGTGTGCGTAACGTTCGCGGAAGAGCCCTGGACCTGGATCTTGCCTCCGCCGTGGCTGCTCTTGTGAGCATGGCCTGGAGTCGGTGCGCCGCCAGAGCCGGTGCCTGCTCGTGGGCGGCCCGGTCCCGTGGTCATGCGCTGTTGGGCGGGGGAGGAATTGCGGAGCTTCGAAATGAGCTATGGGGCGTTAGATACTCTTTCAACCCAGTCGACACAATCCACGAACATCCACGTAGTCCTCCAGTTCGACTCTCCGTGAGCTGTCGAGCTCAACTTCTTTCAGTGCCTGGCGTACGACATCGTACGGCTGGTGCTCCGAGTTCTGCGTGGCCTTGATGACGGTCGCCTCGTCGAGATATCCCTTGTCGTCAACATCGAGTTTGCGGAAAGCATCTTGCAGGCCAAAGATGTCCGATTGCTGGAACTGCGGATACTTCCTTTGCGCCGTCTGTCAGCTGTGGGGAAACTCCTGAGGGGTAGCGCAACGTACCGTTGTAGCTTGATGACGTTCATGATGGCTGGTAGGGTGTGGTCGCGGAATTGAGAAAGGTAAAGATACCCCTTGGAGGTTCCAGAGGGTCGTGGTACTTGTGTGGCGGTTCTGCCTGGCTCAGCCGCGTCCTGTTTGTATGTTAGGGCTTCGAGGCATCAGCAAAACAGGTCCCAATGACGAAGGCGGGGCCAAATCGCCGGCCTTGGCGCCAAGGGATCCTACATTCTACGTCGGCTTCCACGTTCAGCCTGGGAACAAAAGGCAATGTTCTGGACCTTTCGGACATATCAAAGGATTCGGATATTCACTCTGTCTCTGTATTATCTGTCTTCTAACGTAGGATCATGACCGTCTATAGGGACGAGAATCCACTTTCGTCCAAGAGACCTCACAAACAAGACAACTACCATCATGATGCTTAAAGTAAAATGGTTATATTGAGGTCCAAGACCCATTGCGTCGATCTCTGCCCAACGCCTATTACTCCACAAGCCAAGGTATCCCCATATCCAGGCTCCACCCATGAGCGACCTTAAAAGGAAAAATGAAGACACATAACCCTAAATGGTATCCAAAAATATCGTGAGGATTTCGGAACTTCCTACAACAACTCCCCTTCACCTTCCTCTGCCAACTCGCCATCCTCATCATCCCACTCGAGCCCTTCAGCAGCCTCATCTGCTGATCTCTGCACTTCCGCAAGGCCAGACACGTCTTCTACGTAGCCTTTCTCATTCAGTGCCCTCTTTACGAAGCCCCACGGATCTTCCTCGTAGAGACTGATGATCTTGTCACTGCAGGCTGAGCAGCAGTCGTATGGCTTTCCTTCCACTTGGATGTTGGAGAAGTTGCTGAGGTAGCCGCGGATTGTGTGAGGGATCGATCCTAGAGGATGGACGAAAGGTGCAGGAAGCGACGGATGAGCAGGAGGCGGAGCATTGGAGTTTTGTGAGGGAGTAACGGGTGCGCGGGATTTCTTAGGATGTTGGAGGATGCTGACAAGGAGTTCGGTGAGGAGGGCGGAGGCAAGCGGGGCGATGCCGGGCCGGGTTACTGTGCACTGTTGGTCCAGAGTGGCATCTTTGAGCGACTGACACTGTTAGCTTAGACTCCAATGATCGCAACTGAAACGTACGTCTGCTGGTGCAACAACATCATTGCAGAAGTAACACCCCAACTCTTGTTCGTCGTCTCCAGTGGCTTTGAGGCCGTGGCGCATAACAACATAAGTGTCAAAACCGAGCGCTGCGTTTAGCACTATCTTCCCTGCTGCTTTGCCCATTACTGTTGGGAGCCATCGGCTCTCCCGTGTATCCATAAGTAGAAAGATGGCATCATGTGCATCAAACAACTTCTGTAAGTTCTCAAAATTCGTCTTCGTCTTCACTTCATCTGTGATCGGGTGTCCCACCATCGGCACTTCCATCATGTGTCCTTCGGCGTCGACGCCAGGATAGATCTCGCGCAAGGCTTCTGCCGCTCTCTCCGCCTTCTTCGCCCCTCCGCCTGTACAATCCTTGAAGTTGAACAAGGGCTGTCGCACCGGGTTCGAGTAGCTGACTTTGGCATTGTCGATCAAGGTGATCTTCCTCACGCCCCAGCCCATCAGCATTCTCGAGACATACGACCCAAGAGTTCCTGCACCAAGAAGTAGACATTTGCAGTTTTTGATGACGTCCAGGTCGATGTTTGGCGCTATCCGCCATTTTATCAACTTCAGGTTCAGGTCCACGGCTTGATCGGCCAATTTCCGCTCATCCATATATTCGGATAGATCCACAGTCCGCGAAGACACCTTGCCAGCCTGGTTACGCTCCCAGCCAGTCACTTTGGGCATCTTTGGGGTCCTTGGGCGAGATGGCGACCTCGAAGACTCTTGTGAGGGCTCCAGTCCGGCCTCAGACCGAAGGTTCAGGACGATAGAGTTTGCTTGATCTCTCCTCAGATGGGTATCGCGGTAGCACAGAATCTGGACATTGTGCAAGCGCCAACGATGCCGGACAAGTATCAGAAGATTTCGCAGTGGCCAACCGGGGTTCTCCTCGTACGTTGATGGGTCCGCAAAGCTCACAAAGCGATCTTGTTCATCCACACTGTCGAAGAAGCCCTTGTCGAATTTCTCGAGCCGTCCAATAACCCATCGATAACCGTGGTTTTCCACAGGCGTCTTCGGATGTCCATCTGCATCCGGGGCGTCGCGAACTTTCTTGGCCAAAAAGAAGCCTCTCTGTCGCGCATCTGAGCTGTACTTCCACGTCTGCACGGCATCTACCAGATGTGTCGTCTCTTTCGAGGTGAGTTTCGTCGGCTCCCCTTGGATCTGCCATGCGGCGTCGGACTGTATTGCCGGAAACCCAAAATGGTATGTGAACATGTATTTCTTGAGGTTGGCGAAAGTGATAAGCGTGAACGAGGAGAGCAGTGACGGGCACTCGTAGATCGACCCATCATGGATAGCTTCCCAGATCTGCCAAAAGTCAGTACGAGAGTCTCCTCGACCGAAAAGATATTACCGTGCGACCTGCTCTCTCCAGAACTGCGTGACGATCGAGCTTCTTAAAATCCTCCATAGTATTGCAGTTCTTCAGGATTCCCTCTCCCCGGAAGTAGTTCGCCGGCGTCTCGTCCGAAGTCAGAGCATTCGGGTGGATCTGCATGCGGCTAGACCGCGATGGGTGATCGCTGGGGCGCACATCGTACAGACCGAGCACCTTACGCGCGGAGTCGTCGAGCTTGTCATGGTTGAGTTTGACGTGGGCCAGAGCGGCATAGAACTGGATATCCACGTCGCTCTGCCAGGGCGCATATTTGAGCGAAGTCATGGTGAAGGGTTGCGGTCTAGGTCGAGCTGAGGTGTGGAGGCGAGCGCCGGGTGGGCGGTGCGCAGTGTATATTCGGAGGGAGCTCTGAGTCACGGGCTGGGGGACATAGCGAGCGCGTGGTGGTGGTCACAGTTCGGGTGCTCTGTCAGCGGTTGTCTCAGGCACCAGGCCGCTATAGAGGTTGGATGTGTGAGCGTGAACAATGAAACGGGCCAGAACGACGTCGGAACATGCCCCACGTCGATGTCACCAAGTGGGGTGTCTGCCAAGCCCGGCGCGTGCGACTACGCGACCACACGACCTCTCCTCTCTGGAACACATTACTTTCTATAAACCATCAAACGCCTTCAAGATGCTGATCGGAGTTTGTGGAGGTAAACGCTCAGTTACGAGTGTTACGGTGCCCCTACTCACCCCTTTCCAGGCATCTGTGCCGGCAAATCCTCCATAGCCGACTATCTCGTCGACCACCACCAGTTCACCCGGATACGACTTGCCCGCACTTCGCCCACCCCGGATGTGGAAAAGTCCGCTTCCAATGCTCATGTGCCTCCACTTGATGGCAAATTCGAAACATCAACCTACACATTCCCCACTATTGCAGCATTACTCGACTTTGTAACGCTGCGGTGGAGGAAACGATGGGTTACCACTGACATATGGGACAATGACGTCGTGGATGCTCTTCTAAAACGTCCTTTCTTCCTCCTAATCAGTGTCGATGCCCCTGTGAGCGTCCGCTGGGAACGCTTCAAAAACCGCTGTGCTGCCAACGGTCTCGCCGCTCCCACACTCGAGGAGTTTGTCGTCAGGGACGATGCACATCAATACGCACCACGAACAGGAATGAGCTCCCTCTTCCAGCGAGCCCAACTCAAGCTCTTGAACTCATCAACATCAATGCCATCCTTCTACGGCGCCTTGGACGAACTGGACCTCACCAACCCAGGCCGTCTCCGACCAAGCTGGGACCAATACTTCATGCAACTCGCCGACCTCGCTGCACACAGAAGCAACTGCATGAAGCGGAGAGTTGGCTGCGTGATCGTCAGAGACAAGCGCGTCGTCAGCACCGGATACAACGGCACTCCTCGCGGCATGACGAACTGCAACGAAGGCGGGTGCGCGAGATGCAATAGCTCCGCCCGGGCTGGTGCCGACCTGTCTACTTGTCTATGTCTTCACGCTGAAGAAAACGCGCTGCTCGAGGCTGGCCGCGATCGCATCGGAGACAAGGGGATTCTGTACTGCAACACATGTCCCTGTCTGACATGCAGCGTCAAGATCACCCAGGTTGGCATCAGCGAAGTGGTGTACAACCATGGCTATCTGGTGGACTCTAAGACGGCTGCTATATTCGACGAAAGCGGGGTGCGGTTGCGGCAGTTCGTACCGCCGAGTGAAGGTCTCGTTGATCTGTCTATGGGGGTGGATCGGGGCCTTGGGGAGCATCTCAAACGACCCAACGAAGAAGATGAGTTGGAACAAGATTTGCAAGCTGCGAGCGTAGAGGATGCCAGACTAGTACTGGACGATGGGGAGTTTGTCCGGCCTCTTTGAACAATTAACTGGTCATCATGGAGTGAATAAGAACAGCATAACAGCCCCTCTTACCATGGCCCTCATCATTGTCATTACTGCGAGTCTCTCCCTTTTTGCTTCGCCAAAAATTCTATGCGGCCCTTGGGTCGCTTGGAAGCAAGTAGCAAAAAAACGCAAAAAACATACAACACCACGCTATTCGCATGTGGTCACCCACCATACTACTCAACGGGCGCTAAGCGGCTTGTATTTGGTCGATCGGACGAGAGGCCTAATTTTCCGCTTGCTATGGTCGTATGTGGAGGAACTTCCCAAGCAATAAAAAGATAACTAGATTGAACAAAGCTTTTGTTTTGACTTTCTTCAAAGGTTTGGTTGCACTGCCATCGTAGCCACAGACAACGAGATATCGAAGTATAAGATGATATTCTATCGTCTGTCCGCAACATGCACATGAGTTATATCTATCTATAACATATTCATATCAACAGCTTTCATCTTTTATGTTCCCTCCGCCCCTGATATTCTATACAAGACACTGCCTCTCTTCGTTTGAACTCCCTTTCCACGAATAGGTCATATACAACAAAACACCATCACGACCATCCCACATAGTCTATCATCTAAAGCGACGACTTCTTCGCCCAAGGGAAAACATGCGACAAGCCCAGCTCATCTTGGTGAGCCTTTTGCTGAGTCTTCTGTTGAGACGTCTGTACGGAACTCTGCTGGCTTGCTGTCGACAAGAACGGGAATACATGTGAGAGACCGAGATCACCTTGTTCCGGTCTCTGTTGCTCGGGCGCCGCAGTGGGTGCAATGGTTTCTGTGGGTAGCTCTGCGGGAGCTGTGTTTGCTTCAGCGGTGGGTTCTGCAGAAGTCGGCTGGGCGGGGGTGGGCTCTTCCGATTCGGGTTGCTTCGTTATCGAATCTTCCGCAACGGCAGCCGAATCCGATTCGGTAGGGGTTGTTTCAGTGATAGGTTCCGAAATGGGTGTTTCGACTTCGATTGTGCTGGGATCGGGAGGCGTCGATGTGCCTGCGGTTGAGGCTGTTGATACAAGCTCTGTGGGAGCTTGTTCGGTTGCGTCAAGCTCCTCTGCAGCTTGTTCTGGAATAGCGGGCTCAGGCGCTGCGGGCTCCGGTACAGTTGGCTGTGAGATAGCAGGCTCGGGTGCTGCGGGCTCCTGTAAGTCTGCTTGTGCGGTAGAAGGCACAGGCACTGCTGGTTCGCTCTCGGAAGCCTTTGCTGCCTTCTCCACAACGTGTTGCTCCAACCAGCTTTTGTGGCCCTCACTAATTTTGAGGTTCTCCTCAACCTCCTTCGTCATCTTCTCCACCTCTTCCTGTAACTGCTCATCCCTGCTCTTCTTCAACCTCTCTTTCTCCGTCTTCGGCTGCCTTCCAGGCGCAGTCTTAGCCCATAAAGCCTCTAGCTCGTCCAGCCATCCCAGGGCTCCAGCCAGCTTCCTGACCCCCTCATCGCAGTCTCCGAGTACCAAGACGTCGTCTGGTCGTAATCCGATACCGCCAACTTGTTCTTGGTTTATGAGTACCCTCGGCGTCGAGTCTGTGCAGAACCCTGGTAGCGATGCGAAGGGCTGCACGCTCAAGCTCGTTCCCATCACTATGCACAGGTCCGCCTCTTCCGGAAGATGTCTGTTCGCGAAGAACTCTGAAGGAAGCTGTTCGCCGAAGAACACGATTTCGGGCTTGACGAGGCCGCCGCATCCGTCTTCTAGGCACCGGGGTACTGACTTCTCGCGGATGGCTTTCTCCATGAGATCGCGCGGATATGGCTTTCTGCACTCGATACAGCTCTGCCTGTACTCGTGTCAGTTCGATCCTATGAGAATTCCATCAACCATACCTTGCGAAGCTGCCATGTGCTTCTATGATCTTATCGTCCGGCACTCCTGCTTCCCTCTCCAAACAATCGATGTTCTGTGTGAACAACTTCATCAACAAGCCCTTCTGATGTAGCAGATTTATAAACGAATGCGTGATCGTAGGTCTATATTTGCCGGGAAACAGTTCCTGAGCGAGTGTATAAAACGGCAGCGGGTTGTTACGGAAATAACTAATATCGAACACGGCCTCCGCAAACGGTAGATTGAGTCGTTGGAGATTCGCATAGAGACCGGTATCTGGGGATCGGAAGTCCGGGATTCCTGCTGAGGTGCTTATACCTGCGCCTGTCTTTCTGTCGTTAGCTACGAATGCTGGAGGCAATTGAGATATAGCTTACCATAACCACTACCTTCTTCGCCCGGCCCTCCTTGATCAGTTGCGCAACGCCATCAACAGTCCTCGCTTTCAGGGTCCGCGGTGGCGTGTTCTTGCCAACTGACGGTGCCGATTGCTCTTGTCCCATCTTGCTCCGACCGCTTTTGCTTTTGCCTTTTCCTTTCTCGCCTTTTCTGCTTTTTCGCCAAGGTTTCGCGTCGTGAACCTGTTGGCGATCTTTGTGCTTTCGACCTATGTTGAACTTGGATTATGGGGTCTGTGGTGTGGTGGTTGTATCTCGAATGTTTGGTGACTGTTAGGCCGAAGAAATGTCGGAGAGCTGCCATGTGTGGGGCCGGGGAAAACGCGCTAGTGGCTACCCCGGTCAACCTCGGCTCTGGTATTAACACCGGAACCTGGAGTAGAGATGTCCACGCGTGCAATCATTCGAATTACTACTCACCGGGTTTTGTTTGTGATACTTCAGGATTTTGAGCAGATACATAAGATGCGTTTCTCTGCCTTTCTTCACACCGACTGATCGCAGCACCGCACCGAACTGCAGTTCCTCGCGAAAGGTAATACGTTATTCCTACTCGGCACGACGTTTCAGTAGAGACCATCTATGGGCTTCGAGGATGGAATGGAATATGGATGGCAGACGTGTCTTCCTCAGCCCGGTATGTCAGCCGTCATCTCCAACCTCACTGCGTCGCGGTACCCTAGGTATGCATCAGACTCCAGGAAACATAGTAGCAGATGTAAGGTACAGCCATACAGTACCAGAATCTCGACCAGCTACTGTTGCTCAGGATTTCAGAGTCTCACTCCGTGCAATACGAGTAGTTTAGTCATGCATGTCTAAGGCCACACCAACCCCTCTAGCATAGCTTGACCAAAGCTTATCTCCTACAAGCTCGTCACCCTTCTGGGCACAGCGAATCTTGGTACAAAAGCACATGTATTTCCGGTGAAACTACAACAATAACTTGCAAAACGACTGGCTACTACTGCAAGATGGGCGCCATCTGTGCCTCTGTCCAGCCCCAAAAACATCCGCTTCTCACACCGCTTACAACCGTAGCGGATCCCCCTAGTTGAGGCTGTGCAACACCGCCAACGTGCCGTTGTGGAGGCTCACCGGTCCGGCCTACAGGCCCGAAGAAAAAGACAGCGAAGCGGAAAGTTTTCCGGTGCAAGCGAGAGGAGATGAGGATGGGGGCTGTGCGCACAGTCTCACGGTTGAAGTCTCCACTATAGCGAGCCATTGCGCTGGCAGAAACACTATCGTGCGAGCAGACAGACGTGCTGCACTGTGAGTGAAGAACTACGTGTCATGGCGATATCAAAGCGCAGAATCTGAGGTTGTGAGAAAGTTGCAAAAAGATGCACGATTGAAGATAGATAGCATAGTAATAAGGTCGAGATATCGTACAACTCGGATAGCCCAGTCTGCATGCATATTGCAATGGTATCTTTCGCTGAAAAGCCGTATATCAAGAATGTCAAATCCGAACCCCATCAAACAATAGAAAAGTGAATGGGTTCCAAGCGCCAGTCATGTCCTCCCAAAAAGCCAATACAATTTCCCATATCAGTAAACATAAGTATTCGTCATGCTCCTCAATCCTCAACACACTCTGGGAAGCGTGTCCCCTCAAATCCACAATCCCATAACTCCAAGTCCGACAGCACCGAGCTGTAGAAGCTGGCTAGCAGTGAGCGAGCTGGCGGCGCCCTCCTCCTCTTCGGTGCTGTTGCCACCTCCACCTCCACTCTTGACCTTCTTCTTAACGGCGCGTACGTCCAGGACACCGGCCTCGCGAGGGAAGAGTTCTGGGGCGAGGGCGACGTCTGCTTCGGGTTGTGCGACAGCGGCTTCAGGAGCGGCGAGAGCGAAGGTCGCGAGGAGAAGAGTGATGATTGTGTACTTCATTGTGATGGTTTGGTGTGTGGTGTAGTGGTGTTGGATGATGTATGTTGTGGTATTGGTTGAGGGTAGAGCAACGACGTGCCGGTATTTATGTGTGTGTATTGGTATATGTAGTGTTTCTTCGGACGATGTTGGAGGATCTGATCCTATGTGTGAGAATCCAAGACCTTAATATGTGTTTGCTTTCAAGTGGACGTTTGGGAGCTGCGCCTCATAAACGAAAAATGCGGAAGGCAAGGAGTCATGACCTCAGCGCCGCGGCTGAAGGCTTGCAGGTTTTCTGACCGTCTTGCCGTGTCTGCATGACGTTGCTGTGCCTCGTGGTGGTGAGGGGCGTGGCTGGTTAATTAGCCAGGCTTGGCCGGTGCTCAGCTGAACAAGCTTATGCCCAGGGTCCAACTGAGGCTTGAGAAATGCACGTGCCAGGCGTAGGCCTCGATGTTAATCTCAGGGCGTATTCTTCGGCCTTTTCCGCGGACCGGAGCTCTGGGGTTCCAGATTTCCATACGGTGCTGTGTTGGACCAACAACGCCATGTTTTCACGTAGGTAAACTCGACATCAGGCACAATGTCCCAGAGTTGCGTACTCGTATATCGGAGATTTCAGGTTTTATATTCCGAGCTGTGGTCGTATCGAACTTCACCGGCGTAATGCTCTGGTCGCGAAGGGCTCTGGCACTCAAGACTGGAATCATCCCCCAGATACATCTCTCCAGACGCTTTGGCCTCCATAGCGTCAGCCTGTCGCTCTGCGTGATCCCCGGATATGGTGGCTCTCCGGAGTCGAGGTATCTTGTGTAGAGGCGTCTGCACAGACGTATCGTCCTTGCAACATGCTCTCGGAAAGACGCGGATGAACAGAGGCCGAATAGGCGGGATGCTCACGCAAATGATGCCCAATGAGCATTCTATTACGCTGAGGTTCAAGCAAGTAACGGATCGAACTGCGCATTGTGTGATTAGTGAACCGATCCGGATTTTAAGGCGCCGCGAAAGGAAGACTTACAGGTGACATCAATACTGCGAAGGGTGTACAATTGGGATATTCGCATAACGCCAGCAACGCACGCTCTGTTGCCCCTAATTAGCTTGGAATCCATTAGACACAGGCGGACGTACCCAGCGCCTGCACCGAGTAGAAGGCAAAGAAGAACCTTCTGCTTAGTAGGCATATTAAGTCTCCAAAGGAAGGGCCAGGGCAGGACGCATAGTACAACATCGAGAGTGACAGAGATCGCCGAACTGGCATATAAGTAATCAACGAAGGATATGCAACGACTGTCGCGAATGGTAAAGTCCCAGGCTGCTGCAACAGGTTGGCACTGAAAGATGGTAACGAAGATGCCTGCAAACAGTCAGTAAATTGGCATGTCCAAGAGGTTGTGCAACCCACCAGTCACCCAGATGCCGAGGACTAGCAAAGCGGTAACGTGCATAGCGATGCGAAATACTGGCTCTTGGAAAAATCTCAGGTAAGACGCAATGATCGAGAGCTTAGTAAACGCGATCGCACATGCATACAGCACTTGGCAGACGAATAAGTACTGCTACCTGTTAGCACCGATTGGGACATCCATCATTAATCACATACTTGTATGCAATGCTTCACCGTGTCAAATGCTGTGACAAATGGTAGCATCCACACATGCGTCCCTAAACCGGCGTCTTTGGTAGCTGCAGGTCTTTAGTTATGAACGCTTCGAATACGTGCAGGAAGACTCACCATGCAAGCAGACCGAAGCAAGAGCAATGGTGAAAGCAGACGCGACAAGAATGAGAACTGTGACAGCGATTAGAAAGTGCTTTTGGGCCTTCCCCGGTGCCCTTACCATCATCAAGGAAGAGCTTGCGCATCATGTATGTTCGAGCAAATATGCGCAGACCAACGAAAATGGTGACAAGCGAGATGAGGGTGACATTTGACGTCCACACCTCATCCTCGTTGGAAGATCGATCCGTGAAGTCGACGGCGTTTGTGTCGAGCTCGAAGCCGAATTTCTCTGTGTCCACAACCACCCCACCTATCTCAATTAGGGTCATGGTGAAAAGTCGTAAGGGCACTTGATGGCGATGGACGATAGCGATTGACCATCGCAAAGTTCAAAGAGGCGTCACCTCGTGCTGATGGGGCCATTCTACTTTTCTAAGCGATCTTCCGACGCAGCATTCTGTGCAGTCGGCTATAATGCAGGGTATTGTAGCGATAATGCTCGTTTTGGCCATGGGCGATTGAATATTGTCCAGGCTCGACCATGGCTTGGACTTTATCCGTTCTCCTCGCCGAATAGGAGTGGTGGTTAAGTTTCAACCGCCATGGCGGCCAAGCCATCAATAGGTATCGCCTTCCAGCTCGTTCCACGCTCGCACGCTGGCTTGCGTGCAGGAGGAGGCAGTAATATGGGTTAGCACCGGCCTTTAAAGCGCTGATCTGCCGGGTGCCGTGATGGCCTCAGGGTTGGATATCCAGATCCAGGCTGTCGGACCTATTGCCATTTTTAGCATGACAGAATCAATACAGCAGTGTATATAAACTCTATATGCATACATCCGCTTGCAGGCGGCGTCCTCGCTCCTTCACGAAGCGCATAGTTGTGATGGAGTGCCTTCAGGGAGGTGGGGAGTAGATCAATACACCTCCGCTCGTAGCTTCACAACTTTGCATTGATGCACTGTGATTGGTTCATGGCTTGAACAAGGTTTACAACTCTTTTTAGACGGGTTCAAGACCAGCGTTGCCTCGACCATGGTACGTTCGGCCCCAAATTAAAGGCGAGTAGAGGGAGGGTCATTGTGCTGATATTTTCGTCAAAATCCTGCCACAAAACGCCATTTTCAAGGACTTACAAGACATAGCTGTTTCTCATATGCAAGCCCCTTCACACAGAAACGTCAAGGTCCTCATGCAAGTAAGAGTTTGATGGTGTATACGAAGTTACTCGTGTTGAGTTGCACGGTCTTGCTTGACTCGCGGGGCCGCTAAGACAAATCGGGTTTAAGCTTCCGTGTCTAAAAATGGACAACGATCATCGATCACATGAGATCTCGCAGGGGGCAACAATCATCATCCACCCTTCACAACCATGGCCAACATGAAGACTGGGAATGCTTTCCTTGCGGGCTTCTCTCATTTGAACGCACCCTCTGACATCACCGTCTCATGCCCCGACCGAAACGTCAGCGACCGATATGGCTCCCATCCTACGTACCATTCAAAGATGGACGCTACCTAGGCTTAGCCAAGCAGACACTCCTTGGATGGAGTGCCCTATTGCTCTGTTCACTATTCTTCACGCTTACGGTCTCGTATGCATCCGGACGTTCAGCTCTATCGCAAGTAGCAGTTGTCCGTACCTCGCAGTCAAACACTCTTCTCGTCCTACGTATATTATCCGAGGCTACAGCAATCTTTCTAGCGGCCAGCATACACTCGACCTTTGAGCTGGTTCAATGGGTGCTGATATCATGCCCGGGAGGTGTTGGGCTGCCTCAGGTGCTGGCCTTACAGTCCGGAACTGGACCGTTGGGGCTGCTTGCACTGGCATTCAACCCCCTGTCTTCTGAACAGTGGCCTATTGGATCGCGTTGTCTTTCGTTGTTACGGCTTGTTGCGCAACTCACTGTCCCATTACTTGGCGTACTCATCATGGGTAAGTGCGTGGCACAGCCTGTGCGATACTTAAATACCTTCTGCTCCAGAAGAAAGATGCTCAGGACGGTGTCCAGCTCTACATGGTTCGGAAAGTTTGCACACTGAGAGCAAAGTCTTTCTTTCTAGAGTTTCCATGCGTCGAGAAGACGAGACATAAACATGCTTCCTTGTCTGGAGGCTGACACTGTGCAGCCCAAGTGGACATTGAAACTCTGTATCTACCGATCAAAGAATCCGTCCATCCCTCTTCGATCGGCATGCAGCCATTCAATCATACCGTCGCATCACAGCTGGGCGTTATGCAGGACCTCTTTTTCAACCTGGATTACACAAGTTTTCTATCGGATCCCTTGCACGCCATCAATCTAGCTCCCAAGTCGGATGAAGCTGTGAGATGTACTAAAGGTATGGGAGGTAGCGGACAAAGCAGTTGTCTTCGACATGTGCTCGTGGCACAAAAGTTGAACCACATATATGCAGCACTTCCCCCAGAGCACCAGGGCAAGTCTGGCGTGGTACTCGCTCAACGGCAGCAGGTTTACTCTTTCGAATATCAAGACAACATTGACAGGACGAAGAGTATTGATCACTGCAGCGGTTTTGAGTCAGGTCCCGTTGAATACCGGATCTGTCTGTCTGAAGGCACAGATGGCTGGCTACATGCGTTTATGGTCTCCTGTCCCGCCAACCTCGTACGGACTAAGGGATGTCGCGACGACAAAAGTTGGTTATCATCGCCTGGCTTTTCGACGGCTTTCCGGCCTTCTTTTCTCAAGGCTACAATTGCATACGACCGAATATCTGGGATTATACTCTCGCATAACACCGAGACAGCGCCAACTCCAGCCAAGGTCTCTTCCGTAGACGTACTGTCAGCCCTACGCGTCATTCTCAACACCACAGTCCCAGACCTCGACACACCGAGTCGCCAAAACCCCATCCTAGGCCACCCCACCCATTTCTTCGGTCGTTTGCTCGCAGCCCACCTCTACCGCATCAGCGAACTCATGGATTCCAACCCCGAAGCACATCTCAAAGGCGTCAATGCCCTCCAATGTCTCCTCGCCCTCACCCTCTTCTACTGCCAAAACGGCGTTCTTAGTCAAACCGTCGTCTATAGATATCCAAACAGTACTGCACCAAGACTTCAAAACTATCAAACCGGAATCTTCAAGAAAAAAGACATCAAGACCGCAACCATCGCGTATGCAGAGACTAATTACAAGATCAATGTTGGAAAGGATACCTTGATTGCATATACTGTTATCAGCGGGGTTACAATCTTTATTTGCTTGGTGGCACTTATTGTGGGAAGCCTCATGGAGTTGGCGAAGTTGGATGCTGAGCCGACGCTTTGGCCGGCGTTTGATTTTTGGACGCAGTGTAGGGTGGAGGATAGTGGAGGGAAATTGTTGTCAGCTACGGAGCGGACGGAGCTGGCTTGGATTTATGATGGGCGGGATTTGTTGAGAGCTATGGGTGGGTTGAAGGTTACGAGGAGGAAGCGGAAGATGAGAGCAGTGGAAGAGGGGGATGCGGGTGTAGTGGATGATGGGTAATGAGATATGGGGTTCTATCTTGCATCCGGAGCACATCGTACCTGTCTTGGAAGAACTCAATGCAACGAACACATACTTCGTAACCTTCCACGTACATATATCCACATGTCGCCGAACCGCACTACTACAGCCAATCTCTCCAACCACCACCTAAAGCATAACCACCAAGCTACCAAACACCGCACTCAACCCAACACTGACCGCAACAGGCACCTCACGACCCCACAACGTCCAACCGCCCTCAAACCTCCCTCTCGCCGCACCCGGGAAATCCGTTGGCGTCGGCGTGCCAGACGCCTGCGGCAGATCCGGGAATAGATGGCTAGTATTCGCATCCACAACAATCCAATTTCTGACCAATGCAGTCCCATTCTCCACACTCTCCCACTGCTCATCCGTACACTGTCCGCGATCCAGCACATAGCAAGTCGGCGCCGGCGCGGGCTCAGCCACTTGCGTAATGTTGAACGTGTCCGCAGCGCCCTCAGTACCCGCGTAATCATCACCGAGGGTGCTGATCTTGCCAGTCGCAAGATCTCTATCGAAAGTCAGACGTTGGAACAGCTCGTACGCGGTTTCCGGTTGATAAGCCGGGACTTCATGGCCTGCGTTGAACACACGCGCGAAACTCAGGTTGCCGTACTGGCGTACCATACCGCCGGTATACGTGCTGTTGATTTCGATGGGAGCGTAGCCAGCGGCGCGGAACTCATCGCTGAACTCGTAGTCGATGGCGAGGGAGAGAAGTTCGCCGCCATACCAGTTGCACGCGTAGTCTTTGTCGCCGAATTGGAGGGAGACTTTGACGCCGGAGTCGAGCAGGTACTCGAGATCTTCTTTCCAGCCTGGACGCGGGTAATCGCCGATAGCGCGGAAGGCACGGGAAACGGCGCCGTTGGATTGCGTCCAGTTGAGCGGGACGCCGAGGCCTTGTTGGACGTGGGGTTGAACGAGGTAACCGGTGTACCACGGTACGGGGAAGGCAGCAGCTCCCGGAGACGAGATGTCGTAGTAATTGAGGTCGGAGTCGAAGTACGGGTCACGGATGTTCTCAGAGCAGAAGCTTTCGGCTTCTTGACAGACTTTGTTGACAGTGCTATTGAAACCCTGGTTCGTGGGATCGCCGACGACGGCGAGTTCTCTGCATTCGCGGATCTGGTCGAGACAGCCGCCTTCGCGGTTGAGGTTGTCCATGACTTCTTCGTAGCGCGACTCGTTGTAGGCTTGTATGCCGTACGAGTTGTTGTAGGCCATTGTTACATAGCCGGGCCATTGGACCAGGCGATCGACGCAGCCGTTGATGATGAGGAGGTTGTCGAGTTCGAGGATGTGGGTTTGGCCCCTCTCGGTCCAGGAGCCGTTTCGGATCTTTTCGTTCTGCTCTTGGAAGTAGGCCATGAAACTGTACATTGTGAGCGAAGTGCGGTTGTGTTGTTTATGGTACTCACGCAGGACCGTAGCGGCCTCCATACGACTCCGTCGAGATGGAGACCTTGTTGTTGTTGGGCTTATATCCAGGGAATTCTGTGAACCATGTCTGTGCGAACCTGGGATTGCCTATTAGCTCAGGTTGCAGGATATGAATCAGAGATACTTACATCCACATCGCTCGTGCACTGTTCATGGTACCCTGCGTGGTGTCGTTGGGATTCTGGCTACCATAGGTGCCCACGTAGAAAGTGTTGTTCTGCTCTGGCACGCTCTCGGAGAAATCTGCAACCTCGACATCGCCAGTCGAGGTAGAGACTGTCACGTTCTGGAGATCGCTGTAGCTCAAACCGACATTGGCCTAGATATGGGTGAGTAAGGAACGAAGTGGGTTTGACAAGGTGGGTGTAACGTACAGGCTGGTCGAGATACAGCATGTTGACTGTTTTGCATTAGACGAAGCGGTTCCAGTCGGAGCGCAGGAGAGCAAAAGCATACCTTCATTGTTCCACGACCACTGGTTAAGAGTAGTCGAGTTGGAGTCATCACTGTTGTCTGTCAGCAATCAATGGACATAAAATAGAAAGGTCACGCACTTGACAAAACATGGGCCGTGCTCTCGCATCAGTCCAAGCATCGAGCTGCTTCCAGGGCCACCATTCAGCCAGATCGAGAGGGGCGCATTTGCGGGATCCTTCCTCGACTCAAAGAACCAAAAGAAGGTGTTGATCTCGTATGTCTGATTCCGGACGCCTAGTTCTTCCAGAGCACCAGGTGGTAGGTGGACGTAACCGGCATACGACTTGACACCGTCCGTAGTCTCGCACAAGGTGTTCTAACCCGTCAGTATCTTCCTCAAATGTTCAAAGACGACTGAACTAACCTCCTTGTACGAGATCCTAGCGCCGTCAATCAACTTGCTCTCTAGCACAGTGACATCTTCAGGTGTCGGCGGAAACTGCGCCTGAGCGATCCCCGCCAATCCTCCGACGGCCGCGAGGATTGAGAGTCCTGAGTGAAACATGGTTTTATCCTCTGTTTACGCTCAGGTGGGCCTTGGACGGTGGGTTTGGAGGTCTTGAGAAGAGGGGCCGACATGCCGTCTTATATGCGCCTTGTTCGAAGGATTATCGCACGCGTCCCGCGATGCTACAAGCGATGCCATGAATGGTACCCCGCGGAACCCTTGTACGTCTTGCCTGATACCCGCTGTAGCGTGGGCGATAACCGGATTATCGTAGTCATGGCCCTGGCGATCTTTGTTGATGTCGGGCGTGGCTGGGAACGGACGAGCATCGCAGAGAGAACCGAGTGTCGACTGGAAGCCCCAAGAATGCGTATATTGAGAACAACAGAAGCTGAATATGAGAGTTTCTCTCATAATTGAGTTCATCTCTCTAGCATTGCGGCGTGCGTACATGTATCGCCGTTGTACCTCCGTCGTCGATTATTGCCGGATGTCCTCTTACGCGAATCGGAGCTGCCTCATCAGGTTAGCGCAATGCAACAGTCAACAACATCCTGAGCGGGGTACACAACGGCTGCTGCGAGTCACAGGATGGCATTCTGTTGCCCATCCATCGGATAGTTGGAGCCGCATTGCTGTCAGTCCCGACATACCCGGACTTTGGAGCTCTTATCATGCTGAGGATGACGCTCCGTTGGCGCAAGTACGTAACATGTCAGGAATATCGTAGCCGTAGCTGAGGGCTACCTGGGGATGGGCGCACTGTTCCGTGCGAGAGAGTGTATCACGAGTTGATGTTGTGATGTTGTATGAAAGTTGGAGTTAAGCTTCATTGGCTTCGAAACAAGAGCGCACTAGTACTAGCCTGTACGACACCGTCCGTCTAAGGTCTTCTTGTGATGAACTTGTCAATATCAATTCTTGTAGCGTCCGAGCCTGATCTGAACGGTAAATAATATGAGAGCGTGTAGTTTCATTGGCGCACCTTGGCTATCTCAATGGTATGAAGGCAGTCGAGGATCCTACGAAGCCTAATTCTCGCCCATCAACTGCATCCAACCGTACCACATCAGCTTTGCACATTCGCAAGAACAATCTCCTTGACCAAGGCAGCTGCGTCTTTCAGGTATTCGCAGAATCGGGTTGCACGTCCAGGCTCTTGCGTAACCACCGAGAAGTAGACACTATAGGCAATCAGCAAGTTATTTACCAGCATGAGATGCATAACCCGTACCTGTTCTCATATACTTCGTAGTGGTCCCAAACAGCTTGCGGGTCTTTCAAGAGAAACCCCTTCTCCATCATGCCCGTCTCAAAGCAATGGCTCATGATCTTCCTTGGACGTATCCTCTTATACACCTCGTCTTCATATAGATCAGGAACGGGCTCGTCTTTTTCAACAAGCGCACGGAATGCCGTCATATCACGCTCCCAGCCCAGAGCACGACCCGACTTGCTGACAAGAACGACGTGGGACCGTACAGCATCAACGAGAAGCTCTCTGCGTCTCGAAAGGGGAATCGAAGCGTCTCGGGCGGCTGACAGGAAGGAGTAGATGGCAGGTGTAATGAGCTGAATAATGTCGACACGGCCTTGGTGGTAGTGCCCGAGGCTGACGGTTTCCCAGCACGGGGAAATGTATCCGAGAATAAAGAGAGAGGCAAGCTGTACAATGATCTGGAACACACTCTTAGGTGCCAGTTTGTGGGCTCTTAAGAATGCGGATCCGTAGTCTTCAAACAAAAGGTACGCATGCTCCGCAGTTGCGGTACTCGCAGCGTAATTGGCTTCTATTTTCGTAATATGTTCCTTGAGCTCTGCATCAAGCTCCAGTGGCAGGGCGGCCGGTTCGATTCCTGGAACTGCTTGCAGACCGCCGGCTGTTCTAGGGATGTGACTATCGATTGCTGTGGCTATAGCTTCATTAAGCTCGGACACAGTGAGAGCATCCAACATGGTGTGATCGGCTACAATGCCGGAGACTCCGTTGCTGCAGACCGCAAATTGGAGGCTCTTGTCGTTCCACCGGTTCGCAGCATCCACGCCACCAAAATGGAACTGTCTTGCTCGCTCGGTCGCGTCGGTAGGCGAGCCTTCATCCAGGCATACCAGGAAAGCGGCTGCCTCAATTGTCCCAACGCTTGAAGCGTTCACCGGGTTAAGCTGTTGAAGTTGCGGTCTTTTCTCCCCCCAGCTATGTCGGTTGTCACAGGTAAGCATGCCAACATTCGAACGCTCGACCATTTGAGCTAAGATTCCATCAAAGGCGGACAACAGCTCCTGGTATGTTGCATCCCGATTCGCACCGCACAGATCCACCCGGAAGGCGTGTCCTCTCCAGAAGGCAACACAATAATCATTTCCAGGATATCTCTCTATCTCGTCGCTGCCTACGTGCGGTATCCGTGCGGCATTGAATATCCATGGGTAAAATGCAGTAGTCAGTTCACGCTCGTTGAGAACCAGGGGCTGTACTTGGCCGGCTTCAAGCGTCTTCCTATACTGATTTGCGGTAAACGCAAGCAATGCCGCTCGCTCTGCTTGAGCATGCGCTTGTTTGCTAAGCGGATGACTGAACCAAAAACTCCCGAAAGGGACGAGTGGAGCTCTGCGATCGAGGAAGCAACGCCGTATCTGCAGCTCCGCCTCCCAGTTCTTGACACTCGGCCTGGAAGCTATGGCTGCGGCACGATTATAAAGAGCTCGGCCTGCACTTCCGGGTCGTTTGAAATCCTCGACTATGCGTTTGGTATTAGCGAGCTCGTCTTCAGTGGCAAACGGCTCGCAGCTTGCGAGATAGGCGTCCAAAAGCACGTTCAGATCCGGCAAAGGATAGTTCGGGCAGTCGTTTGGCTTGAAAGCGAATCTGCAAGAGATGGATTGTGTTTGTTCGTATTCCTGGTCGCCTACTACAACAAGAGTGCTTTGATTTTTCTCGAGACTGCCGTTAGTAGCTCGTATGGGCAGTACAGATTGTCTGTTCTGCGTCTGCTTGGGCAATGTCGACTCCTTTGGAAGACCAACAGGCACATATTTTGATTTTCGAATCACGATATCGACCAGGCTTTCAAGTGTGGCATCCAGGAGGTCATGCACCCTAATATCGGCTCCGAGGGTTCGCCCCAACCAGTTCTTGAACTCAATAGCAATCAGAGAATCGAGTCCAAGATCTGCCAGGGGCTGTTTTAGGTCCAGTTGTTCGGTCCGCACAGCCACAAGAGCAGCCATTTTCGTGATCAACTCTTCCGATATAACGGCACAGGCTTCAGAAGTGCTTGACGCTCTGGCAAGTCGGCGATCGATTGTGGGCTTGATGTTCGACTGACTCGATTTGGAAGTCCCAGGTGGTTCTGTCGTCTCGGAAGATGAGGTTGCTCCAGACTCCGCAAGCAAGGCTAGCAGAGCGTCTTTCTGGTCTTGTGGTGCGGTAAGCTCATTGACTGCCTGCATCAACCGTTCCACATTTGCCAAATCAAGCGAGGCTGAGGCACCAGCTGCTTCTCTAACGTTGACCATAACATCACCTTCTGCTGTGAGAACTGCGAGGCCCGCAAACCTCCCGGCCTGAACAGCTTTGACCCCTGAAAAGACATCTTGGATTGGGATACATGCTGTTGTAGGCAAGGAGACCTGCTTGTCGTGTAGTAGAGCAAAGATTTGCTTGAAAGCGGCTGCTGCTGAGGACTCTCTGTGACGCAGAAGCTGGCCAATACTGAAGGAAATTAGACGGACGGCGTGGTGGTGATTCGAGAGAGAAGGGGGCTGGTGGTGAGGAGTGTGACCCTGAATGTCGATTACTAAGCCAAAAGGACCCACCGCGGACACGACTTCCTCGGAGACTGACGACAACGACGCGTTGAAAATCACATCCACTCCTACGCCCTCTGTCAAGCGTAGCACTCCCTTCGACAGGGCAGGATCCTTGGTATGGAGGTAGTGTGCTGGTTTCAATTCCCCCAGGGATTCCAGAGCCTCCTTCTCCTGTCTGCTCGCTACCGTGGCGATGACATGAGCCCCCAGCAATGCTCCTACGAACATGGCGGCCTGACCCAGTGGACTCCCAGCTCCGTACACCAAGACTTTCTGTCCACGCGAGAGTTGAGCAAGATTATGGAACGCATAGTACGCGATTGAGATGTCTTGGCAAAGGACCCCCTTCTCGAAAGACCATGAATCCGGCAGCTTCTGGACAAAGCTTCCTTTGACGCGTGTCTTGCTGGCAAAGGAAATCTTTGGGTTCCAGCTGCAGACTCTGTCTCCAATCTGGAAGGCGTGCTTGAAGTCCGAACCCAAAGCCGTTATGACACCTGCGCACTGCCCAATGGTGGCATCGTTCCTCCCCAGGAGGTAATCGACATCGGAATCGGCCAAGGCATATGTTGAAGGCTTAATTTCGACTTCATCCGGCGCTATTGGACGTTGAGCAGCTTCGTCTGGAACGAAGCATAAGCTGCTAATAACCCCGGGAGTCCCAACCGCCAGCTTGAGCGGCTGTCCATGCCCATATAAGGGACGTTGCTTCAATGTGAAGGAGGGCACAGGTGTGCTGCTGCTCATGATACCCTGGAATCTCTGACCTCCTAATATGACCACCGGGGCGGGGTCATTGTTATGCTTCAGCTTCTGAAACGCACAAACGTCGACGGAGCCAGAGCGGGCTCCCATTGGCGAGAGCACGGCACAGACGTCCAGCTGGCTGCCCGGAGTGCTCAACATGTCGGCTGCTATCGATACCTCCTCTATGCTTGTCAACATGACTGTCCCGGCAGTACAGTGTCGAAAGTACAATGGTAACACGATGTGCATGAGGGCATCAAATGTTGCTGGGTGGATCGTATGAGGTTGCTGGTAACCAGAAGGCATGCACTTTGCAACATCCGGGATCACTACTCTTCCTAGTGCTTGACATTCGCCCAGCCGGATCTCCTGAATCGTTGCGAAGTTGGTCCCGTAATCGACCCCATTCTGCCTCATCTCAGAGTAGATGGAATCCTTTCCCAACCTCTGGCTGCAGGATTGTTCCATCTCGACGACACGCTTTCGCAACCGCGAGAAGATTTCTTCCTCTTCATAGGCTGGTGTCTCCTCAGTCCGCGCGCGATTGTACTCCAGTCGAATGTAGCCCTGGCAATTCAGAAACCATGTCTTTGCGTCGTGGGAAGAGGTCATTCTGAACTGTTCCCACCCGGAAAATCCCACAGGTGTTGTGGCTCTGGCGTCGGTCTCGGACAGACTAATCATGACCTCCACTTTCCCCGGCGAATCTGGTATCACGACAGGTTTCGAGTACTGAATCCGTGAAAGATGGAACCGTTTGATATTAGGTCCTCCCCGCTCCTCGTTCAATTGACGAAACGCCTCCATAGCCATGGTGATGAAGCTGGACCCTGGCAAGATAGCCTGCCCATCGATGATGTGTTCCTCAAGCCACGGCTGTGCGTCTCTGCTGAGTATATTCCTCCAAATAGGCTCCAGCGGCGTACTTCCGATCAGTCGCAACCCCAGGAGATCATGGTACGGGTATCGTCTGAAACGGTATTCTCTACTGAGCCTCGACTCATGCCAGTACCTGTTGGAGTAGTCCCACGCGTACGGGGGCAAGTCCCGGATCATCTCTCTCGGTTTTGCGCCGCCATGGATTGAGTTCACGGCCTCGACATCTACGCTGAAGCCATACTCGAACAGCTTGCCACATGCTAGTCGCAATGTATCGCAAGCGTTCTTCCCTCTTGTAAGTGCTGAGAGGTATTTGTGCTCTATTGGCTTCTCTGCTGAGTTCAGAGTCTGTTTCGCCGGCCCACCAAGCGCGGCGTGTGGACCAATCTCGAGAAGTATCTGAGGCATGGTACTCTGTGGGCCGCTACCAGACAGTGCTTGGTGGCTGGATGCAAGCAAAGCATCACTGAAGCGGACCGTCGAGACCAGATTTTCCACCCAGTACTGGGGACCAAAGCCAGATGTTTTCAGCTCGCCCGTTACCGAAGAGAAGAATTGAACCTTCTTCAACGGCGGGGATGTCTCAATGTCTTGGAGCGAGTTAAGATACTGGCCTGCTACAGTCCGCATATGATGGGAATGATATGCCACATCAACAGCGAGCAATTTCGCCATCACGCCCTCTTCCTCCAGAATGGACTTAAGCTCATCGACGGCGTCTCTATCTCCCGAGATGGTCGTGCTGGTGGGGCTGTTCACACAAGCCAAACATAATCGGTCGGTGCCGACCAGCTGAATGTGTGTCCAAGCTTCCGCCTCATTCAGGGTGGTGACGAGCATAGCGCCAGCTTGATTCACCATTTGTGATGCCTTTGCGCGAGCGAAAGATATCCAAAGTGCGGCTTCATGCGAGATGGCGCCAGCCGCATATGCTGCCGCAATCTCTCCGCTGGAGTGGCCCACGACAGAGCCAGGGTGAACGGAGAAGCTTCCCAGCACGTCTACTAGCGCTATCTGGAGCGCAGTGGTGACTGGCTGTGACAGTTCGCTCTTATTAATCTGGGAAGTGGTCTGATCTCGACTCAATTCCTCTTGCAAGCTCCAAGGAGCCCCTAGTCTTTTGAGGATTTCCTCAGACGCATGTATCGAATCGGCGAAAGCGGACTGGGTATGCATTAACTCTCTTCCCATAGCATACCACTGAGCCCCTTGCCCGGTAAAGACAAACGTTACTCTGGGGTTCTTCAAGGCTCTTTCAAAGCTTTTTTGGGTACTGGACGAATCGGAGGTTGCAGTGACGAACTCTGCTGAGGTTCGCGCAGACAAGCTTATGCGGTAAAGAAAGTGTGCTCGCCGTCTTGCGAGCGTAAAAGCCAGGTCGCGAAGGCGCTTTGGCGGCATCTGCTGATCTTGCATCCAGCTTGCCAGGTTCTTCAAGTTACCAGCCAGTGATGTGGGCGTCTTTGCGGACATTACCATGAGTATACTGGGTGGCTCAAAATCCGTTGAGGAGTGGTATCCATTCGTACCATTGATTTCATTGCGGGTCTGCCGGGGCTGGTAATGCTCAAGAACGGCCGCTACGTTCGTTCCTCCATACCCGAACGAGTTGATGGCCGCTCGCCGCAGATCTAGATCTGGCCACTTTTCTAGCCGCTGCGAGATGATTATGTTTCGCCTCTCGAAATCAAGTCCTTCTTTCACATTGACGAGGTCTGGTGTTGGCGGTATCCGGCCTCTCTCAAGCGCCAGAACTGTTTTGATGAGACCGGCGAGGCCGCTTGCACTCTCGCAATGGCCTATATTGGCTTTTACGGAGCCCACTATCAGCGGGTGGTTTCTCTGCACGTTTGTGCAGAAAACCTCTGATATCGAGCGGATCTCAGCGTTGTCCCCCGCCTTGGTCCCAGTCCCATGAGCTTCAACGTACGCAGTCTCCGCCGGGTTCAGCCCAGCGTCGAGGTGAACGGACCGCATTAAGTCCTCCTGTGCTTGCGAATTGGGAAGCATTATCCCGTTGGTCTTGCCGTCTTGGTTGATTCCGGTACTCCTGACTATGGCGCGTATTGGATCCCCCGCTTTCAGCGCGTCAGACAAGCGCTTCAAAACTATGGTGCCCACACCTTCCGATCTCGCATAACCGCTCCCTCGGCTATCAAAGGCGTAGCATCTTCCATCATCGTTGAGCATATGCAGCTTGCTCATCGCAATGGTCATATCGGGTGAAAGGAGTAGGTTCGTCCCTCCCACCAAGCCCATGTCTGACTCCCTGGACCGGAGTCCCTGAACCGCAAGGTGCAGCCCTACGAGGCTGCCAGAACATCCGGTATCCAGCGAGAAACATGGACCCGTCAAGTCAAATGTGTAAGACACCCGACCGGACGTGATCGCCTCTCCACAACCTGTCAAATGGTACTTCGCCAAATCCTGGGGATCCCGATATGCATTGCGGTCGTAGTCTCGACTCACAGTTGCTACGTGCACCGATGTCTTTGACTTTCGTATGCTGTCAAGTGGCAAACCTGCGTTTTCGAGCGCCTCATATGCCGTCTCCAGCTGTATTCTCTGTTGGGGGTCAAGGGCATGGGCTTCTGTCGCCGGGATGTTGAAGAAAGCCGCATCGAACGCCGCCAAATCCCTGTTGATGTATCCTCCTCCTCTTTGATTGTGAGCTGCCTCGGCGTCCGGATGCGGATGGTGGAAAGCCTTCCAGTTGTAACGGTCCTCTGGGATTTCTGACCACCCGGACCGCCCATTCGCGAGCATGTCCCATAGTTCATCCGGGCTGTTAGCTCCACCCGGAAACCTGCATGCCAGGCCGATGATGGCAATTGGCTCTGGTGTGTCCGTCAAATGTGGCATGATATCTTGAAGATCTATGGGGAAAGAAAAGCAAGAGGAGGTGAGAAGAAAGCTCCAGGAGGGTGGTCCACGAAAGCTTTGTTCGAGCTATCCATATGCAAGCACTGCCGGCACGAGGGCCTGACGAAGATACCCTATAGGGTAAGTCTTGTCTTACACGCCGTGGCGAAGCCAAAAGGCCCGTCGTGATGAGCTATAAACCCGACCAGACGTTGTTCCATGTGTTCTCGAAGCAACATATGCAAGTGCTGCATAACAAGCATGGGTTGACCGGAGCATCTGTCCCTTTCTAAACATCCGGGGGCCTTTTTTGTCAGACAATCGTCGGAACCCTTGTATACGCCTTGTGGCGACCAACTATCGTGCGACAGGGATCGCCAAGCGATATCAATTTGTTCGCTTCTGCGTCCGCGACGAGAAGGGTTAATGGGCAACGGGACCATCTCGAATGTCTCTCTGGGCAGCGTTGAAACCGCCTCGCAGACGGCGATTCTATGCTTGCCTGTTCGTGTCGTATCACGGGAAGCGCAAGAGCACCTTGGCTTGGAGCTCAACCCGCATTCTGTTTTCTCAGCTGAGGCGTCCTGCGTCAGTCTACCTGAATATTAACATGACAACGTGTGCGACACGGATGGGGTTGTAATTCCGGTGAGAAGCGTTAGGTTTGAGACAAGTGGGGCGTTTGCTGACCTTTTGCAGTTATCTTTGATTCCCCTGACCGCTGTCGGCGAGAAAGAACCAAGTGCCATAGGCTTATGCATGGCGTTGCGGACCGTCCCTGTGGCTCACAACGCCCAGCTAACATATGACCAGGGTGAACAATACTCTGCTACCCTAAACTCTTCCAGGACCGTGCAGGGGAGTGCGCAACACGTGATCGGCAACATCTTCCCCAAAGCTACACCAAAGATGGAATATGCTGTTGTAGACGTCATACGGATTGTTGGTAGTCCATAGACTAACTGCAAGATAGTTCAGTTCCATTCAACTACGAATCAACACTAGGGACTTCCTGCTTTTTCTGCTTTGGCATCTTCCGCCACTCCATCCATGCACTTGTCGCTAACGCGGCTACAGCACAGGCAAGTGCAAGCCAAAAGACATCCCTCAAGGCAGACCCGAAGGCCTCAATGACTAACTCCAAGCGATCCGGCCGAATAACCTGCCTAAAGTCTTTCGCACCAGCTCTGACCACAGCTGCTCCATCCACACCATCCACATCCTCTAGGACTCGAAGAAGCTTGTCTGTAAACAGGTTCTGAGCTATACTCGTTGCCAAGGCGCCCCCAAGGCATTGAAAGAATAACACCATGACACAGCCTGTAGGAACATCGGCCTGGTCAAGAACCACCTGGACCGCCAGAATGGGGACAGATATGCAGAGGCCATACCCGGCGCCACTGACAATCTGATAACCTATCCACTCTCCAGCAGGGGCATGGACGGAGACCAACTGATAGAGTCCACAGCCTATGGCTAGTATCGGAGCTCCGACCCATAGAAAGGGGACATAGTATCCGATCTTGGATATGAGCCACCCACAAAGGAGTGTGGCGATTGAGCTGGAGATGCACAGTGGGAGCAGGTATATTCCGGAATCCCGCGCACTCGTGCCCTTGACAGACTGGAAGTAAAGCGGCCAGTAGTATGTGATTGTCACCATACTCGCTTGGATGAAGCTTTCAAGTTCAGCAAAGGCACGATCTGAACGTTGATAGCAGACTCACAGCATGAAGGTAGTTGAAATACTGACAGTGCGGTTGCGGAAGATGCCGAGAGGGATAGTGCAGCTGCATCTTTTAGCTTATGAGGACCCTGGTGAAGGGGGTTACTTACACTTCCTGGTCCCGAATCTGCAAGAACAGGAAGATCCCAAGGAGCAGAATGAAGCCGATCAGACAACCCAAGACCTTCGGATGCGACCAGCGATAGACGATACCTCCCCACTGCAAGGCAAGCAAAAGACAGACGATGGCTCCAATGAGTATAGTGGCCCCTGGAAGATCCAACTGTCGTAGCTTCTCCCTCTTCGAAAGTCCTGCCTTGACCGCAGGAGGTGGTCTCTTCAAAGTCCACCATATAAGGGCGAGACCGATTGCTCCAACAGCTTATTTCCGTCAGCCTATTTACTCGTTTACTCAAGAGTACCTACGAAGATTGATCCAAAAGCAGAACCGCCAAGTCAACCTCTTGTTGTCCGTGATAACACCTCCAATAAGCGGGCCCGTCACGGATCCAATCCCATACACGATTGAGATCATTCCCATGAACATAGCTCTTTTCCTCAGCGCAATGCAGTACGATACAATGACAGCCGCGCCGCCGAGTAGCCCCGCAGCTCCAACGCCCGCAACGGCTCGTCCTACAATCAGCGTCACCGAATTCTGTGCAACTGCGCATACTGCGGAACCAAGCTCGAAGACCAGGAGCAGAGCAATATACGTCCACTTGACGTTGTAGAATGTGTATACTCGCCCACACGTCGGCAACAGCGACATCTGCGTGATAAGGTAGGAGGAACCATACCAGCCGATGTCGTTCAGACTGTTGAAGTCACTGGTAATCTGTGGGATGGCGGTTGCTTTGACGCTATTAGCTTCCCGATGTATAGAGGGACAAGGTTCTCAACATACCTAAAATGGTGTTGTCAAGCGCCAACATAAAACTCCCTGCAAGCAAGGCCAGCGCTAACCAGACGAAAGGCCAACCATGAAGGTACTGTGCTTCGTTGTCCTCACTCTCATGCACCGACTCCGCTTTCTCACGATCTACTTCATCAATCTCTCTCGCTGAAATCGCAACATCTGACATTTTCCTCAAAACGCAATTAGGGCAGCAAGCCTTGTCGACTTCACTTCACCGTTGCGGCTTGAAGTTATCTCCAAGGTCGGCGGTTCGGACGCCTTAACGCGCCGACATCAGCAGCAACCGGCGTCGTGAACTTCCATGCGGCGAAGCCCCCATGCACGAAGACATGCAGAAGGCATGCATGACTTGGCCGGCTCACCACGGAGCTCGCAGACTAGGATATATAGTATGTTGGTCGGAGCAGCTTACTTTTTAGTGTGCATGGCTATCGTCTGACAACGATCTGATGGTTTAGGAAGTTATCAAGGGTTGGGGGCCGGAAACGGAGTTGCGGCTGGGGTTCCGGGTGAATTTGAGTCGACGTGGGGCTATGTGCGTTCGTGCATGAGAGTTTGTGGCTGCATAAGCAGGTGCTGATTCATGACGGGTATTACCGGAGTTGAAGGTTTATTTGGCTGTGTGGAGGCCTAATACTATACATGGATAGTGGTATGGGGCGGAATCACAAACCAGTGTAGCACGCTTCTACTGGCGATGCGATCAACATCGCCATATTTTGGACTATCGGGCATTGAACGAAGGTAAAATCTACTGGATGGTACGGGTATAGCGTTGAGATTTAAGGGCAAAAGGATTTTAACATCTAGGACTTTTAACACGCAGGAACGTTCTACGGCGCCGCGAAAGAAGTGCCATACTATTACCCTTCGGACACAGTTTGTCACCTCGAAAGAAAGAGCTTGGGAGCGAAAAGTCAATCCGTGACATCGCATTTTCCCTTCAGCGTTCCAGCGGCGAATCTTTCTTTCTTAGAACACCAGTCTGCTTCATAGCGCAATGGCTTCAAAGGAAGACACAAGCGCGCTGAACTCCGACATCACTCCATCGACCACCTCCCCATCCCCCAAACTTTCCCTCCTCCTCAATGACTCCTCTCTCCAAAAACTCATTTCCGAAAACCCATCCCTCCCGCCTCACCAGGTCCTCCGCCAACACTTGTCTTTCACAACCGAATCATCCTATTGGTGGCACATCACCGCCCTCCCCCTCAGCACCCTCATGACACGCGCCCAATACCCCCTCACAACACACTACCGCAATCTCCTCTGGTTCCACTCCGCCATCCTCCCCTTCTTCGGTCCCATCCCTAAACCCACAGACGGCACACCCGGCCATCGACCCTGGCGTCCCAGCATGCTCGAAGACGGCAGCGCCTTCGAGCCATCCTTGAATCTCCGGGGTGATGGACACGGTGGTTGTCACGCCACCGTCCGCTTCACCATCGAATGCAACCACTCTTCCTCCGGCACGTCGTCAGACCCCTTGAACGAAGTAGCTGTCGACGCAATGGTCCGACGATGCGCGGAGCTAGATCCAGGCTTCGATTTACAAATCTACGAGTACATGCGCTCACAACTCATGATCCTTGACATCTCCGAAGCCCAAAGATTACGAGAAACATTCAGTGACCGACGAGATCCCCAGATGTTCTTCGCCTTCGACTTCGAAAAACCCGAGAACGAAGGGGATTCGGGAAGAATTCTCGGAAAATGCGTCCCCTTCCTACACTGGAAATCCCGCCAACTCGCCCTCACCCCGCACTCCCTCTGCCTCCACGTCATCCGCGGAATCCCCGTCATCGGTCCCTCATTCACACGCGCCCTAGACACCTGGTCCACCTTCATCTCACAGATTCCCGCAGAATTCGGCGGGCCCCCATCAACCGAATGCCTAAACTTCGACACACTCCCCCCGTCCCCCTCCTCACGCGTAAAAATCTACGTGCGCCCAGCCAAAACGTCTTTTAACACTATACAACACTTCTGGACTCTCGGTGGAGCTGTCAAAACCCCAGAATCGCGTATCGCGCTCGGCATCCTCCGGCTGTTTTACGAAATCATGTTTGACATCCAACCAGGCCAAGAAGACGACGAACTCGCAGCAAAACATGAAGCCTGGGGATCCGCGCTGTTGAATTATTCGTTCACACCAGGAGCGACAGTACCCGAGGTGCAGTTTTATATAACGGTGTGGAAGTATGTGGAGAGTGATTGTGTGGCGAATGAGAAACTAGAAAAATTTTGGACGCGGATTGGGTGGGCGGAGCAGGCGGAGAGGTATCAGAGGGATTGGAGGGAGACGTTGTAAGTGGCATCGAGTGTAGGATTCGAATGTGTGACTGACTGAAGCGAATAGTCCGTGGCTTGATGGCGAGGGCAAAGGGAATACGACGAATATCTCGTTTGCGTATAAGGGAATGGGTGGGGTGTATCAGAGTGTGTATTATTCGCCTATGGTGCATGTTGCGGCAAGGAAACTGGGGTATATGAAGTTGGACGGGTGAGGTTTGGATGAAATACCTCGGTAGGGAGGGGGATTTTTTGGGGAAGCCGGATCTCAACTCATGGACTTGGTCGAGGTGCAATCGGCGATCAGATGGTGAGGCGGCCGATTACGAAACTGAGAGTACAAAAGCGCGTGATTCTGGCAATTTCAGAACGCTCAACAAGGTGAAATAGGCACGTACGGCTTTGACGCAGTCTATGCGACGAGGAAGTCTAGTATGGCGAATCCGGGAAATGCCTTGGATTTTCGAGCTGAGTTCTGCACTCATTTCCACAACACCCCGAGAAAGTATTAGTCTTTCAGAAAGCATACCAAGGGCTCAGATCCTCGTTCTCACTTCTAGTTCCCTCTGCCCTTCAACTCCGCAAACCTTTTAGCCAGTTCATCCACATCTGCACAAAGTTAGCAAACGTCTCCAAACACACGTGTCATGCGTCCACCAACCAGGTATCTTCCCCAACTTATCACTCTTCCCCTTCCTCACCTCCGCCGCCTTCGCCTTCGCCGCCACATTCCCCGGCAACCTTAACTTCGGCGCCACATTATCCGTACTGGGACTCGGCGGCGTAACTCTCACCGGACTCTGCGGCCCCAACGCCTTCGGCACCTTCGCCTTCACCAACTCCTCCTCATCCACCTTCCTCCCCGTCTCCGCCTCCAACGGATCCTCTAACAAATCCTTCTCCGCGCGCTCCTTCTCGCCATCCCCAGGCTCATCCTCATCATCATCATCATCATCATCCTCAACCTCGGGCTCCCCAAACGGCACTCCGTAAAACCTCGCAATCTCCGTCAAATACGCATCCACAAGCTCCGGCCTCGGCGTATCCACCTTCAATTTCCTCACCACACGATCCGCAACCCCCTCCCCCTCCATACTCGCCAGCGCCACCTCTTTCCCGAATTTCTCAACGAGTAACGCGCGCGCCGCATGCAGTTCTTTGACTTCTGTCCGCGGCGCCGCGTAGATTAACGAACGTACTGCTTCTTCCAACGCAGGGTCTAGCGTTTGTATACTACTCGGCGAGGAATGCGGGGATGAGGGCGGGTCGAGGAGTTGCGAGCGGGCGAGCACGAGCTCGCAGTAGAGTTCGAGCATTTCGTGCAGTTCGGTCGTTATGTCGCTGCGGATGATGTTTTCGACGCGGATGCGTGCGGATTGGACTTTTCCGGCCTTGGGGGTGAGCGCAGGTCTATAGGATAGTCGGGATGGGTGATGGGTGCCCAGGGAGGATGGCTGAAGTGAAGGAAGGGAGGGGAGCATGTACCTCGAGGAGTTGTGCCATTTCTCGGCGTTGCTGTTTCGCTTTTGCAGAGTCTTTTTGTTGGACCATGCGGAGGCGGGATATGGAGAGCTTGAGCTGCACTTTCAGCTTGTTCTGGGGTTGGGTTAGTGGGGAGAGCTTGAGGGTTGGAGACAGGACGCGTACGACTAGGGATGTTGGAGGCGGCATTTTTGAGGGATTGACTGCGTATAATAGGATAGGTAAAGGAGGTGGGCGTGAGAGTAGCAAAGATATGGTGGAATGTAGGGAGATAGTACAAGGTGGAACGCCTAGGTATGGGTGTCATAGCTCCGGGCTTAGTGAGGTGTGGGGTAGTGCATGTGGCGTCCGGAGACGGACTTGTGGCGCAGCATGCCTAGAAGTGACATATCCCCGGGTACACGTACGAAACTAAACGCATAGAAGTACAGAACACAGAATTGTTGATTAGGAAGCCGTCTCCCTTCCCGGGCTACATTCAATGCTCTCGGAAAGGTTTTCTGGAGCTGTAGGGTATGATGTCACCTAGTCCTCGAGTAACCTACTCCATAAAATCGAACACTATTCTCGCCAGTTTCCTCATACGGCAGTGCGGAGATGTTCGCAAGTCGCTTTCGCGTTACTGTGTTAGCTGCGTTCCACACTCTGGCCAGAGTACATTGGTATGGCAGTATGACGCGTATCCCCATGTTACCCTAAGCATTGCGAAAGCTTTTAGAGACATTGTCACTACTATCCTAGCCCTGTTCTTTCTTATACAAGATTGAAATTGTAATTTGCCGTCTTCCATACCATACATCGAGGGTAAAGTAGGTAACAAAGTGTTCCCCCGCCAAGTTCCAGAGAAAGGAGTCGACCCTCTGCATAACTCTCCTGTCTATTCTCCTGACCCGAGGACTCTGTAAAAGCGAGACAACGCCTCAAGCCTGCAACGGCCCAGACTCTTGGGACTTGGAGCTCGCATGCTTCTGTGCCACACGGTTCCAATGACAGTAGTTAAACACAGCATTCCCAACTCATCCCAAAAACCTCCATCTCAAAACCCCCAACACAAAACTCTCCACCTCACCCCCTCACCCCCTCCAACCAAAATACCACTCCGGCCGAACATCCGTCTCACACCACAACCCCTTATCCGGCTCCGGCACCGTACCGTCCGCAAAATATCGCTCAAGCGCATCATCCACACACTTCGATTTCGAGTTCTGAAACCCGTGTCCCGGGGCGTTTTGTATGATATACCCCGAGTTCTTCAAAACCGCAGCCATGGAAATAGCCCCGCTGCGAGGTGTAATAGGATATGCAGCATTATTGATAAACAATATCGGATTTTGGTTACTATCCCCTCGGTGTTGAAGCCTGGGAAGAATTGTGACTTCGGTGGGATGAAGGAATCCATGGCTAGGCCTAGAAGACTGGTTTTGTTAGTTTTTGACAGTTGGAGGGAGAAAAAGGAAAGACGTACCCCCATGTGATCAATTCCCCGTGGACGGTGTAAGGAGTTGTCGCCTGCGCCCTCTCATACGCAGCTTTGTACTCATCAAACGTGTGCCAAGGGTACCGGCCTGCGATATCCATGGCCACGATGATTCTCAGAACGTCATCACCTTCGTGCGGCGAGACTGTCACGGCGGTATCCGCGGGTTCCGACAAGGAAAAGTCCACAACGCCGTCGGCTTCGCTGTCAGAGCCGACCGCCGCCATGGAGACGACCGGGAGGTGCGACCGCGGGGCGTAGCGTCGCATGCGACTGACGACTATGTTGGAGAGATCAGAAAAAGTGAGCTCCAGGGGGTTCTTGAACAGTTTAGCGAAAACACGGTCGACGAAGCCCTTGATCATGTCGAGCGAGTTCATGCCCGTGGCGATGGCGCACCACTTTGGTCCGGCATCGAAGCACAGTTTGGCGTAGAGGTGGGCGCAGTAGACGAAGTCGTCCGCGTTCATCGAAGGTATAAAACCTTGGTACCACGAAATGCCGTGCTCGTTCCCGTCAAGGAGAACCCTTCCGATGCGGTTGGGGTGAAGGGCCGCGAGGGTTTGGCCGATGATAGTGCCATAGGAGGTACCCCAGTAGTTGACCAAGGCCTCTTCGGGATTCTGGCCCTTTGCCTGCGCAGCCACCTCAAAGTAGTGCTTTATATCTTCCGCAACTGCAACGGTTCCTACGTATCTTGCGGTTGTGTTGGCGTTATACTCCGAACAGGCTTTGTTCTGTGCGAGACGGACGTCCCAGGTCTCGCGAAGGTCACTGAGGCCAAAATCCAGTGCTGGATTGTCTTTGTCGAGCGCACCGCAGCTGACCTGAAGAGTATTGAGGCCAACGCCGCGCGGGTCGAAGGTGACCAGATTCAATCCCCATGTCTCGGCGACGTACAGGCCGTTTTGGACGATGTACGGGGGCCCGCTCTCGGCCGGACCACCTGTAAGATTCAGCAAGGTGATCTGTGGCCGTGAGATTTGGTGCAACTCACCTGGATTATAAATAATGTCCTCGACAGCCTCTCTATGTACGAATTTCATAAAGGGAATGTCGAGAGTACCGATCGAAGGACTCTCATAGTCCAAAGGGACCGTGAGCTTTGCGCAGAGGAGGTTCTGCGCCCCCGAGTCTTCGAAACATTTCTGCCATTTGAGTTCCGCCGATGGATGAATAGTATCCCAGACACGGGTGTCTAGGAAGTCTGTGGCAAATACGGTTGCAGCGAACAGGCCAAGAGCGGCCAACACTAATATTCCGTCCATCTCGATGTGGAAATGCGGCGCTGGCGGAAGATGCGGAGCGGCGGAAGAGTGATAGTCAGGCGAGCTTTTGGATAGCGAAAGAGAACACGGCTGACTCAAATTCGGATGAGGAGGAAGTCTCAGTGGCAGTGATGCACGTCTCGAGTATGTCCACAATATAGGGTGGTTGCAGCAACGGCAAGGCTCGAGCGTCGGACCGAGTAAATGAACAGTTGTGGGGGGTGCTGAACGATGGCAGACATGAGGGCTTATGTACTTTCCAGCAAATGCCGTGCGGCATCCGCGGTGCGATTCTTCCCTGGCTTTGAACTTCGGGTTCTCGGATGTTTGGTTTTGGACCCTTTTCGAAGTCGTGCCATCAATGAAATTGATAACACCGAACAGCCGTCAGCATCCGCGAGGTAGAGTAGAGCGAGGACAACGCCTTGGGCGTCCAATATATACCTTATTCTCCAACTATTTGCTCAGATCGCAATCTGCACAGAGAAAGAGGTGCGAAGCTGCCACCACATGCTCCCGGAGTCCATTCTTGGGCCCAAGGACATCTTGACTCATTTTCCTGTTGGCCGAGCAAGTATGCAATTGTTGGGGGATCCGTGGACGTGTAGCCCCTAGAACGTGTACGTGTGTCGCGCAGAAGCCCGGTTGGCTGCGATGTCACTACATTTCACGCTACGGACAGCCACGGATACGCTAAGTGCGGGCCGCAGTGATCCACTCGGACAACGCGTACTGTACACATCCGATCCATGAGAGCCGGTGTACAACAAAGCCGGCCTCCAAGGTGTGGGGATAACAGCACCGCACCGGCTGCCGCACGAAAACCAACAGGCCACAGCGGAGTGCAGCGTTCGAGACAAGCAATGGAGCAACCATTCCAAATTGAGCGAAATTCTTGCCACTGACGGTCCGAGCGAAGGTTCGTGGGCTGTAAGTATGAGAAGCGCGACCAGACAAGGTATCGAGAAAGTTGTTGCATAGAGAATAGGCGGCGAATTTTAACCACCTGGGTTGGCGAAGGCAGTGTTATTATGTATGATACATTCTAATTTGCGTGCCACCGAAAGAAGTTCTCATGAATCCATCTACGCAGGCTCTCCTTGAGAGGACGGATTAGACGGCGGCGCAGCCTCTGCTTGAGTTGAGGCTTCAGACGGCGGCGTACGCGCACCGTGTGATGGCCCAATGTGCACATCGTACCGGATCGACGGGTTTCGCATTGCTTGACGATCCGATGGTGGAGATGGCGTTAAGTGGATGAGGGGTCTTCTCTGTGTAGGAACCTGGAGGTTGCGGAGCCGCCTGACCAGATCCTTCAAGCGGCCCTTTGTGTCGGTGTCTCCCTCCTCCTGATCCGCAACGACAAGCCCCTTATCTTTGCGGAAGTACAGCGGGTAGGACACGGATTCGACGGGTTCACCTTTGGCGGTTGCCTCAGAGACCCGACGCTGGAACTCGGCTTCGTTGGCATGCACATCAGCCATCAGCTCAATAATGGTGCACCAATTCTTGAATCGCAACTCGCCCAAGGGGATTCCAGACGGACTCGTAACGGGCTTAGCTTTCGGATCTGGCTTAGGTTCTGGTTGGTGAGGGTCCGTAGTCAGCTCATCATACACAGCTCTCAAATCCGCTTCCGAAGCCAGAGGTTGCCTCGGGGAGTCCATGAACATGAAGAACGGGTTTGTGCGTATATCCAGAGGTTGTCCAGACATATGCACAGCGACGATGTTGCTCATAATCTCTTCTATTGCCTTCAACTCGGCAGTAAACGCAGGGACATCCATCGGCGTAATCGGAAAAGGCAGGCGCCATTTCTCACTCGATGTCAATATCTTTGAAGTGACCGATTCTGTGTCTTCATCCATAGTGTGCAGCAACTTGATTTTCTGCTGATGGAAATAGTCCTTTTGGTCACCATACACGCATGCTTTAGCAAGCGCCTCCCAATCTCGTCTTTCTAGCATATTGCCCTCGCCCTCGGCAAGTGAAGCAATCTGCGTCCAGTAGTGATCTATCATGGCGGTGTCACGGAACCGTCCGGCTGTCATGAGCGCTACTCTGCGTCCTACAGGATTGAGTTCCACACCAGATGCCTTGATATCATGTGCGATTACGGTATACAGCTCGTGTGACCTCGATTTGTCGGCGAGAGCCAACAAGGCGGTAAAGACCTGGGGGTAGGGGGGGAAGCCGGCTTGCACGAGGCTAGTGACCATCTTATGCACGGAGCCAACGATGGCATTTCGAACCTCCGTCACCCACGGGTTGGAGCTATCCTTGGCCGGGATAAGCAAGGAGAAGGAATGAAAGAGGACGCCCACGTGAGGTCCATACAGGGTAGCTCTCGTTTGAAGGAAGGCGTAGACGGCGTTCGCCATGGCGCGTATAATCATGAGCCGCCCGGAAAGGGAGTCACAGTTGTGCAACAGTAGTCTCATCTTGGCGAGAAGGGTGGTCAAGTATGCCGGTTTGACATCTCCCCCATGACGGCAAGCGAGTAAAAAGACAGTGTAGGCCTCTGGCAGTGGGCGCTCCACCATGAAAAGCTCATACATTCGGGTCGGAATACCGGTCGGACAGAGGCGAAGAGCCGTGTCGAGGGCGACGTATGCATTCACCCAGTCGCCGTACAGAAGACGAGCTGTCATGATTCCCTGCAGAAGACTAATAGGGAGATTGATAAAGTCGAGCGGTGAATTCCTGTCAGGCAGTATTGCGTCGGGAGAGAAGTGGTAGGAGGCAAAAGTTCCCGGAAAACGGCTGAGGCCGTCCTGGTACAGCGCCTCCAGGGCTTCCAGGGTCTGTTTGCCTGAGAAGGCTAGCAGTTCGATGGCCGCACCGTAGACGAATTGATTCACGTATCGACCGTCTTGCTGAGAAAGCCATAGCCAGAGCTGATGACCCCGGTCGTAAGCACGCGCTTCTTTCAACAAGCCCAGAAGATGTACGCCGGCCCCTGAATGGGCCGGTAGCCGCTGTTGGCGTATATCTTGTATGACACGATCTACAAAGAGCAGCAGGCTGCTGGAGGGTGTGGCGTACTCGGTCGGGTTCTGGCGAACCAATGTATGCAGGGCCTGCGTAAGGCGCAAGGTAAGCTGTGGTGGTAGGTTACGAAGCTCCAGAAGGTGCGGGTACAGGTTCATGATTTCGTGGAGCTTGGGCGTCCGGGTCGCGGCCTCGAAAGAGCTCAAAAGCGCAGCAGCCCCATCGCGCACATCGCGCGCATCAAGTCCCTTCCCGACCCAATGCTTCCTTACAGGCTTGGTAGAAGGACCAACGTGAGACTTCTTTGTGGCATAGGCCTGGCATCGAGGGCTATGTGCTGGGGCTGTCGGGCACGGAAGACGGAGGAGAGCGACAGGCAGGGGCCCACGGAGCAGACGAGGAGCGAGGAACGGCGCCGATGGGCAGACCAGCGCAGCAGCCGGCGGCATGGCGTAGCGGGGAGTGAGGGGGGAGTGAGGTGTGGTGGTGGTGGGAGGAGTGAAGAAAAGTGGTGGACTTCAGATGTTTTTGGGCGCGCCAAGACACGGACAAGCTCCGACCTCCGAGGGGGTCGACCTCGCTACAGTACACGTCGCAGTCCGCAGTGGCAGCAGCAGCATTGAACCAGACCGACAACACCTAGAGACGCACACTTGGCTGTTCTGTGAATAGCAATCATGTCCCGCCCACTCTCTCTGTTCAGCGTTTCCGCAATCCTCATTCTCGGTGCGTGTCAGACCTTGGAGCTGGAGCTCTATTCTCACTGTGACAGCTATCGACGATGGCTCGCGAATCCTTACCAAATACTACTCCAACCCACATCCGCCCACGGGCAACCCCTCGGAATATCCAGGCCAGATAGCGTACAAGACAGTCAAGGACCAGAAGGCCTTCGAGAAAGGGCTGCTGGGTCCGTGACTCGATGGCTGGGTGCAGGCTGCGCTGACGCAGGGCAGAAAAAACGGCGAAGCAGACTACCGACATCATTCTCTACGACCAGAAGGTGGTGGTATTCAAGATGGAGTCAGACGTAATGCTCTACGTTGTGGGCGGTGAGTCTGCCAGCTAGGCACCATTGAGGAGAGCTAATGGCTTGCAGGCGCCGAGGAGAATGAAGTGCTGTTGTATAGGTAATGACGCCTGCACAGCAGATGACCGTGTACTGATCGCATTCTAGCGTCGTTCTGGCATTGCGCGACTCCCTCAACATCCTGCTTAAGTATGCCTCTCTACACAACTCGTTGTGCTCTGCTTACCGTGTGCAGGAATTCGGTTGACAAGCGGACTGTGATCGAGAACTACGATCTCGTTGTATGTGGTTTGGCACAGGGTCGTTGCGCAGAACTGACAAGCGTGCAGTCCCTTGCGGTTGACGAACTCGTCGACGACGGCATCATTCTCGAGACCGACCCCGTCGTCGTCGCCTCGCGCGTGAGCCGACCCCCCGCCCAGGATATGACTTCGATGAAGAACATTGATCTGTCGGAGCAAGGCTTCCTCAACGCTTGGGAGTTTGGCAAGAGACATTTGGCAGAGAGGATACGGCAGGGACTGTAAAGGTCCACCGAGTGTTGCAAGGCGTTTTGGAGTTCAAGCGATGGGCATTTGCAGCATACTGCTTGTTGGGTTGTTTTTCGGTGGCATAGTGTGGATTAGGTTATGCAGTGCTGGGCGAAGAAGAGCAGACGCACACGGTGGTATTGCACCATATCACCATGCAGTAGTCCATTGCCCTGCTTTTTTTGCCTACCTGCTACCTGGGTGAAAAGCAGTGAGAAGAGGGGGCACTGCCTAGACACCTCAATCGTACATTGAACATCAATTGACCGAATTATTGATCAATTGATCTCGGCCGCTTAGGTAAGCCATCAGGGATCAATCGATCAATGCTCACATGTGCAGCCCTACGCCTTGGCACAACTGCGTCATGCAAACACGCGGGGCACAAGAAGCACTTCGACTCCTCTGCAAGCCACACCATGAAGCAGCGGTTTTCATCGCTGGACGTCAAGGTAAGTCCTCTCTTCCAAACTCCAACTGCAACTAACCCGGCCGTGTGCCTCAGGTCATCGCCCACGAGCTTTCCAAAACACTTTGCTCGCTCCGTGTTACCAACATATATGATTTGTCCTCGGTAGCGTCACATCTTTCGTTGGCCGACCTCTGCCTGACAACGCAACAGCGCATCTTTCTCTTCAAGTTCCACAAGCCCGACCAGCGCGAACAATTGATCATCGAGTCCGGTTTCCGTTGCCATCTCACGAGCTATGCCCGCACCACCGCATCTGCGCCCTCCGGCTTCGTTGCCCGCTTACGGAAGTGCCTGAAGACACGCCGCGTCACCAAGGTCAGCCAGATTGGGACCGACCGCATCATAGAGTTCCAGTTCTCCGACGGCCTCTACAGACTGTACTTCGAGTTCTACGCAGGGGGGAATATCGTCCTCACCGATGGAGACCTCAAGGTCTTGGCCGTCCTGCGCAACGTGGACGAGGGAGCCGAGCACGAGAAGCTCCGTGTGGGGCTTCAGTACAATTTATCGCTGCGGCAGAACTATGGAGGCATCCCGGACCTCACAAAGGAACGCGTCCGCGCTGGACTGCAAAAGGCAGTGGACAAGCAGCAGGAAGCTGTCAATCCAGGGAAGAAGAACAAGAAAGCAAACAAAGACGCCCTTAGGAAGGCTCTTGCCATCTCGATAACGGAGTGTCCGCCTTTCCTGGTGGACCATGCGTTCCACGTCTCCAACGTCGACTCAAGTCTCAAGCCCGAAGAAGTGCTCGCAGATGACGCTCTTCTGGAGAAGGTGCTTGTCGCTTTGAAGCAGGCAAAACAACTCTCAGAAAGCATACTGGAGGCAGATCCCATCAAAGGCTACATTCTCGCGAAGCCTAATCCAGCGGCGAACAAAGCTGATGAGGGGAGCTCCGAAAAGGATCGTCTCCTATATGACGAGTTCCACCCATTCCGGCCTCAGCAGCTTGAGGACTCCGACTATACCTTTCTCGAGTTCGATGGCTTTAACAAGACTGTAGACGAATTCTTCTCATCTATTGAGGGCCAAAAGCTGGAATCCAGGCTTCACGAGCGGGAGCTCCTGGCTAGGAAGAAGCTTGAGCAAGCGCACAAGGAGCACGAAAATCGTATCGGCGGACTTCAACATGTACAAGAGCTCAATGTACGCAAGGCGGAAGCCATCCTGGCCAACGTCCACCGTGTCACCGAGGCCATTGAAGCCGTCAACGGTCTGATTGGCCAAGGCATGGACTGGGGTGAGATCGAGCTTCTGATCGAGAGGGAGCAGAAGCAAGGCAATCCCGTCGCCGAGCTCATACAGCTACCCCTTAAACTTCAAGAGAACACAGTGACGCTGGTATTAGGAGAGGCGGACGAGGAGGATGGTCAGGGAGATGGGGATGACACCAGCTCAGAAAGCGAGGACTCCGATGTTGATGACGGCCCGGCTCAGGCTCCAAGTAAAGGCTCACTGCGGCAAAATACGAGCAGCAAGTTGACCATCGATGTTGATCTTGGATTATCCGCCTGGGCAAACTCAAGCGAGTACTTTGATCAGAAGAAGTCGGCTGCAGACAAGCAACAGCGCACACTGCAAGCATCGGAGAAAGCACTCAAAAGCCAGGAACGGAAAGTTGCACAGGACCTGAAGAAAGGTCTGCAGCAGGAGAAGGAGGTGCTTCGGCCTGTGCGTAAACAGCATTGGTTCGAGAAGTTCATCTACTTCGTCTCGTCGGATGGCTACCTAGTGTTGGGAGGCAAAGACGCCCAACAAAACGAGATCCTGTACAATAGATGGCTCAAGAAAGGAGATGTCTTCGTCCATGCCGACCTGAAGGGAGCGATGCCGATGATCATCAAGAACAAACCTGGGACGCCAGATGCACCCATCCCTCCGTCAACGCTCTCTCAAGCCGGGCACCTCTCAGTGTCCACGTCTGAAGCATGGGACTCAAAGGCGGTCATGTCAGCCTGGTGGGTGCATGGCAACCAGGTCAGCAAGACGGCCGAGACCGGAGACTTCCTTGGACCGGGGTTGTTCCACATGAAAGGAAAAAAAGAGTATCTCCCTCCTGCGCAGCTGATAGTTGGACTAGCTGTCATGTTCGAGATCAGTGAAGAAAGCAAGGCTAAGCACCTGAAGCATCGTGTCTTTGATGCACCTGCTCCTGCCGAGACCGCGAGTGCACAGAAGGATTCGGCACAGGCAAAGGCAGAAGGTAGCGACTCCGATAGCGATGAAGACTTCCCGGACGCAAAGATCGAGTCGGAGTCAGACGATGACTTCCCTGACGTCCAGATTGATGATCGATCTGAAGAAAGCGGCTCCGACTCCGAGAAGGCAACAACTGCGAATCCACTGCAGTCTATGCAACCTCCTGGGCTACAGAAGGAGACACGAGACTCCACCAGTGCTGACGCAGAGCCGCTTGCCAAGGAGGAGGACACATTGAATGCAAACGGGGAGGATGTTGGATCTACCGCAGACTCCGAACACAAGCAGACGAATCCCGAACGACGTCATCTCTCCGCGCGCGAGCGACGGCTATTGCGTCAAGGCAAGAGCCTGGAACTACCGTCGGCTGTCGGTCAGTTGGAAGCCGACTCGGAGAGCGTCGCCAACAGTAATGGGCCGGAGCAACACGAAAACAAGCAGCCAGCACAGAGTGGCCCTGGCTCTACCGTGTCGCAAACGTCAAAAGCAGGTACACGAGGCCCACTTCCCCGCGGTAAGAGAGGCAAAGCGAAAAAGCTGGCGACAAAGTACGCGCACCAAGACGAAGAGGAGCGCGAGCTAGCCATGCGCGCTCTCGGCTCGCAATCCGGGCAGAAAGCAGCAGAAGCCGAAGCTGAAGCCAAACGCACAAAAGAGCAAGAAGCACAAGCCAACAAACAACGACGTCGCGAACAACACCTCCGTGCACAAGCTATCGGCAAAGCTGCTGAGGAGGCTCGTCGCGCGGCCCACGAAGGCGCGAATCCGGATGACCAAGAAGACGACGAAGCCTCGCAAGCCCAACTCCTCGATCTCGACGCTTTCACCGGCCGCCCCTTACCCGGCGATGAGCTCCTCGCTGCTATCCCTGTCTGTGCACCTTGGTCTGCGCTCGCGAGCTACAAGTATAAAGCCAAGATGCAACCTGGGCCGTTGAAGAGAGGCAAGGCGGTCAAGGAGGTGTTGATGAAATGGGATAATGCGGGTAAGGATCCGCGGGCGTTGGATAAGTTCAGTCAGGATACGGATCGAATCTGGCCGAGGGAGATTGAGCTTATCAGGGGGTGGAAGGAGGTGGAGGTTGTGGGTGTTATGCCGGTGGGGAAGGTGAGGGTTATGATGGGTGGAGGTGGGGGAGGTGGAGGTGGTGGTGGGAAGGATAAGGGGAAGAAGAGTGCGAGGGGTGGGAGGGGGAGTAAGAGGAAGTAGAGAGTTGAGTTGCATTGTCAAGACGAGCACTTGCATTAGACGGTAGTTAAGGTATGTGTGTATTCCACCTCCAGGGTGTTTTTGTTGAGGATATGTGCTACATGTGTACTATGCTTGCCAGCGATTCAGCACCGTGCATTGGTCGCTCCTGCTCAATTGCTTGTCGTTGGGATTACTCCTTGCGTAAGGAGCTATCTTGGCACCCGTCCACTATTTAGACCGGCTCGCCAGCTTCTGTTCTTCTTCCCTTCACTCTTACATCCGACCGTCAAGCCCACGTATCTCCGTCCATTTTCTGGTCATAGCTATTCACTTCCCATATGTCAGCCTCTGTCGCCTGATTACGGCGATCCGCTTTTCACAGGTCAACCTCCTCCTGGGTAGGTGTGTACCGTTCAAACCGCTCTCGCCCCTGTTCGTTCCATGCAGGTCACCGTGCAATTCGCTTCGGCTCCTGTTCGGACAGGTCGCAGGGATCTCGCTTCCGCTTCTTTTTGGATGCGTCCCAGGGGATCTGCTCCTTCAGGTTGATAACCAGCGGAATCCACCAACCCCACTCCTTCAGCTCATGTACGCAGGGTACGCGGTCCGTGATTTCCCGACGGTGTAGCCAGCTCCGAACTCTACCGAGTTTCACTGGTGCCTTCAGGAATTCGAGCATCTTTTCTTCCAATACCTTGCCCAGCTTCTGGAATGTATATCCATGGGCAGCCCTATCGCGAGGATCAAGTGAGCGGCATGACTGGCACTGATAATCGAGGTACGCATGAAGAGCCTCGTGAAGCAGAGTTCCGAGCCTATCAACGGCAGTCGCATTACGATCTGGCGGAAGCGTGCAAGGAGGAGGGCTGAGTTCAATGGGGTCCATCTCGATCATTCCTGTTGAGGGTAGGTACTGTGCATAGCGACGGTCTTTGCTTAACAGCCCAGTTTTCCAACGAAACATTCCCTCCACCTGAATTTGTCCGAAGAAAAACAGGGCATTATATGCCTCTAAGATCTTCTCGACATCGCTGTTCCCGACGGCACGAGCACCATCACCCCACCCAAGTCGCTGGCATATCTTTTTCGGGTCTTTCATGGTCAGTATTTCCTGAACAAAAGCTCGAGCTCCTTTTTGTTCCTGGTAAACAGAGACATAGATTCGATATATCGATTGGTTGCATCAGCGAGCTCCATCGGAGAGTGTCCATTTTTCACGAGCTGGGGGATGTTGCTCCCACGCTGGAACTTGATGTTTCCATGCATGCGGCCGCAGTCGTATTTACGTGGCATTTGCGTTGGGCATTCGCAAGCGTGTTGGAAGTTATGTGCGCCGTCGTTGAGGCGACGGATGCGGTCTTCATCACCTTCCTCAAGGGTGTGGGGAACTGGACGGTTCATGGTGCTCTCAATGTTTATCTGTTAGCAGGGGTTTGTGATCAGGCTATTGGATTTCTAAAGGACTCAGTGGTGAGGAGAGACTTATATGGTGCTCTTGGAAGGACTGAGTACGTGATAAGACATTTTCTTCAAAGTGTGCGACATTCAGAGACCTTGGTAACGATACTGTAGGTCCAAGACAGCGAAAAGTCTCAAAACCAACAATGAAGGGGTTTATGTGAGTCGTCTGTTCCAATCATCTCAGAGAACCTTAACTTCGTGCGCAGTGAATGTCGCACATTCTAAACAAAGGGAAGTTGTTTCACCGGTACTCAGTTCATCCAAAGAGGACCATAGAAGCCACCCCGCGTCCACGGAATCCTCCAGACCCCAAGTGCACTTCCACAACACCTTCAGCCAGCAGGTAGACGCCGACATGGCCATGCACGCTTTCTCCCTCAACAACCTGACACCCATCGAAGCCTTCCGACTTCAAAACCTCAAAAATGCTGTACGCATCCTCAAAAACCCTTGCACATGCCCAACGCATATGCCCCAAATGTACGCCTGTGCACACGACGACGCCATCTTGAAAGACGGGAGCGTCCCCCAGCTCATACGGCAGGGACATAGTCCCAACTCTCTCGCCCGCATAGCATTAGACTACTTCGACCGACCCATGTCTCAGTACAGCACCGACCAGGTCTCCGCACTCCTTCGACTGCGCCGGATCCTCGCGCGCGAAGACTCCGACAATATTCTCCAAAAGCTCACATGGGCGGACAGTGGCCGCGTAATCCCCAAACGCGAAATCGACAAGATCCTGAAAATCTACAACGAGCTCTTCTTCCTTGGCCAAACTAGCCTGCAGGGTAACTTTCGCTGGATAACCGGTCTGACACGCGACCACCAAGCTCTCGCTAGGTACGCGCAGTGGAACGACGGCACAGTAAGCATCGAGATGGATCCGGTGAATACACGACTGGGCTGTGAGAAGCATGTCGATAGGCTTAGCTCACTGCTTCACGAGTCTCTTCACGCTTTTCTTAGGCAATTCGGGTGCAGATGCAAGAATGCGTGGGGCGTTTTTATTCGAGGGGGTCATGGACATGCTTTCCAGACGCTGGGGTCACGGCTGGATGCGAAGATAGTGGAGCTGTTGCCATTTCCTATCAGGGTGGATGGATACACTTCTCTCATGAGCGACGTGGAGGACTCGGGTCCTTTGCCTAGCGTACATGAGTTGAAGCAGTGGGGGTGGTTGATTGAATGACCCGGTTCAGGCGTCCATGTAGGCGGTTTCCTGACTAGTCGACAGAGGAAAGAGCTTAGGAATTCCAATCGCGTTGAAGAGGGCCGTCAGAGCTGCCGATGGGGGTTCTAAACGTTCTAAGGTAGTGGGTAGTAAGAAGGGGCCATTCGAGCCTCGGACGGAGCAGTATACACAGGGCAGGACCCAACAATGCAGTTCCCTGAAACCGAGATATCTGTATGCTACAGTGACAATAAACGATATTTGCCGAGCTTCGACAGATCCCATCTAGGTTCAAAGTATTCGATTTCTGCACAATCAAATAGGACATGATATGACATTGTCATAGGAAGTAGTCTGTTGTTGTATTATCTCAGTTGTGGGGGTTTCAAAAGCAGCATGTGCCTTTCATACTACTATCTCAAACAATGTGCAGCATACGAGCGCGGTTGTATTTCATAAGTGATTAGCTTTAGAACCCAAGCGCGATGTGTTGGTAAGGAGCATTATTTTGACGACCTCTTCCAACAGGCAGATGTTGTGATTCGTCGGAGGGTAAGAAAATCCGAGCATATATGCGTAGCACCCACCACGCATAAGCGTGCACAATGTCCCTCGCCCCGCTGTGAAACTCGTTTCACTGATGTTGCATCTCACCAACAAAGTGAAGAAGGGAAAGACCTCTTCGGCGAGGATGTGGTTCGATGTATATTCCGCCTCGTCGTATCTTAACAACGCACTGCTATCCGGGGGCCTGCAGCCCGCACTTCCTTGCCCTTCACTGAGCCATCTGTCCACTACATAAGCATGCCACAAATTCTTCTCTCCCATATCCCCAATCCCTCGAAACGGCACCCTCGACACGGCATCCTCGACACGGCACCCTCGACACGGCACCCTCGACACGGCACCCTCGACACGGCACCCTCGACACGGCACCCTCGACACATCTGCAGGCGTGTAAGATGCCACCCAACCGTGCGAATCACACAACCCGCCCAACCAACCGTGTGGATCCTACGGCCCGCCCAACCAACCGTAAGAAGCGCACAACACGCGAAGTCATTGCCAAACTGGCCAACCGCGTCGACCGATAAAATCAGCCGTGTACCTGCCCAACCCATAGCCCGAAGGCATATAGCTGTCATTCCGCCCACCACCATGCCGCTATCCTCATCACCCGTCAGCACAACATAGCTTCTTTATTACGCCCTCGAAGCCACGAAATCCTGCATCTTGCACGCGCGTCCATCCTGTACTTCGAATCCTCCCTGGACCACCTGAACAAGGACCAAAAGCTCGCAGTCTATAGTTTCCGGGCACTGCTAGCGCAAGAGCGAAAGGGAAACAGCGTTCTCTCCCCTTTAGGAGCGACCACACTAGCGGACGATGGAGATCGGGCTGACATCGGGCTGCGGGTGCTCGACATTTACAGCCGGATTTTCTTCTTCGGACAGCTGAATGTGGGACTCGCCTGGTCGCCCTGGGCACGTGAGGGCGAGCAATTGCCGAAAGGCTGGCTTGGACGGTACAGCCACGCAAACCACCGCATTCATATCAATCCTGCTGCCGTATCGAGTATCGATCATGGCGGGAAAGACGCCAATGGAGCTGCGGGCTTGGATGGGCCCACCGGAGACAGACTTGGGACGCTCCTACACGAGGCTTTGCATGCTTATTTCGGCCGTTTTGCTTGTCGGCGGTGCGCAATGTGGGAGGCGAATTATGGCAAAGGCGGTCATGGGAGAGCTTGGCAAATGGTTGCCCGTAGGTTGGAAGAAAAGATGATGGAGTTTTCGATTTGAAATTACGGCTGGGAAGATGCAACAGCTTGCGTCATGATCTGCGACAAGGCTGGTGTACACCTAGTCGATGTGATTGGGAGTCTTGGGGTATTGTGGAGAAGTACTAGGTGGTAAAGTACGGTATGTCGCGTCGGTACTACTTGTTATGTCAGCGTTATGAAATGAGGACATATAACACGCAATGCTCGTACCAACAATATGTTCTTTGACTACTCTTCCAAGCACGAACGACTCGACTAGTTCGATCTCTTTGATCGTCTTGGGAATGAAAATGGCCGAGCAAACAAACTTATCTGCTGGAAGTGAAAGGTCCAAAAGAGGGCCTTGGGCGTGTGTAGTGGGAGGTCGGCCAGACGGACGGTCCCTCTGGAGCGGGTCATATGGATTCTACTGGGCTGCTACCCATCATCTGTTCTTCTTCGGTCAGCTGCATTCTGCTCACTGCAAGGCGGAAGAGAAGATCCTTTGCTCAGTCTGCACATTATCTCTACTGCCGAGTAGGTGATAGCGTTGAATAGCATGGAATGGGTAGCGAGAAGATGAGCACTCGAAAGAAAAGTGAAGTGACCAGATCATGGAGATGCGATGAAGTAGAAGAGTTGGAGCAGGCCAGTAGCGGGGAGGCGGAGTTCTTATGGGAGGCGCGCCCAAAAGCTCCTACCCAAACAACCAGCACTTGAAGCCGGGAGAGGCAGGCGCGACCAACGCAACCAAGTGCCGCCCACACAAACAGCGTTAGAACACCAAGCAAATTAGGCTCAAAATCACACAAACTTGAAAGTAACACTCTTCATTGACCTTTCAATCCTCCTTTACTCGTCACTATCCACATGCCCACCACATGCATATACCAATCCTCCAATGCCATCCACTTTCCACAATATCAATAACAAAGAACTCCAAGACCATCAACAGCAGCACAATGCCGCACCACCCAGATGCAAGCAAGGGGTATCATAACACCCAGGATAATACCAACCCCAAACCCCGAAAATACAAACCGGACCAATATAGAAGCGCCTTACCCGAAACCTAGAAATTGAATAAACAAACCGAAACCATGCTGCACAGAGTTAAGACAAGATGCAAGAAAGCCGATGGGGCTGAAGTAGTACAGTGCAAAAAAAGAAGAACATAGGATAGGAAGCAGCTAATTAAAGGTAGCTGAGAGGAAGCAATGTGTGTGTCCAAGTGCATGATGCTGGAAGGTGCTCACGTGATGTAAGAGAGTGTGATCATGATCGATGGGTGCGGTGTTTCCTGTGTCGCGAACCGTGGTCCGAGCTGGATTACCGATTCTTCAGACTGCTCCATCGTGGGATTGAACAGTCGCAAGTTTTCTCGTGACTCTTCGAGCAGCTTTTGCTTTTTGACTTTTGGGGTTGCGACGAGATAGGCGCATGGATCGTACAACTTTCCATGTCAAAAGTACTTGGTAAGGAAGATTCCATCGTCATCGAAGAAATCAGGCCGACGGAGGGGATGATGTCGCAGACACCGGCGAGGACGGTTTAGGATAGTGGCGGGTAGTGACGGGTCCCGCGATCCCCACTTTGTGACCAGACCCATCTGCAGTGGTGTTATTGAATGATACGATGTTACCCTCAGGGGCATCCTACACCCCCAAGTTGAGACAGGCTTCCAGAACCGAGTCCAGATTTGTGATATCCGCTGGAGTGGTCCCTGACCATGTCCAGTCGTCATCCATAACAATTGGGGGTTCGTTAAGCTCCACGTGGTACTTAAGATTGTACTTGGGCTGCCCACTCTTGTCCTTGCCTGCGATGCTGGGTGGTATGCCATTTGTCGTATGGAGGCTCCGGTCAACGGGTCCTTTGGGAAGCACACTAGTGCCATTCATGAGTTTGTGCGGGGATCGGGTGTGTGGAGGAGCATGCGGTGGCTTAGTAGAGTGGTCTTCTTTCTCCAGTTCTTCAACCCCGGGTGCGTCCAGCAAGCGACCGTTGAGGATCTCGCCTGCAATAATAGGAGTTTGTCCCAGGAAGCTGTCGCCCAGGACGATGGACATGCGTAGATCTTCCATGCATAGTCGTTTCCGTTTACGCATTTCCTCTTGCTCCACGGGTAGAAGGCCACCGGCTGTGCGATTTAGCTCTCCGTTCGCAGCGAGCATTTCTTCCTTTTCGAGGCGGCGCTTGTAGGCGGCGGTTTTGATGAGGTCTGCTCCGTTGGAGCCGGCACGCTGGAAGAAGTTTGTCAGCGCTTCTTTGATATAGGTCTCCGTAGCGATATTCATGAAAGCAGGACATTCGGCGGAGTGCCCTTGCGGCAGGCTGTTCTCGTAGCAGATTGGTAGCATCCGCGTGGCGATGGTGGAGGGGTCAGGGAACTCATGCGTCTCCACGAACAGTGTGCCGTTGTTGTATCGCTTGCGAATCTCTAGGTCCCAGTCTGTGAGACGGTAGTTAGCATAGGCGACATGGGGGAGCAGAGCTGGGCGAGCACGCACTTGTCTTCTGGAAGCCACCGGCACTGACGTTGCCAGTTTCGGGCGTATGTATCTTCTTCGCCTCAATCATGTCCACCATATCCTGCGTATAGGGGTCGAAAGTGCCCTCCGGGAGTGTCTTCAACCGCTTTCGCTCCCTCCGCGACAGCTGCATGACCTCATGCTTCTGCCGCTTCTCGGCCTCGTCGCCTTGATATCCGCTGCTCTTAGATCCCGCCCCGAGCAGCTTGCCCATAACCTTGTCATCAGCCCAACTCGCGGTGCCGGGCTCGGGGGGTTCGCGGAATATATTGGCGATGATGGCCGTGAACAGCTGGTTGTGAGCATGGTCGAGGGCGGGGGTGGTGAGGATACGGTCCAGCTGGGCGCTCAGTTCCGCTTGGTTGAGTTTGCCGACCAGGAAAGCCCCGATGGCTGACCTGTATGGCGACCAGTCGGCGTCGGGGATGGCGCTCTTGACGGCTACGTATAAGGGTTCGAGGTCTATTCGGGGTGCAAGTTTTTTGTCGGACTTCTGAACACTGGGAGGCGTAGGGAGGGCTTTGGACGAGAGGGTGGGGGTGGTCGCCATGATGTCGTTGGGACGGATTGTGTTTGCCATGGTTGCGGAGGTGGAGGCCGGCGCGACGGGGATGCACGCGTCGGTCGGCAAGGTATCGGGGTATCTGGGCACCGCCAGGCCCGCTGCGCTCTTGCGTTGGGTCGTCCGAGTCTACCGATGATGTCGTTTGATGCGCGATGGATGCATTGAGCGGAGGGGGGATGAATATGTAGTCGCGGTGTCGCGGCAGTCTGGCGGAGAGTGACGGATGAGGTTGAGACAAGCTCGGCGGGTGTTGCGCTTGTGGACCCGGCACTCCCGCAACGAGCCAGGGGTCCGAGCTCCGACTCCCACGTGCATACTGTACATCCAACATTAAAGCACCGCTGCAGCCACTTGAACACAAGCAAAAGCATATTACATCTTTGTTTGTATCCACTCATAAGCATCATATCTACGGTTTTTGTGGCATCTACCAGCTTCTGCCTCACTCAGCCCCGAAGACATCCCCAAGCTCCAGCCGTCCAACACTCCACACCTCCCTCTCATCCTCGACTTCATCGCTGCTGAGGCCCAAGCCGCCAGCACCACCCTCTGCTTCTCTCCTTTCTCTTGCCTGACCTGCTAGCCTCAAGCTGACACGCTTGAAGTAGTCGCCCATGCTCCGCTGCTGTCCTGCAGTGAGCGACTTTCCAGGCCCAGACATGTACTTCTCGAACACGGCCCCCTCCTCGTCCACGACGGAGAAGAGAGCGAGGAATGCTGCTTCGGCCGACAGCTTGACTGGGATGACTGGATCGCGGACGCAGCTAAATATGGTTGGAGCAAGGAGAGCAATGTGTGGCCGCACGAGGTCGTTGTTCTGTCGAGCCACAGTGCGCAGAACCACCAGAGTAAGACGGCGTGTGTCCACCGGGTGACCTGGTTCTATGACAGGCGCCAGCGCTTCAAATAGCGGCTTCGTGTGCTCAAATGTCTTGTTTGTCGCCTCCGAGAGGAGGTACTTGCCCGCAGCAAGAACAGCATTGTCTGAAACAACAGGCTGCGCATGCCCTATGGCTTGGCATATTATGGAAACCGTTTCGTCCTCGAAAGACGGCGCTAAAGTGCCTGGTGAGTCCAGCAAAATAGCATTGAGCGCAAGAACAGATGCTTTGCTGAAGTGAGTTGTGAGTACCCGGCTCTTGAGCAGGCCCGCTGATGTCTCTTGAGGCAAGTTGCCGATGAGGGCGCCGAGAAGACGCGCGTGAGTGATTGACATGGCATCTATGCGGGTCAGCAAGGGCATTGCAAAGGGATAAGGGACGCTCACCATCATCTTCTTCGCCGTCGTTATCAATCAAGCCGAGAATAGCATTCCGGCTGGTCTCGCTCATGTTGGCTCCTGCCTTGCTTACAACCTCGAACAATGCCTTCAGCATGGCGTTCTTGACAGCCTGGTCACTGGTCTTCGAACCAGTGACGAGTTCCGAGATCAAAGGATCAATACGCGGCGTCATTGTGATCAGAGTACCCAGTGCCTTGGCAGCTCTGGCCCGCAACACTTCTGACGAAGTATCGGCAAGAGACTTCGCAAATGTTCTCTGCAATTGCGGCAGGAATGGCTTGAGCAGGAGGGGTATCTTCTCCAGAAGGTTGTTGAGCGTGAGCAAGATGGCCGCCTTGACGTCCACGGATCGTTCGCCAACAACACGAATAAGAGGGCCTGTGATTTGCACCACAAAGGGCTGCAAGCCCTTATCGCTTGTACGATCAATGAGGTCGGAGATGGCCAACGCAGCCTGTGTCCTCTGCTCCACCGTTCCGTTCATGAGACCCTGCAAGAAGATCGGCAGGATCGCATTAATGCCCTTCGGCAGCGAGAAGCCAGGTAGCGGTGAGCCAGCCACTCCGACTTGGTTGAGGGCTTGTCGAGTGGAGATGACGAGTGATTCCATTTCCTCCTTCCGCAGCCGTTTGGTGAGCGCACTAAGGGCGCTCCAAGCAGCCTTGACCACTTCCTTGTCGCCATCGTCAAAAGCAGTAAGCAACGTTTGTATAAGGTTCGGATAGTATCTCGAGAAGTCGACCTCGGTCTTCTCGAACCACGTGGCCAGATGGTTGTCTGCAGCCGCCCGCCTGCGTTCGTCATTGTGTTTGACCATAGGCATCATCACGCTCATTGCGGTGTTGAGCCCGTCGTATTCATCGACAGACAACAGCACCGTTTCGAAAGCGGTCTCGAGCTCCTTCTTCAGGTCCGCATCCTTGCTTGAGATGATATTATCCATGATAGTGTTGAGAACAGCGGGGAGTCTCCTGGTCATGGCGCCACTTGCCACTTCAGCCAAGGAGGCAACTGCTCGCGCATTGAAGGCTGACATTGGCGATTTGAGCAGAGTCGGGAGAAGGTTCGGCATGATGATGTTGGAGCGTGCATGGTCTGTAAGCAGGGTCAAGAGAGCTGCCAATGCATTCTCGGCATCATCTTCATTGCGGAGGAGAGTGAGCAGGTAAGGGAGAACATGATCGACGGCCCGCTTGCCCAAAATCTGCTGCAGAGCATCAAAGGCTTCCGCAGCAGCTTCGCGCACGTCGCTATTGGAATCAACCAATGCAGTGCGCAAGACTTGCACCAGCGTCTCCTCGTGTTCTTCAAGAACCTCGGGAGAAGCCGAGGATATAAGCTCACGCAAAGCAATGCAAATACCTTGCTTCGCATCCGTGTCGGGAGAGTGTAGACCTTCCTCCAAAGTAGGCAGCAATGTCGCAAGCACGCCATCTCCAGCCTTCCGGATGAGTTCGCCAAGGGCGTTGCCGGCGATGACTTTCTGTTCCATATTGGAGCTCGCAAGACGACGAATAAGGAGTTGGGTGAGAGTCGGAATGAGCTCCCGCAGGGTACGCGGCGTAGCGACCAATGCCTTCCACACATTGACTGCCGCAGTACGGACCAGACCAGACGTATCGCAGCGGCAGATATACAGAGCAGACAAGACCTTGTTCCTCTTCTCTTCTCCGAGTACCTCCAGCAACGATTGTCCGGCCTCCTTGGCACCCTCTTCGTCGTCGTCTTGATCCGGTTTGCCGCTGATACCAGTAAGGTTGAATAGCAAGTCTCCAACAAGCTCCACGGAGCTGAGACGGATACGGTGGCTGTCGTCTGCAAGGCCTCTCTCCAGTTCTGGAAGGAGCAGATCGATGGCTTTGTTGGCAAAGTTCTTGACGAGCAGGCGTCCTGCGCGAAGTGCCGTTTCGCGGATAGACTCGACATCGTCCGCAAGACCGCCAAGGATGGGAGGAATGATTTTGCTGAGATAGTTGGCGAAACTGTTGCCGAAGCATGCCGGAAGATAAATGAAAAGAGACATAAATCCTTCCCGGACAGAGGCCTTGTTGCTGGACACGTTCTGTAAGATGCTCGGGAGCGTTTCCTCGAGACGGGAGGTGCCCAACCCGGCCAGCACCTCGGAAAGCGCTTGGGCAGAACCCAGGCGATCGCCAGCGCCAGTGTCGGACTTGAGTGTAGCCATGAGGCTGGGGATGAGATCCGGCAATGCATCTTCTCCCAGTTTCTCCACAAGCGAACCAAGAGCCTTGGAGGCTGTCGCACGGGTGGCGGGTACAGGATCAACGATAGCTTCGCGGAGGCCGGCGACCAGAATGGGTAGGTGTGCAATAAGGTCTTTCCTCTCTGTGAGATGCGCCAAGCTACCGATGATTTGTGCAGACTTCCTCTTCGTCGCTGAACGATCTCCCAGTCCACGTTCGAGAATGCGGACTACGAGTGCCAGAGATGGCGCATCCAAGTAATGAGCGAACTGAAGCTTGATGAGCGCGTCCAGGGCAGAATCCGTATGCTTGGTAGGATCGCTCAGAGCCTTCAGGAGAACGTTTACCACACTCTTGATTTCTGGGTTGCTGATGACTTCACCGAATCTCTGTAAGCTGCGGTTGGCTGAAGCGCGCACTTCCTTGTGGCTGTCCGTGAGCACAGTCGTCAATGGCGGGATGATCTCGGGCAGGCTCAAGGCAAGCTGATTGGGGTCAAGGTAGGCCATGGCGCCTAGAGAGTCACAGGCTCCCTTCTTACTGCGCCACTGGTGATCATCAAGGCCCTCAAGGAGAGTTGGCAGAACTTGTTTGACACCGTATGAGCTGAGGGTGGAGAAACATGTCTTCGCGGCATCCAGACAAGCCTCCCGAACATCCGCGCTGGTATCACCAAAGCCAGCAAGGAGCTGGGGCACTATTTGGATGACGTACGGTTCGAAAAGCCGGCCCAATATAAGGGAGAGCAGTTCGTAAGCCAAAAAGACACCCTGCCGTTGGTTGACGTCTTTTTTATTCTCGGCCGCACCCTGTAAAGTCGACGTGATGCGGTACTCGCGGAGGACGCCTAATCCTTTGCCTCGAATAATACCGGCAAGGCCGTAGGCGGCACCACGCCGTTCAGCGTACTTCTTGGAGTGGAGCAGTTTCTCCATCATTTGTTCAATGTACTTTTCCAGCTCCTGCTCTGATGTACGGATCAATGGAGGAAGACATTGTGCAACCGCATACTGTACGGTCTCGGAGGGCGTGCTGAGAGTAGCAAGGAGGCGTTGCACAACCTTGGGGACACGACTGTCTCCGGCCTTCAGATGTCTTCCTAATGCGCCATACAGAATGATGACAGCTTCGTTGACTTCATCGTACATCTCGGACTTCCGATCGGGCGCTTCAAGGGCATTCTCAAAGAGTTCCATCAGAGCCTCCACTTTGGATTGTGCCTTCTCTGCAATGATCGATGTGGCCGCTTCGATCATCTCGTCGCGTACCGTGGAGCTACGATCGCCCAGGGGCCCGTCATAAATAAGGAAGCGCATGAAATTGACCAATGCGTCTTCCCTGAACACGACAGTCAACTCCCTGAAAGCGAGAGCGATACCATCCCGTGCTTCCCAAGGGTCTTTGAGATCGACCTTCCGTGGCATGCCATACTCGTCGCGCTCCGGAACCTTTGGCTTGGCCTTCTCTTTATACGTGTTTTGAAGGTGGCTCAGCAGCTCGTCGAAGACTTCCGGGAATTTGCCGACCGTCTCGCCGATAGACCGAGCAGCAGCTCTGCGCAAAGGCTTATCGAGGGAGTCCAGATATGGCGTCATCTGCAGAGCCACTTTGGACGTCAATTCCAGTTCGTTTTCATCCCAAATGGTCCGGCCGAGCTCGACATTCTCGTCTACGTCGTCGTGACAAGCGAGCCATACTTCTTCGCTGAATGTCAGCTCGTCCATGTCAAGCTCCGCGTCAATAGCCTGCAGAGTGGTAGTGCGCACAGCCACTTCGGGAACAATCGTGCCCCGCAGAAAAGCACCTAGCTCCTCAATGGAGATGTTGGGCGCAAGGCCTCGTGCCAAGTCCATTATGCAATCCTTGATGAGCTTGTAATGCTGGTTGTACCTTTGCATAGATGAAATCAAAATCTCGATGATAGATTTTCTCGGTAAACGTTCATCGGTGCCTGCAAAGCATTAGCATGTCTTCCACAAAGGCAGTACGCCAATCCTTACATGACTCTGCATGGAACGAGAGGTACTCTAGTGCCAGGATGAGCTGTTCGTCCGCCTCATCCGCGTCCGAGCGCCCAATGCCGCCTTTCTCCAACACAAGGAATATCAGCGGGAAACAATATGCTTGCGAGACGACATCTAAAGGACGTTGTTCGCTCATGAGCCTCAGCCTGTAAAGAACTCTAGTCACAAGTTCTGTTATCGTCAGTACCATATCGTCCAAATGGGAAAGTCACGTACCTCCTAGGTTCTCGTTCTCATACTCTGGTGGCAGCTGAAGTGTACCGATTGCCCTGAGAGTAGCTGCACCAATGAAAGGTTTCAATGAGCCAAGGCGGTCAGAGATGCGTTGCGAACATTCGATGAAGGCGAGTGAAGGCAAATCGCCCAGCAGAATACCACCGCCTGCCCGGATGACCTGGATCAGGAGGTTCGAAGCCGGCCCCATCCACTGTTCCGCCTCGGTTGGCGGGCCGGTGGCGAGGCTTTGAATAATTCCAATTCCGCGCCTCAACTTTGCCGCGACCTGGGCGACGTCTGCTCGTATAGCAGATTCTTTGGCCAGCTGTGCGTTGACCTTGGCTTGCTCATCCGCAGTGAGCTTCTTGCTTTGGCCCTTCTTTTGAGCAAGTTGTGACCGGAGCTCTTCCTCCCATTTCAATGTGTCGTAGTCTTTCGTGTTCTTGTCGAGCGTAACGGAGGCCTTCTTGGATAATACGTCAATGTACGCAGTGCCTTCTGGAGTACGATATATGGCAGCCTCTGTTGGCCCAATCGAATCGAGTTGTTCTGGCTCTAGATCCTCACTAAACTGCCGTACTACAGCAGGTAGTGCCACTTCAGGAGCCACGAAGGCTAGATCTGCGAAAGCATGATATGCAGCTTGACTAATTCCAGGGAATGCCGAATTGTCCTTGCTCTGTAAATCAATTAGCCATCGCTCATGTTCACGTCCTGATAGTCCATACCATGAGGGCACTGTTGAGCAGACTCATGCATTCATCTAGACGCTCTCGAACAAGCTCGCCTGGGTCAACCCCCATCCTGAGACAGAGATCGATCCAGGAAGCCCGAGGAACGATCTCAGTACGTGCAAGAACCAGAAGCTGTACACATTGTTTTCGAAGCTGCTCTGTGGGGAGGGTTTTGCTGGCTTTCTCCCACGTGTCAGGACTGCGACATATTGACTGCAATACAGCGATCAATGCCCGAGTAGCAGACTTCGCGGCGACCGCCGCGCTGTCCTTGTCTCCCTGTTCGAGCTGCTTGTACCATGTCCAAAGACCAAGTATGATGATATCACTAGTAGACCCTGGTGCTTCGATATATACTTCCGACAGGGCTCGTTTGGCTTCCGCTTGAGCCTTTGCCGGTACGCTCTCAGCCACGATGAGAAAGATCAAGGCATGCGACCAGGCTTCCTTGGCTGCATTAGAAACACTGTCCTCCTGCAGGTATGGCGCGATAGACGTAAGTGCACGAATGGCGATGTCGATTTCCTCAACAGAGGAGAGCTTTGAATACACCCTAGGATTGAGAAGGAATGACGGCTTTGGCTGTACAGCCAAAGTTTGAGAGACCACGTCAGATTTCTTGAAGATAGCAGACAACGTAGCATCTTCCGTGTTCTTGACTTTGGAGAGCAATATGGCGCTGACATAGTGACCTACAGTGATCATGCCGCTTTGAGATGCTGGGATAGGGTTGTTGAGGACGTCTTTCCACATGTCGACTAGCAACGGTAGGGTTGCTCGGCAGAAGGCTTGTACATCAGGTTGGACGATCTGGTCCTGCGTCAAATTCCACCATAAGTCGCATGCTCGAAGCGCCCAAAGTCGTCGTATCGGTATCCGTTTGTCAGCTAGCCCCTTGCCGAAGGCGTCTGTGATGGCTGTTTCGAGAGAAACTCCGTTCTTGAGCCCGAAGCTTAGGTGCTTGCAAATTGCGGCAACTTCGGCTACTGCAGCAGCTTCATTGGCCTCCTTGAGGGCGACGGGAGCAAGTCCTGGACAGATTTTCTGCGTCAAAGGTACGGAGCTGGGCAAAGACTCGAGCATTTGAGCGTGAAGGACCTTCTGGTCAGCATTGGGAACCTTTCCTTGTTTCAGAGGGTTCAATAGCTCATCGGCTACCTTTCCAAGGAGTGATTCGTCATGCGAGCGTGAGGCCAGAGCTTGGAAAGTTCGCAAAGCGCCCGCTCGGATGGTAGGATTGGTTGACTTGAGATTCGAAAGTAGAGGCTTCAGCAGATTTCGGTGTAGTATGGGCGACATATCCAGTGACGCAGGAAGTGCGCGTACCATAGGGGAAATAACATCGTTGAGTACCACCTCAGGGGCGCGCAGAAGTGCCTTCTCGATTGAAGGTACAACCTCTTTCTGCAGCTCTTCGACAGTGGCAAATGCTTCGAAGAAGCTGTGGAGACCGTTTGAGATGTGACGGGGAAGTTGAGTGCGGGAGCCAACGATTTCCCGAACGTAAAACGTGTAGTACTCCTGTTTATGGTCCTCCAGCTTGGGCTTGACCGACGGCAGGCGAGCACAGACTCCGGCTATCTCCCCCAGTATAACAGCATTTCCAGCTGTTGGCGAGGGTCCTTTGGCTGTGAACGCTGCGACCAGTTTGGAGAGCGCTTCTTTTCCCACCTTCTCAGAGCGGAACAGGCCACGGTATGCTCTCCACGTTACGGTCAGAGCGAGGCGCTGTATTCGCTGAGCACGAGGGGAGTCTCCAGCGGCCATGCAAGTCTCCAGCAAGCGGGCATTTGCGGTCGCAACATCGAGGCCCCATTTTGACCACTGTTCTGCATTGCTGGCAAAGTGCAACAGAAGTACCTGGCACCAGCCAGCAAGGACGGCAGCGTTTGTTGGTGCAATGCTCTTCTTGGGGGATTCCTTTTTCAGATAGTCGACGATTACGGGAATGGTAACGGCTGCATGGTCGGGATTGCTGGCGAGAGCTTTGAGTACGGCCTCGACGCCGGCTCTTGATTGACGGTCCGCATAAACGGGATATACTTCGAGGAGGAGGCCGATGATATACTGCAAATCGGGAGCAGTGAATGCTATGATCGGATTGAGTCAGTCTCGTCTTCGCCATGGTATCAATTCGATGAGGTCGTACAATCGTCGGCGAGTTTGTGCTGGAGCCCTGTCAACTCAGAGACTCTGCGTTTCGTGGAGCTGGTCACCAGGGCCCGGCGGACGTCTGCGCGGTCTATGGCATGGGCACTTGTCTGCCCATTTTCTGCCATCATTGTAGAGAGTCCATGTAGCTGGGGGGGGGGATTGTTGGCGGGGCAGCTGGTAAGCTCTACAAAATTGCGATGAATGTCTCCCGCAGCGGGGGAAGCTGCAGCCGAGCGCCAAGCCATATCCGGCCCACTAGATGACGCCCATGCCTTCGACCATCTCCACGCCGCGTCAAACCAAAACCGCTGCAAGTCTTCGTTGCTACGCCCTCGATGCCTAGAAGTGCCGACCTGAGCTGCATCAACCTGGATCTTGCCAAAGATCAGCCCCCTTGGTTCTCTATATAAACGCATACCTGAATCTCCTACCTGCTCAGACGTCACACAAATTTGGAGCTCCCGGCACGGAGCATCGCCAATTGCTGCCATGGCGAGAAAGAAAAAGATCGTTTCAAATCCTGCTCGGGGCTTTGCAACGACCTCAGTGGCGAGCAAGCCGAAACCAGAGAAAGATCAGGAGTCTGCCAGCAGGACGCCCAAGAAAGATGCTCCTCCTCCGGTGACCCCAGCATCGACAGCTACTGTCGATGCTGAACCTTCTGTGGCTGCTAAGGCACAGACTCCTGAAGAACTGGAAGCTCAATTGCGGCGTGATGAGCTTCAACTGCTCGTGGAAAAGTATGCAGCCAAGATTCGCCGGGAGTCACGTCGCCAAGTCACAAGATACCAAACGGATCAAAGGGTTCTGCGACAACAGTCCCAAAGCATGGCCGTGCACGACTGGCTAGGAGATGATATGATGGAACGAATCATCTCGTTGGCACATGTCGAGTCAAACGACTCGAACCGTAGACAGGGTCAGCAACCGTTGCTGAGAGTCATGTCCGAGGAGGACGCCATGGCCAAGCTGTGGACGTTGGACATGTCTCTTCGCGATATGGGTGTTTCTCCTGAATATGTAGAGCCCGCGCTGAAATGGATATGTGGCAATGCTGCTAGTATCGACGCCTCCGCTGGTATTTGGGGTTTTCAAGAAGCCCTTGAATGGCTTGCATTGAATCAGACAGGAGACTCCCCATTCTCCTATGAGGAGCCACAACCCAAATCATCTATTCCAGATTCCCTTCCCATGGAATCAGATGTCGTCCAATTGCCTGCAGAAGTGGACCCATCAGATGGACGAAAACCCGCTGCCAAAGTGAAGACTTTGGTTGCCGAATCGCCAGACCAATTGCCATCCGACTCCGAAAACCGCGATACGGCAGTGAGCGACCTGGACAGTGATATAGAGCCCGACCAGGTTGTGCCAACCTACTTGAAGCTCAAAGCTCGACTATTCGAACTGGATCCCGACCTTGTGGATGGAAAGCAAATGAAGATGCGCTCGAAGAAGAAAGGGGCGGCAGTCTCTGAGAGCGTTCCAAAATCGGCGACGGGTCGAAAACTTCTCGCCCAGCTACAGCAATTGGAATCTGACGCTTTTTTCGACGAGTATGAAGCAGCTGCTCAATGGCCTGCTCGTCGAAATGAGATAGCCCAGGCCCAGGCCGCAGCGAATCGGGAGAACGTGGCTCCGTCACAGAGTCAGAAGAAATCTACCGCCCCTTCTGCGGAGGACGATACAGCAGCCGGAAAAAAAGAAAGTGCCACTGCCCATGACGACGAGGATGGAGAACTACTTGGGGGAATGTTCAGCGCAGTTCCTGATGAACCCGCGACTTCCACAACTAATGGAGACGCCGATTCGGAGAACATTACTCTGAAAGACTTTGGCAAGCAAACGGGAATATCTCCCAGGCGGGTTTTAGAAGAAGCTGTGCGGGCACGGTGAGTTTGGGCCATGTGCATACTCCTTGTCATATTTCTACGCTGCCTGCACCGGGGTTTTTCAGCCTGCATCATTTACTGACAGTACATGCAGAGATCCCGGTGCACGATTGATGTTCCAGCTAGTGTCGCCCACAACCTACTCCTCGCGTCACTCTCTTACAATCACCTGGAGAACTCCCCAGGACCTCGAATACGAGGAAGGCATGACTGAAGTCTCATGCCGCACAAGCAAGTCGCAGGCTTTGTTTACTGCGATGACGGTGGCGGCCGTCTCCGCTGAGCAAAGCGAAGCGTATATCTCCACTGTAGCACTTTTCTCATTATTTGCGGCCTCTCCCAAGGAGGAGAAGGTTTACCTTAGACTTCCGCCAAATTGGAGGGATGTGTATAGAGGCCTTTTGGACCGTCGCCAAGAACGCCTTGATTCGGACGATCGCGACACCATCCATCGCCTCCAGCGTATGGTTGAGGATCAGGTTGAAGACGAGGAGTCAGAGGGCGTGGTCCTCACAAGCAGATTCAAGCTCCGCAACCAAGCTTCCAGCTCCACTGCTTCCGAGTCTGGTCGGAACACACCACTTCCGACGAATGATGGGCTGATAGACCTGTGGAGGCTGAAGTCATCGGCTCCGCCCTATCAGCACATGCTAGTGGGCCGTATGGGCCTCCCTGTGTATGGATTCCGTGCCGATATCCTCTCCACGATCGATAAGAACCAAGTGACGATCATCTGTGGCGAGACTGGATGCGGAAAGAGTACACAGATACCCTCGTTCATTCTTGAGCACGAGTTGTCTCAAGGGAAGCCATGCAAGATTTACTGTACTGAGCCACGGCGTATCTCTGCAATCTCTCTCGCCCAGCGTGTCAGCGAGGAACTCGGGGAGAAGCCTCACGATCTCGGAAGCCTCCGTTCCCTGGTTGGCTACGCAATACGCCTCGAAACCAAAACTTCACCTCAGACTAGGCTCATCTATGCCACTGTCGGAGTCTTGCTACGCATGCTTGAGACATCTGGGAGGCTGCAAGAGGTCACGCATCTTGTTATCGATGAAGTACACGAACGAAGCATCGACACCGACTTCCTCCTCATCATTTTAAGGTCCCTCATGCTACTCCGGCCTGAGCTCAAAGTCGTATTGATGAGCGCGACAGTGGATGCTGATCGATTCTCGAAATATTTGAACGGCGCGCCTGTGCTCAACGTCCCGGGGCGGACGTTTCCCGTCCAGGTGCAGTACCTCGAAGACGCTATTGAGATTACGCATCACAGTGCCTCTAATGGGGAAGCTCTTCATGATACCGATACGAGTGAGGATGAGGAGATCGCAGTCAAGGAAAAATCTGGTATTCCTAGCAAACTTCCTGGTTACAGTTCGGCCACTCGGGGTGTGCTCTCTCGTTATGACGAATACACTATCGACTACGAGCTTATTCTTCAACTCATAAAGACGGTGGCGTATGACCCCCAGCTCAGTAGCTACAGCAATGCATTCCTAGTCTTCATGCCCGGTATTGCAGAAATCCGGCAACTCAACGATATGCTCCTCGGCCATCCATCATTTGAGCAAGGCTGGATCGTCCATCCTTTGCATTCCACAATATCCAGCGAAGACCAGCAGGCAGCTTTCCTGTTGGCTCCTCCTGGCTTCAGGAAAATTGTAATTGCTACGAATATCGCCGAGACTGGTGTTACTATTCCCGACATCACTTGCGTTATTGATACCGGGAAGCACAAGGAGATGCGGTTCGACGAAAGAAGACAGCTGTCTCGCCTGACACAGTCATTCATTTCCAGAGCAAATGCAAAACAGCGCCGAGGACGGGCAGGACGTGTGCAGGAGGGCTTGTGTTTCCACCTTTTCACCAAGTACCGCCACGACAACTTGATGATGGACCAGCAAACCCCTGAGATGCTACGACTCTCTCTGCAGGATCTCGTGATGCGGACGAAGATCTGCAAACTAGGCGATATTGAGAAGACTCTTGGAGAAGCACTGGACCCTCCTTCCTCGCGGAACGTCAGACGTGCGATCGATGCTCTGATCGAGGTGGATGCACTTACACCGGGCGAAGAGCTGACTCCGTTGGGCAGGCAGATTGCAAAGCTACCATTGGACGCTCATCTCAGCAAACTTGTATTGCTTTCAGCACTGTACAATTGCGTCGATGTTGCCATCACAATTGCTGCCATACTGTCCTCCAAATCGCCATTTCATACCCCTTTTGCTGAAAGGCAGCGTGCCGACATTGCCAGGTTTGGTTTCAAGAAAGGCGACTCTGATCTATTGACAGCCTACAACGCATACAAAGCATGGCGTCATGTGTGCCTCACACAGCCGCGCTCCGAGTTCACCTTCTGTCGGAAGAACTTCCTGAGCGCACAAAATCTTGCCAACATCGAAGATCTCAAAGCCCAACTTCTTTCCAATCTTGCTGACGCAAAGTTCGTCCAGCTAGGTCCTAGCGAACGAGCAGCACTGAGCCGCTACCGTAGCACGTCGCGGCACCGAATGTTCGTCGTTGTACCTGACCAGTACAACTCCCAATCTGAAAATGACATCCTCGTCAACTCCGTCCTCGCCACTGCTCTGTATCCCAAGATTCTCATCCGCGAAGGCAAAGGCTGGCGAAACATCGCCAACAACCAAACCGTCAGCCTCGCACCCACTTCGGTCAACAAACCCTCATCCATCAACCCCTCGCCAGCCAAGTTTCTCTCATACTACCACATCATGCAATCCACGAACAAATTCTACAACGCGCACTCGACTTCTATCGCGTATCCACTGCCCATGGTGCTGATGGTTGGCGCTGACGTAGATTTCAAACTGCATGCTGGTGTCGTTGGTCTGCCTGGCAATGTACTCAGGTTCACGGTCAAGGACTTGAAGGCTGTAGTTGCGTTGAAGGTGCTTAGACGACGGATTAAAGAGATTTTGGCACTAGCTTGGAAGAACCCGGGCAGGCTGTTGTCGCACAGGGAACGAGAGTGGTTGGATATTCTCTTGAGGGTTTTTGAGGAGAGGTGGAAGAGGGAGGAGAGGGCTAGGGAGAGGGCTGCTGGAAAGGGAAGGTAGGCAAAGGGAAGCCGCGTGATCCTGGAGTCGACATATGGATGGTTGGTTGGTTGAGCAGGTGCGAAGGTCACGTTTTGAAACTTTTGCAGAGGATAGGTCGATGCTGTGTTGGCAGTCTTGACTTCTGGGACCGTCCGGCGAGTCAGGGTCAGCGTGTTGGAGCAGAGTGTAACGGTTGCATCTTCACCGATCACTGTCTAGCCTATGAATTATGAGTCTCAAAGTCGGATATTCATGGCTTAAGACCACCTACCTTTTCCACAAGAACTTCACCCTCCTATCAATACCCGATCAACGTCAATCCGCGTGTACAGCGTTTACAACTTTCACGTGCCATAACCGTCTGAACCCCGCCCTTGCAGGAGGGCGTCAAACTAGCATTCTGATTGGCGCGGCGTCTCTAAAACGTGGTACCCCTGTCCCATGACGCACATCCCCCAGCCCAGATCGGACATGCTTCCTCAAGACATGGATTTGCGTTGCTAATAAATTCGCACCACGGCACTTTAAGCCTTGCCAACTACCATTGTCGGTATAACAGAGGGGAAACGAAGAAATGCGGGGGAAGGTGTGAACATGCAGGGTTTTCTGGGGGATTGGGGCCGGCTCGTCCAAAGAAGTTGAAAGAAATACTCTCGTTTGGAACATTATTGTTAGACAGGTGACCCCGTCCGTGGCTAGCACATTTAGTTCCGTCTTATATCTTGTTCGCAGGAACAGACTTCTCACTTACATCATTTCCTTCAGACCCTCAGTCTTCATCCCTCCTTTACACCTCGTCTTCAGCAGAAGCGACGATATCAACACACCCACGGCACCCCACAATACGCCTCACAACCACCACAACAACAAAATGACGCTCTCCCCCTCTCCAACCCCCTCAGAGACCTCCTCCGGCTCCCCCTCCCCATCCAAATCCCCCACCCTAACCGTCTCCCCCCTCCAACCCTCCGAAGCCCACCTCTACCAAGAAATCCGCCACGAAACCTTCCGACCCACAATCAACAAGATCCTCTACACGCGCGAGCCCTCCCCGGAAACACAATCCGCCATCATCGCGAAAACCGCGTCCGACATCCGCGACGGCGTCCTCTACATGGTCTGCCGTGACACCTCTCTCCCCAGCACCAGCACGACCACCTCCAACATCATCGCAGGCGCACGCTGGCGCTACATCGGCTCGCACCCGCCTCGCCCGCGCACAGAGGCCGAAATCTCCGCCGATCTCACAGTGCCAGAACCGTACCCCGAATCGCACGCTGAAACCTACCGTGCGTTTTTCTCGCTCTTCAACGACAACCGGCGCGAGATCATGGGAGATAGACCGTACATGGTTTTGGAAACTCTAGTAACGCACCCAGACCACCATCGGCGGGGCGCGGGGAGTAAGTTGGTGAAGTGGGGGGTGGAGGAGGCGGATCGGTTGGGCGTGGAAGGGTATGTTGAGGCGAGCGAGATGGGCGCGCCGTTGTATGAGCGGTATGGGTTTCGTGAGGTGAAGAGGGTGGAGATGGATTTGAGGAGGACGGGGGGTGGGGAGGAGTGTTTGGTGTTTATTGTAAGTTTGATGGGGAGGTTCGTGGGAGAGGGGATGAGTGTGGGCTAATTGTGCGCAGCTTATGAGACGGCCGACTAAGGCGGAGAGGGGACGGAGTGCTGGTGATCAGGCGGTGAGGAAGTGAGGGATGCGCCTTTTTCTTATCGGGGATTCTTGGATTCGGAGGCTTGATGAGTTCACGCAGCGTTCGAGGAAAGCATTGCGTCGCCTTGAGGTTTCGCATCGTATGCATAACCGTTCTTGAATTTGGGGACCGAGACACTCCCACTCTAGACCCAAGAGCCTTGGATATAAAAAGATCAGAGGGAAGGCGGCTATGCAATATTCTTCCTTCTTATACTTCACCACTCCGTATCCCCAGCGTCTTGCATGTCCATTTCAGCTAATCATAACAAACAATCCCTTCACTCCCGCACCCTCCTACCTCATCAATCGATACCTCATCAATTATTCAAAGACACATCGTGTGTTCCCTCCAGCACTCACACAATCTCCTCTCCCATCTCCGTCTCCAAACCCTCGTCCAACCCTCGTCCAGATCTTAGCGCCGCCCAAAAAACAGTGGGTCCGCTCCACTCCGCACCACCGCCGAACCATAACGACCGCAAAAAAAACTTCCACACACTGTTGCACACGCAAAAAGAATGATCGCGGCCGGATTCGAACCGACAATCTCTTGATTCGTAGTCAAGCGCCTTGCCATTGGGCCACGCGACCGGCTGTTGTTGTGATTGATTGATGAGAGCCTGTTAGCCGGGAACGGTTATGTAGGCGAAGAATTAGCGGTGACTGAAGCGTTCTCCGGTGTGGAAAAAGGAACCTATGATTGCGAACAAGGGCTTCAGCTGAACATACCACTGTTGCTATCTATCGGACGTTATCAGCGACGAGAACGTGTTGGGTCGGAGCATTTGACCCGTCCTCCAAACGCCCCCACACAAACAACCATACAGAAACCCAAGTATATCATACAACCAATCCCCCTGACCCACAACGTCCCATCTCACACCCCCTACTCCGCCCTCCTCGCCGCCTCCCTCAACACCTCCTCGACCGACTTCCTCGCAAACCTCGGATCCTTACTAACACCCTGCCACACCTCACCATGTCTCGGCTCCGCCGCCGCACAGCGACTCAACACCTCCAATTTCTTCTCCTCAGTCCCATGCATTTCCAAAAACTTCCAATACCACACCCACCCATCGCCATAATCGGGATCCAGCACAATCGCCTTCGTAAACCACGTATGGGCCTTCTCGAGCCTTCTCTCGCTCCAAAAAATGCGTGCCACGACCACGAAAAGCTGGGCGTCGTTTTCGACTTTCTTGATGGCTTCCAGTGCGCGCGGTTTGCGTTGTGTGCGCCCTTCGAGATGCATGATTTTCTCGGACCAGAGGAGGCCTGAGTGCGGACATTCTTGTAGTGCCACGGCCATGAGCTTTTGCGCCATGTTGGTGTTTCCGGCGCGTCGCTCGAGACGGACGGCTTCGCAAAGGAGGTCTGGGTTTTTGGGGTTTTGTTGACGGCCGCGGTCGAGCGTTGAACGCGCTTTCACGACTATGCCGGATTTTTCTTGGATGCGGGAGAGCAGGATGTAGAGGATGGGGGCTTTGGGGGCGGCGCGGGTGCCGACTGAGAAGGCTTCTTGGGCCTCTTTGAGCTTGCCTTGTTGCTCGTAAATCTGACCTTTCATGGCATGGAGTTTCCAGCTGCTGGGCCAGGTGTTGAGACCTCGGTTGACGAGGTCGAGGGCGGTGTCGAGCTCGCCGAGCTGGCGTTCGAGAACGGCGGATTTCATGAAGATGCGGTCGGTTGCTGCTGATTCGCGCGCGATCGCGAGGAATCGCCTGGCTTGGTCGAACTCGCCGGCATCGACTTCGAACTCAACAGCACGCACGTACAAATTCTCGTTACCGGGAAGCTCGTTGAAGGAGCGTCCAAGGACAGTCCGGGCATCGGCTGGTCGACCTGCGTTCCACATCTCACGCGCATAGAGTAACCAGAGCGACTCCGACTTTGGACATGCAGTCACTGCGCGTTCGAGAGTGGGTAGGACGGTTTCTGGGGTGCCGTGGCGTTTCGCGAGGTCGGCGAGGGCATGCCAAACTGTCGTGCTCACAGGGAACACACTGACGGCGTGCTCCAGAATCGCACGTGCTGTCTCGAACCGTCCTCTCGCTACGCTGTCCTTAGAATCCTGGAGCCACACGTCTCGCCGGTCGTCATCCTGATCCAATCCCCAGCCCACGGTAGCTTTGATGATGGAGCTAGCAGTCTTGACGGCACCTTCCTCTTCGCATATCTCGGCTTGTGTGATCCATTCCTCTCGTTTGGGCATGGCATTCTCCTTGATCAGTGCTTTGACCGCACGTTCCATGATCTTGTCACACAACTCTGTCTTGCCCAGCTGCTCCTGTAATCTACAAGCCTGTACCCAGATGGCCCAAGACGTAGGGATCGCCTTGCGGGCGGCGTTGAGGATCTGCTGAGCGTGCTGCGGCTCACTGACGCGAGCATAGGAAATCCAAAGCTCTTCGGAGAGCTTCACAGTATCCGTAGCTTTGGCGAAAAGCATCCGTACATTTTCTATCTCCTCCGTATCGTTGATCAGGATCTTCCAGAGCTCCACGGATTGGGGGTTATGATCTAGTGCTTGCCGTGTAACTTTCTTACGGGCGGCAACCGTCTGCTCCAAGTCGATAGCGGCTATCCACAGTTTGATAGCCTTCGGATTCTGCTTGATACCTGCTGCCGCAATAATCTTGGCATTGTGCATGTTGTCGCGGTTGAGCGATATGGCCTCTTCCCACACGACGACTGAGCGGGGGCACATCTCGCAGCCCTTTTGTATGACCTTCTTCGCAGTCGCCATCTTGCCCGCAATTCGTTCCAGCCGCGCCAGCGCAACGTAACCCGGTCCATTATGTACGTTTGTCTTGACAGCAGACTCGAGCAGGACCCGAGCACGGTTTACATCTTCCACCGGCGTCTCTCCGTTCATGCTATTCTTCTCCAAAGCCGTGATGTAGCCACGAGGGTCCACGGATGTGGAGGTCCCTGATACAGCCGTTTGTGACCCTGGAGTACTCTTCGCGGCAGAGTCGAGCCGAACTTGCAGAGCGGATTTCTGCGCGGCACCGATGGATGCAAAGTTCGTCATGGTGCCGTCCGAGGAGTCCGTAGAGATAGACGTTTCGAGTTGGCCCTGCTGTGCTGCAGCAGAGAGAACGCTATCGGGCACTGCGTAGGATCGCATGCTGTTCTGCCTCGCTTCGCGTGCGCGTTTCGCCTTGCCCGTCATGTCGCCGACCTCTGGAAGAGCTGCCCATTCTTCCTCACTGACACTTCCCAGTGCTCGTTTCAGATCGGCGAATTGTTGTTGGATCTTGGGGTTGTTCCGTTCGTATTCTTCGCGTTCTTTCTTCTCGCGGGCTTCCCTATACGGCACGATATGGTCGGTATCTGTTCGCGACGAAAACACGTTGATGAACATCTCAAGCGTTGCAAGGGGAGGGGGGAAAGAGGTAAAAGTAAACAGGAGCACTAACCTTCTTGCACGCCGTCGCTTGTCCATCTTCTCGTCCACATCCTGGTATATCCTATCGGCCTCGTCGTCGTCTTGGTCGTAGTTCATTCCACTGGAGAACAAGCCGACCTCGTTATCTGGATCTTGGAACCGATCTTCCTCTTCGTCCTCCTCTTTTTTCTCCACAGCTCCGTATGCAGAGGGTGCTGTGTGGCCGAGCTGTGCTGCCCTCTTTGCTAACATCTCCTTCATCTGCTCCTCTGAGGGGCCTTCTCGTGCCGGCCCGAGATCACTACGGGTTGTGAAGCCGGTCGCACCACGCCCGAGACCTGCCACATAATTCTCGGGCGCGGGCATGGAGAGGAAGTCTCGTCGGCCGCTCATCGTGACGGTTGCGCCGTCCGGGCGGGTTCAACGATGTCGTAGGTTCGTGGGTTCTGATAGTATGATTCAGCGCAATGGATAAACCCTAGAGAAGCCGTTCTAGGTTCGCGAGCGCAGAACGGGCGAAGGGGTCCGGGGATCGTAAGTTACGAAAACAAGAGTCAAGAGCAAGAAGGATTGAAGTGTTTGGATCAACGTGCTTGGAGGCAACAGCATGCATGAGCCGCCAAGGCCGGAGCGCATTTAGAGTCTAACCGAAACGGGCCTTGCAGCATCAACCAATCAGTATAGTATCGCGAACCTTGATCCCAAGGAACCTTCTCCTATAATCCTATATGAAGCTTCTGCGGGATATCATAACCTCCAAACGATATACAAACTTGGAAACCCCTTACTCCTTATGCTAGCACCGCTTGCATCAAAGAGTACCGTAAACTTTACAAAGATCCAAACATCGAAACCCACAACACCAAGGAGTGTAACCCATCAAAGAGCCAAGCCAATTATCCGTGATCCGGACGATACTTCTGGTTCCGCCTCCCCGCCTTGTTGGGAAGTGTAGTCGGAGTTGGCGAGTTGCACTGAGAGCGTTTCCAACACGGGCATTGCACGAGGTGGAACCAGAGCCTGTCATTGGGACCCGCCAACATCAGGGCTCGCAGTTTCGCTAGGGAATAGAGCTGGGTTGCGCGGAGGCTGTTTTCCAAACAGTCGAGCTATGCGATCCAACTAGGCACTGAGCTCTCTTGTGCTGCTAGGCATTAGTGAAATCGTGGGGTTCGATGGCAAGCAGACCTCTTTGCCCTCCGCACCTTTCCACTGAACCATTCCCTGAAAAGGCCCGTCCGCCCCGTAGACGAGCTCGGCTGTCTAGTTAGGGATACTCCTGACTCAAGTACGCATTGGGGCTCATACCAGGTCGCTGCTCTCGCCGTCCGACACCCCGGCTTCTTGATCTGGGTTGTCCCACCGTCGGTCCACGTCCCCGTTTACCACAATGAACCAGCCAATCTTCTCCCGAGGGGCAATCATATCTCTCAGGTCGCTGAGAGCGTTCCACGATTCTTGGGGTACCCCACGTTCTCGAGCAGCGTCGACATTGACACTCAGCCGCACCTCGCGGACGTAGTCGCAGACGAAGGCAAAAGGCTGGGCTATGGTCGTGAGGTTCTCTGGATCGTGTTGCTCAATAAAGCGGAGATCACCGTTCGTTTCTCTCATGATCCGTGGATACAGTTCGTTGAACTTATTCGTGAGCGCGGCGGAGGTTGCAGGCGCCATGATGTAATCTGCGGCGGCATCATCGAGGTTGTGCATTATGACATATATGCGAATGAGTGGCCGTGGCCATTGAAAGCCGTGGACAAGCCAGGTAGGCATACCGGTACGAGTCTTTGGCGCTTGTTGGAAGTATGAAGACTGGATTGTCAGAGAACGGCCACAGCAAAAGATGGTTCGCCCTCAATCCCGTCCACGCTGTTGCATGCTGTTTGACGGACAGGAGTTGCGTACAAAAGATAGATGATCAATGATACAGACCAATCAACAGGCAAGTGGAAGGTCTAGAAGGGTGACGAAGAGAGAGTGTATGCCGCCGAATGTGAATATGAGATAATTATCTTAAGAAGCGATCGATGAGCTGTGAAGGATAGAGAGCGGGGAGTCATGCAATGCGTCGTTATGCAAACCCAAGGAGGTGTTGATATGCGTAGGTACTTTGAAGGAGGTAGGAGCTCCCGGGGCACCCCTGCACGGCCGCGTCGTGGCTGCCCCGTGCGCTTATCGATAACAGGGTAGCTGTTGCTGTTCCCGTAATGTCCGGAGGCTGTTTGCACCTTTCAACCTCCCGACATCTAGAAGTTTGCCTCCTAGATATTGAATCGGGGGAGCCGTCAATATGCCGTTGTATGTCATCATATACGCTGGTTTTGGGCAGGAAGCTCTTCAATGCGTATACTAACGAAGTGTTAGGCACCTTCTCGGAAAGAAGGTACCATACCCTCACAATCGAGCGTTACGCCTGGGGTATGACTGATGGATACAGTCATGGAATGTCTACAATCCGGCCAATATCGCGCGAGTGAAGGCGGACGAAGCGGCTGCCGCTGCTCGAGAGGAAGCCGAGGAGCAGCGCATGCAAGAGCTAGATGCGCAGCGCCGAGCAGCAATACTCCGTGGACGCACACCCCCACCTCTGCCAGACGAGTCGAAGAGCCTGCATGAGCATGGTGAGCGCAACCGTGACCGGCCTAGGGATGGACATGATCGCAAGCGTCGGCGCGTTGCTGGGGAAGATGATACCGATCGTGATATACGGCTCGCACAGTCAAGAACCAACCCAGAAAGACTCAACGACGCAGCCATCCTCCAGTTGAGAAAACCTGAGAGTGAAGCACCTCTAGTCGACCATGCTGGGAATATAAACCTGTTTCCCGTGGATGTCAAGGAGGCTGTCAAACGGGATAAGAATGTCGAGGCGGAAGCGGAGAAGAGGAAGAAAGCGCGAGAGCTCGAAGACCAGTACACCATGAGGCTATCCAATGCAGCAGGGAGGGAGGGTACAGCGAAGCCGTGGTATGCCACCTCAAAATCGCAAGCCCTCGAGAACAACCATCGCGATAATGCAGAAGTTGGCTTCTCGGAGAAAGACGTGTGGGGAAACCAGGATCCTAGTCGCAAGGACCGCGAGAAAGCTCGTATAACCTCGAACGACCCCTTGGCGTTTATGCAAAAAGCGCAGAGCCAACTAAAGAAGTCTCAGCAAGACAGGAGAAAGTGGCTGGAAGAGCGAGATAGAGAGCTGGAAGATCTGCGTCGAACAGATGAAAGTAGGCGGCATCACAGCAAGCCTAAGGAGCGGAGACATCGTTACGATGATCCCGGGCGTGAGAGGGAGAGAAGATCGAGGCACAGCCCTTCACGGCACCGTGACCGAAAACGAAGCCGTAGTGCGAGTCCACGGCGAAGTGAAGACATGCCTTCAAGGGAGCGTCACACGAGACGAAGTAGAAGCCGTGACCGCGATCGAACGAGACACCGGAGGGCCTCGCAGAACTAGGGAACCTTGGAAGATCTGGCTTATCAGTCAGATGCTAACCTCGATGATTTGGCTGTCTGAACGCGGTCCGAGACGTGAATGGTGTGTTCACTTGCACAATGTGTTGGCGACGACAACGATCGGTACCACCTTTCTCACTCCTTCAATATTTGTACCAGACATCGTCAATCTCATGGGGCGGAGTTAACCAGGGCATAATGCCGCTCTCACATCCCTGCAAGCCAACATGGTGCCAGTGGTGGGTCTCCAGGCCAGGTACCCCTCGGTGGGGCAACCGCTATTCCTCGGTTGACGATATGCGGACGCAAAGTACTTAAGGACATCGGCACCTACGTAATCATCACTACCTGTCAGCTCGTACTACATCTTCCAGTCGTTGCATCTTTCTTGACCTATCCTACCCTTAATTACTTCAGAGAACATGGCTTCCAACCCACCCGGACAGTGCTGCGCCGTCGGCGTGAAGCATGAGGGTACTGCCGTCGGAGAGATCAAGCAGTGTGGCGGCGGTATGCAGCATTGAAGGTTTCGAACAGGATCCAGCTGATAATAGGAGTCCGCACCTACTTCACCTATCCCAAGGACAAGAACACTCAAAATGCTATCTTGATCCTCACAGGTACGTTCCCATGCTGTCTAATGCGACTCAGTACATCTGACAGGGGTTACAGACATCATCGGCATGGACTTCATCAATGTGCAACTGTACGCTTCCTCTGGCTTGAAACTACTCTCAAGCTAACGGCCTTTCAGCATCGCCGACCAATACGCTGCCAACGGCTACTTTGTCGCCATTCCCGACCTTTTCGATGGCAAGCCCGCGCCTATGAACGACCCTAACTTCGACGTTATGAAATGGGTGAGCATCCCCCAGGTTCTCCGTTGAATTGGACACTAACATGCTCAGGTCCAAGAATCCATGCCCAAGGTCCCGACCGTCGATCCCATCATCGAAGCCACCATCAAGGAGCTTCGCGGCTCATATGGCGTGAAGAGACTCGGTGGCGTCGGATACTGCTTCGGAGGAAAATACGTGTGCCGCTTCCTGAAGCAGGGAAAGCTGGATGCAGGCTTCACGGCGCATCCCAGTTTTGTCGAGGCCGACGAGGTGCGCGGTATTCAGGGACCGCTGAGCATTGCTGCTGCTGGTGAGTAGTTCCCGTCGGGCTTCAACAACGGCGAGTGCAATTCTGGACACCGGCTGACCTTGGTCAACAGAAACCGATGCGATCTTCCCCGCTGAGAAGCGCCACGAGACGGAAGAGATCCTCGCGAAACACAATGTCCCCTACCAGATGAGCCTGTACTCAGACGTTGAGCACGGCTTCGCCGTCCGCTGCGATTTGTCGAAGCGCAGGCAGAAGTGGGCCAAGGAGCAGGCTTTCCTCCAGGCTGTTGCTTGGTTCGATGAGTATGTCAAGGGTGGCTTCACCGAGTAAGTCTGCGATGTCCTTTTTGGTATAATGAGCGTAGATGTCTTGAAGTTCGGAATTGAGGGCAAAGTTTCGCATGTGCCGAGTGTGATGGTGCGAGTTGTGAGGTGAAGCACGTTGTGGCTGTTCAATGATGAGGTCTCCTTGATATCACGGGAGCGGAAAGCACATTGGAAAGCAGAGAGTACACAAAGCTTTTCCGCTGACCCGTTCCAGAAATTCACAGGCAGCTGGGAAGTTGTAGGCATGTCAGATGCAAGTAGCTCAGTATAACGCCAATTCCATCACTCTAGAGTCCACGGGTCCAATTGACCTTGACGTAATGTACCTAAAATGTTTTAATGCGAACATTATCACAAAGACGAATGATAAATCCTCCCCTACGAAAGGGAAGCCTACGTTGAATCGTTGTTCGCATCCCAATGTGACTATGAAGCATAAAACGAACGACTTCGGATGCATGCATCCTATGAAGTCATGAAGGCGCTTGTCCCCTCTCGGCTAGCGCGATTGGTGCCTGAACGCGCCGCGCGTGTCGCGTCTTCCCGTGCAGACGTTTATGGAAAGTGCGACCACGGCACTTTTATCTCTAACATTTGAATCCTCCACCTACAACGCCTCCAACCTGGTGGACATACATCTTCTCTCAAGATGGCGTCAAGACCTGAGCTGAAAGAGGAGGACGAATCCAGTTTCTGCAAGTTCTTCCGCAACTTGCCTGAAAAGAATGCAGAGACGGTGCGGATATTCGATCGGGGCGATTACTACTCCGCACACGGGGAAGATGCGGTCTTCATTGCTGCGACAGTGAGTTCTATATCTGATATGGACAGGGGCTAGAGCTGATTTTCGCTAGGTCTATCGAACGACGGCTGTGATCCGCAAGCTTGGTCGCGAACCCGGCCTCGAATCTGTCACCATGACCGTCATGGTATTCCGAAACTTCATACGAGAAGCTCTGCTTCGGTTGAGCAAGAGGGTAGAGATCTGGCAGAACTCGTCAGGGAAGAGGATGGACTGGAAGGTGACCAAGCAGGCGTCTCCAGGCAACCTGCAAGATCTCGAAGACGAGCTCGGTGGACAGGTGGAAAATGCTCCCATTATGCTGGCGGTTAAGATATCAGCCAAGGCATCGGAAGCTCGCCAAGTGGGCGTGTGCTTTGCAGATGCGAGCGTGCGGGAGCTGGGTGTGAGCGAGTTCTTGGACAACGACCTTTACTCCAATTTCGAGTCTCTCCTTATCCAACTTGGCGTCAAGGAGTGTCTGATACCGCCAGACCCGGCGAAGAAAAATCCGGAGCTCAACAAGCTGCGAACCATCGCAAGTAACTGCGGTTGCGCGATAGCAGAACGTACACTAGGGGATTATGGCACCAAGAATATCGAGCAGGACCTCCCGAGGCTCCTCAAGGATGACCGAAGCACTGGCACATTGCCTATCACAGACATGAAGCTGGCTATGAGCTCGGCAGCGGCGCTCATCAAATACCTGGGAGTCATGTCTGATCCCTCAAACTTCGGCCAGTATCAACTGTACCAGCACAACCTCGACAACTACATGAAGCTGGATGCTGCCGCCCTCAAGGCATTGAACCTCATGCCAGGTCCTAGGGATGGTGCAAAGACGATGAGCTTGTACGGTCTCCTCAATCAATGCAAGACTCCTACAGGCAGTCGTCTCCTAGCACAGTGGTTGAAGCAGCCCCTGATGGATCTCAAGGAGATTGAGAGACGGCAGCAGCTGGTGGAGGCCTTCGTCAACGACACGGAACTCAGACAGACTATGCAAGAGGAACATCTCCGGTCCATCCCCGATCTGTACCGGCTGACGAAGAAGCTCCAACGGAAGGCTGCCAATCTGGAGGATGTCGTGCGGGCCTACCAAGTTGTCATCCGTCTTCCAGGCTTCCTGGGTACTCTCGAATCGGTGATGGATGAACAATACCGGGATCCTCTAGAGGCTGAGTATATCTCGAAGTTGCGAGAGTACTCAGATGCTTTCGCTAAATTTCAAGAGATGGTCGAGACAACGGTGGATCTGGATGCGTTGGAAAATCACGAATTCATCATCAAGCCCCAATTCGATGAGTCTCTACGTACCATTCGCAAGCGTCTTGACAAGCTCAGACGGGATATGGATACGGAGCACAAGATTGTGGGCCAAGACCTCAACCAAGATATTGAGAAGAAGCTATTCCTCGAGAACCACCGTGTTCATGGCTGGTGCTTTAGGATCACTCGCACCGAGGCCAGCTGCATCCGGAACAAGAAGCAGTATCAGGAGTGCTCGACGCAGAAGAATGGTGTATACTTCACTACCTCCGCCCTGCAAAGTATGCGCCGGGAGTTTGATCAGCTCTCGGAGACCTACAACAGGACGCAATCCGGACTGGTCAACGAAGTCGTGGCGGTCGCCTCATCATATATCCCCGTGATCGAGAAACTGGCGGCAGTATTGGCACACATGGATGTGATTGTGGCCTTCGCCCACGTCTCAGTCCATGCGCCTACGTCCTACACACGCCCTAAAATGCATCCCCGCGGGACCGGTGACACGATCTTGAAGGAGGCTAGACACCCTTGCATGGAGATGCAGGACGACATATCGTTCATTACCAACGACGCCAGCTTGGTCAGGGGTGAAAGTGAGTTCCTGATTATCACTGGGCCGAATATGGGCGGTAAGTCGACTTACATCCGACAAATCGGCGTCATTGCATTGATGGCGCAAATTGGATGCTTCGTTCCTGCATCAGAAGCGGAGCTCACCATCTTCGACTGCATTCTGGCCCGTGTAGGTGCCAGCGACAGCCAGATCAAGGGTGTATCAACGTTCATGGCAGAGATGCTGGAGACGGCGAACATACTGAAGTGCGCAACCAAAGAATCCCTTGTTATAATCGACGAGCTCGGCCGTGGTACAAGTACTTACGATGGATTCGGGCTTGCTTGGGCTATTTCAGAGTACATTGTCAAAGAGATTGGCGCCTTCGCTCTTTTCGCGACCCACTTCCACGAGCTCACTGCCCTGGTGGACACATATCCTCAAGTCCAGAACCTTCACGTCGTAGCGCACATCTCCGAAGGCACCGAACACGACGGCAACGGCCCGAAGCAGAAGCGCGAAGTGACGTTGTTATACAAGGTCGAACCGGGCGTCTGCGATCAATCCTTCGGCATCCACGTGGCCGAACTCGTCCGCTTCCCGCGCAAAGTCATCAACATGGCCAAGAGGAAGGCCGACGAACTCGAAGACTTCTCCGGCAAGCATGAAGAGGGCTTTGTCCAGGCGAGTAGGGAAGAGGTCGAGGAGGGAAGCAAATTACTCAAGGAGATGCTGGTGCAGTGGAAGCGCGATGTGGAGAGCCAGGGCTTGACGAAGAAGGAGCAGGTGGAGCGGATGAGGGAGCTGGTGAGGAGCAATGAGGCCTTGAGATCGAATGGGTTCTTCAAAACTATTCAGGCGTTGTGATGAGAGGGTCACGGGTGGCGTTTCGGTGTGTAAAGAAATGGCGTAATTTGTGGCATGGATGGCTTTTAGGGGCTCGTAGATATGATACCAAGAATGTAGCGTTAGTCGATATTGTTGATCCAAACGTCCCCGAGGTCCCTGGCTGCCGTTCTGCTTGAATGCGTGCCTGCTGTTTTCGAGCGTGCCTTGCGGTCTGTTTCAACTTTCTGCATCCGCCATCGACCTTCCCATCCATCCACCAGCGAGGCCAGCGCACGGCAGCGCTAACCGCCCAACTCCTGCTCCTTCTGCTCACTTTGCTCCTGCTTTCCAAAAGCGGCGCCGTTAGACAAGTGTCAGATTCGATAAACCAAAGTGTACCATGCTCATGAGTTCGCCCGGTCTCTCCCAACGCTGAAGGTCTGACCTTCGTGTCCCAAACTGGAGGATATGGCCCGGGACAACAAATTGGACACCAGTGTCGGCAGCAAAGGCAAGAATCGATAGTCACTGCACTCTGTCCTCTTTGATTGTACTGAAGAATGAGTAAGTGAGAAGAGCTCTGTTTTGAAGGGACGTTGTTTGTACACTTTTCTATCGGTCAGAGAGGCTAGAAGATGTTTGCAAGGATATCTTATTCGCATACGGTCTTGTTTCTATCTTTCCTAGTTCTCTCTTTTCAGCTTCTTCCTCTTGGTGTTCACACTAACCAACCTACATGATAACCCAGCAACGCACATGTCCCACCTGCACTTTGAACCAAACTTCCACTGCATTACACGTCTCCCTATGGAGCACAATAAACCATCAATATGCCACCCAAACAACCCTCCAATATCAACCCACTTCACCCCAGATTACCCACCCTTACATCCGCTAATATAAGATTTTCAGGCACCACTCTGCACTAACGTCTCAATATAGGAAATCGTCAATGCAGATCTATTTCCGGCCCGCATGAAAAACGGTCCTGCACCCCACGTTTTTGCACGCGACGGTCTGTGGGTCGTATTGTGGATCTGCGAGGGAGGTAGTTGGGACAAGTGGGTAGGGTTCATGTGGGTGTGCGGCGTAGCTTGTACCCTACAGTAGATCTATATGTGGGGGAGTGCATGGAATGGGGTGTCAGGGATGAGGTTGTATGGGGTACTGCATTGAAGATTTGGAGGTTGTTGTTGGGATAGTTGAAGTCAGGTATGAGATACGGTAAACTGCAGAAGGTAGCATGGTCTATGCGGTGACGCTTGTTGGAGCGTTGGAGCACGACGGTGCATTGGTGGGTTTGAAGGGAAGCTAAGGTAGGTACACTCCTGCCTTGCCTTGTTTTGCAACGGGTCCGATTGCCGAGGTTAGCATGACTGGAAATCGTGATCGAATTTCGACGACATCGTATTTGGATCGTGCAAAGTTGGTTACATGTAAAAGCCACCGCCGACCTGTTCAACACAGCCTCCGTCGAAATATCAACCAACAACTCCACCACCTCCGACCCGAATAGAAGCCCGTGAATCCCATCGAATGAACTTTCACCTTTCACCCTTTCCACCCATTCTCCGACCTCTCTACTCGACACCCACCATTCCTGCGGACGAAACTTCCACCCACTACTATGCTAGTCTTGCCAGGTACCGCATCCTTCTCCCTCCATTCCGGCGATTCCGCATCCTTGATTTTAGAGTTTCGATTCGTCCGTTTTGAACATTCTAGAATTAGGTTTTGCGCCGTTGAAAGAATCAATAAACGGTCCCACGTGCTTTTATCCGGGAACCAGGATCCTGAGTGCCTTACGGGTGCCCTGCGGTGCGCCACTATGGAGATACCGCCATCTCCCAGCTTGCGATAAGTCACATCGTGTGGGGTGAAGCGCGGAAGGTGGAAGGTCCAATACGTACCCTTTGCATCCAAGTACCCTACCTTTATCGCAACACCTTCACTATATCAAGGGCACCTTCCCTTCTCACACCTCACATCTCATCTCACCTCACACCCCTCCGACCTCGCACCCTGCATAATCATCCCAAACACGCCATCACAGACACGCCAAGTATCCCCGTACCTATAACGTCACGGATATGCTTTCTTCACAAAAGCGAAGTTTGCATACTATATATCACACGGTACTAAGACCCCGCGTGTCGTCGGCTCCCCAGTCAAAAACGTTGCGCTTGGTCGGACTCGCAGTTATCGCTCGCAGGGCCTGGCTTCCAACCCCTGCGCGTGCATGCGCTCGCATCCACGACGCATGCTGCTGCGCGCAGGCTGGGGGATGGAGTGCATAGCCGAAGGCCGGAAGCTGGCTGAATTGGGGCGTGTCTTTCTAGCACGCTGGACAAGTATCGTGTTCACAGGGCACCTGGGTAGAGTACTGAGCCTACATAAACACGTTCTACATACTCGACGCAAGCTTCTGAGCTCAATGTCCTACGCTCAGTGCTCTACGCTCCACAACCCGAACCCGAACCCGCTGACGTTCCAACTGTCGGCAGATGGCGGCCACGTCCGAAAGCTGACTGCATGGTGCTGACGCAGTTGCCGTGTCGGGAGCGGAGAAGGATGCGGAACGGCGGTCGGGACGGCGGTCGGACCGTTGGAGTCTTCGTATCGGCTTGGGCTTGATGGGTGATGCGGAGAGCGGTTGTTGGGCTTACGGATATGGATTAATCGGATGGGATATATGCGTGAGGGTATATGTGAGGGTGATATAGGGCAGGGGAGGGTGGAGTGGAGTGAGGATGTGAGTGAAGCTTGAGGTGGAGAGGTCGAAAAGTTGGAGAGCTGCGCGCGAGAGTGATGCAGCGAAGGTAGAGTGCAAACAGATCTTGTGGTTTGAGAGCATGAACGAGGAAGACGTGTGACTAAAATGATGCTATTCGATAAAGACAACGAAGAGAAGATGAGCGCATCCTGCTGCGCTAGCTAGATGACAGACGCCATAGCCCAAACCTATATTCCCAGCCAAGTCTATACAGAAAGTAAGAACAACAAGAAGTAGGATCCCAAAAGTCTAAAAGTAAAACAATGTTCCAAGTACCAGGTATTCATGTGAAGAAAGGTATCAAAAAGAAGCAGTCCGAAACGCATGGAACTCCTGCAGATGTGGCGTCGGGTATTCGTGGAACATGTGCTGGTGTTTGTGTGTCGTGCCTGTGTCCCAGTTGACGAAGTCCCAGCTCCTCGGCGCCAGTGCGGTGCATGTGTCACTGTTTGCGTGACGGAAGAACCGAGCCGAACCGAACCGTGATCCGCCCGCTGAATGCACAACCAAAGGAAGGAAAGCAAAGGTGAGGCAGTGGCAAACATGCCTCAGTTTGACTTGGTGCTTGACGGGCTGTGGCTCTCGGCTGGCGTCGCTGGGAAGGAGAAGTCGACGGGCGAAGGAGGCGGCGCTGTCGTCTCACTGATCTCATGGCTGGAGCGAGAGTTGACTGATGAGGCCTTGAAGGCGGCGCTGACGTCGCGGCCGAGGGTGGAGTTGGTGAGGAGGGAGAGGCGCTGGCGCGGGTTGGCAGTATTTGATTGAGAAGGCATTGTGGATGGTGGTGAAGTGGTTTGCTTGGGTTTGGAGGTTGATGTAGTTTCCGGGAGGCCGAGGAGAAGGGTCGACGACTTGTGTGTTGATGAGTCGAAGGGAGACGAGGTGAGACGAGCGCAAGGCGTATTCTTATATGGCCCCAGGATTGGCGAAAGTCGGGTCTGACGCAGAGGGAGAGAAGTGGGAGCGGACTTGGGCACAGTCGAGGTGGCTAAATAGGATATCCAGGCCTCGGCTCGTATTGTCGAGGAGGTTTGGTAGCAGTGGCGGCGCAGAGGATGAGTTGTCGCGACCAGGTCGAATATTCGTTGGCAGAATTGGAATGGCTGATTTCCAAGGTCCGGCGCAAGGCTGCGGGAGTGGCTGATACGATATGCAACGCGAAAAGGCCTGATGATATGGTGAGTGAGATTTAATCAAATATAACACGGGAGCAGCTAGAGATGCGTTGGCATGTGTAGGGGGAGACGCTCATACCGGCAAGGCTGTATTTATTGTGGGAAAGGCGGTGATTGGCGTGATTGATTGTAGGGAGAGTGATGGGAAGCAAGCGTTGGGAGACAGAGACAAACACGGCGGGCGAAGGGTGATTTATATGCCAAACAGGACCGGGACGGGGATGAAGACAATCTCAGAGCGGTACAGCAAGCCCAAGGAACAAAAAAGAAATGCGCTGGGGGGTTCCATGATGGCGCCGGCTCCTTGCTTGCTTGACAACAGGGCCTATACCTGATCCCATTCGGGTCCGTGGGGTGTCGCATGCTAACGGCATCCGTCGTCAGGACTAACAGGCCGGAAGAAGGCCTCTTCCCCGACCAGTCAGCAGTCGTCGCCCAGCAGGCGTATCGCATTCACCAAAGAGAGATAGCAAGCAGCTGACGAGGGAGTACAGGGCGGTATCGGGTTTGTCGGACGAGTCCAGGCGATTTGCTTCCCCACGTTACTCCACGGCTCGCGGAGGAGCACCCGGCGTGCGACCGACAAGGCTCCAGCCGCGCTTTCTCCACCCGCCGTCGTGCATGGCGGTGCAGTGCAGTCCGGCGTCGTGGAGCTGGCGATGTGGTTGATGGCGGTCTCTTGTGCCAGAGAGGAGCTGGCTCTGGCTTCTGGAACGCGATGGTGCCAAGACCGGGCCCGTGCACGCACTTAGCATTCATCCAAACTCCCTTCATGACACATTCACTCCCAACGCCTTGCCGCGTTGCAACCTCATCTCGCTCTCACCCCGCTGCCGTCTCAAGGCCCGTCGCTACGAGAGCTGGGGCAATATCGGCATGTCCCCCTTGACGCTTCCAGAAGGACGCTCGCGCCAGATCCGGGGAAGCTGGGGCAGCATTTCCGCGACTCAGTCACTCTGCCTCAAGCCTTTGCGCCCTGCCGCGCTTGTTGGCGTCTCGCATGGGAGCCGGCAGCTTACCGTCACCGTTGAGAGAATCATGAGACGTCACAAACAAGGACCCGACGTGCTCTCGCTTGACACAGCATCAACCTGAACGAGGCCAGCTCAAGCCGCATGCAGGCAGCCTCATCCCTCTCCATCTCGCTCAGAGCTCCTCAAACTTGCTTGCTCCATCATCTAACGACAAACCTCGGTTGCCCTTGTTTGCGCGACTTCGTCGCCAAGCCCCCGTCTCAGGTACCGGTACCACCTGGCTGCTTTGCAACTGGAACTCTCCCGCATTCCCGTCTCCCCATCTGGGGAAGCCGTCCCTTTCCTTGCGCATGAAACCTCGTCGTGTCGTGAAACGCGAGTCTGGACAACACCTGGACAGCGTGTCGTGGTCTGCGAGCACATCGGTCATCCCACTGCACAGCGGCGTAGCACAGAGCAGCCTCACGGAAGGCAGTCCCATTGGCTCGTCTACTGCCAGGCGTGTACTCTTTTCCCCGATCGATCATTTTTGTTCCTTGCTGCAACTCACCGCAACTCTGATGCAATAATCTCTCCGGGCACCTTGTTCAAGGCTTGTTGTCTCTTGCCGCCGAGCCTCCCGCCGCTGTCTCCTTGCTGCGGCATACCCGCAATGTCTTGATCGATCGGCCCCAACTTGCATATTGGTTCAATAGGGGGCATTGCACGTTGGGAAGCGGCAGGTCATGTCTCGCCGCTGTGCCGTTGTTTCCTTGCCGCCCCGACGTTGTAGGGTTGCCTTGCATCCTGAGGAGATCAAATCTGTACCTCCACGGAGTATCAGACAGAGACAGGAAAACACAACCATCGACCAGCGTTGCCCCACCCCCGAGCCTCACCTCGAGCATCCGGGACAGCACGACTCTTTTCCCCTTGGAAAATCTGAATCCCCGGAGTCCTCCTAGATGCCTTGAGACTCGACTGGATTTGGTCGCTGGTTCCAGTCAGCCTGCATTCTCAACGCAGGGAGCCCCGCAACCGGGACACTCCTCGACCGAGTCAACAGTATTCTGTTGGAAGCCACCTCGACCACCGAGTTTTGCACGAATTCTGCTGGTCTGGCTACGACGACTTTGCGTACGATTTTTCCAGTGTCAATCCAATACGGGTTGCCCATGCCTTCCGTGATGACAGTCAAAGCTCAAACCGACTAGAAAACGTATCAGGGCACTTTACTACAACCAGCTTGAAGCCGAAAACGGCTTTCCGCAACCTGGCATATCCAAACTGACCTTAGTTTTCACTAACCTTTGATGAACCACACCAGTGCCGGCCGTCATGTGGATGCGGACAACTCGCTTGTCCCTGCGCGATCGTTGTTTATACACCGACTGCATACCTCACTTACGGCTCACTGTGCTGCTTAATCAAGTAAGCGCAAGTAGTCTCTGGCAACTATAAAGATCGTCCGGACACTGGTCTGCAGTATGACCTATTTTGGTTCACAAAGTACGGACCGAGTCAACTAGCACGCTGGACCGCGGAAAGAGATATCTACATATTGGGATTCCGTCATTGCACTACGGGCGGTGATTCCCTTGGACTGACCACCGCTTCCAGCTTCTTACGGCTAGGCTCCCGATCCATATACCACTAAGATGTGAACAACAGGAGTCTGCATACTGACCTCTGATAACTCGATATATACGAGTATGATCTTTGAGGACAGTGTTCGGAACAACGTCGGCGAAAAGCCCCTTCCTCGAGCATCGATGACGGACAAGCCTGATGAACTTGCGCGGGTGGGTCCTGATCAATGGCTGTTCTGCTACTCACTTTCACGCGAAGGTACACGAGGCGATATCGACGACGCATTGGCATGCTCCAGTCCGAAAACACTCGGCTGCCGAGTATGGCGAGTTCATGGAGGTCTGAGTCTCTAATACAGAAATGTGGGAATCTCGCCATCCAAGCCCTAGGTCTCGTATTTGTTTTGAGTTTCCAGGCCCGACACAATGTAGCATTGTTGTGGAGCCTGTGGCAGTCATCGGTGCGCACTCAACACACCCCACCATCGGAGTGGGCATTCACGCAAAGCGCATCCCCTTCACGTGGTGGCGCTCTCGAAGTCTCGACAGAGCTTTCCCGGACAAAGTGGGACATCCCTTCACTGCTCTCGGCCCGTCATGGCTTGTCCTGTAATTAACAGCCGCCATATGATTCCCGAGACCACTTCAACCCTTCCTCGCCATACACCCTGTTTACCACCTAGAAGCTGTTTGTCGGCAAAGAACAAGCAACCGCACCATCAATCAGCATCTCCTCACAACCAGTTTGGTCAAACTATTTGCATCAAACCCGCGTCCAGTATATCATCGAACATCGATGGCCTCAGGAACCCGCATTCCTGCCAACATGGCGGAGTTCGACCTTGACCACGCTTTCTCGGCATCCGTGGAGGCCGAGTCGCCATTGGTATACCCTTCCATCGCCATCTTAAATTGTATGCTGCGCAACTATTTCATGGGCCCGGATGAGGCCAGCTATCAACCATTTCCCCAAGACGAGACCCGAGTCTTATCAGCACAACTCTCCGAGGTCATCATGAGGGATTCAGCATATCTCAGGAGCCTCGTTGAAAAGCAAGATCTCACGCTTCGAAGAAGGTGGCTGAAGAGAAACCCGGGCCAGAAACAGGACCTACTGCTTCGAGCGTGGCCAAACATGCCTGCCATGCACCGGCCGAACGACCAAGCAAACATCGCAACCCCGAACGAACGTGATTGGGATAGTCTTCTACTACCGTACATCAACATGGAAGACCTGAAGCAGGATCCTGCGTTGACCGTCTTCTTACATGCGCGGGCGAAGAACCCACCATCACACTTCGCGTTATCAGAACCCCTGTTTTCCAGCTTGCTCCCTCCGAAATTGACACTACGAGCGCGATGGCCGGATGCCGCCATGCTGTTGACAGGAACAAGCATTGCCAATGGTTATGGTCAAATTGAGAAGTGTGAGGGGTCCGGCGACTTTGGGGAACAAATGGAGCTCCTGGGTCGCGGGGTCTCTCCTGGAGAGGGTTTGATCATACTGTACATTCAGCATCGGATATACGACTTCCTTCTACGCTGCTGTCTGCTGCTGCTGCACAGGGAAGCCCCACACAGCTTGTTCACGGACGTTGAGCCCCCTCCAGCAGTCACAGAGCCCCTGGACGAACCCAGCTACGGCAAGGCGTTGGAACCATACTGCGAACGTTATGGTCCCAAGGTTGACGTGCAGAAGTTGAAGAGTCTCGTCATGGAACTCAAAAGGGAAGCACGGGAGCACCTACTACTGCTCCGCGAAGATCCTCGCTACTTCGCAGATCAGGGACATATCGGCCTGGATCATCATCTCCTGCATGGCTCTGGCAACAAGGGCAAAAAGTCTCTTGCCCATTCGGATGATGCTCTGCGTCATTTTCTGATCGAACTTGTATGTAACGCTTATTGGCTGTTCACAACCGTCGACCGTCTATCTGAAGTCGTCTTACGCATGGAATCTGCCCTTGAAAAGGACCCCGAGATTGACCCCGAGTATGAGGAACCCGAGCAATACTTCCGGTCTCTGGAGCATACATCCTATCTCCTTTCCTGCCTGCAACACAATATGCAGGGGCAGCTGTATGACACTTTCATGGGTTCTCCCCCCTTACGGCCCTATGTAAGCAGAGATTCGAAGGGGAGGCTCAAGCTATCTCGTAAGTTCACAGATACCATTGCTGGACAGCTTTACGAATGCATCTCGAATCTGGCTCCTCGCGATCCTGCACCCACTCTTGATATCGTTCGCGGGTACTTGGATATACTGGAAACATTGCAGCGCCGCAACCCAACCGAGGCAGATAAGTGGATATCTCCTGCAGTGAAGAAGGTTGCTGAGCAATTATCCCTCATTATGGAGTGTTCGTGGTTGATAGCTACGTGCTCTTTGGCCGAGAGGATCGAGGAAGAGGTTTCAACGATTTGGCCGTATTTCGGACAAGTGTATGATGGACTCGTTGACTGGATTGGGAGATACCACAAGGATCCAGGACGAATGCCAGATCCTGGTCTCGGAGATCCCTCGAACAGATGTCTTCTATACCCCATCCGCAAACGGCCAACCAGGCACAGCGTGGGAGCCATAGTGGCTGCTGAGGCTCGTCTTGACGCCTTTTGGGAAATGGTCGACGAGTCATTCAGGAGTGTCACCGGTGCTCCTCATTGCCCTCCCATTACAAATCTCCTCGCCACTAGGCCTCCCACCAGGACTTTACCTTGGGAGGACAGAGACTTGTCAGATGCATCTACTGCTCCCTCAACACCAAGATACATACCTATCCCCAACGCATCTCACGATGCAAACCTGGACATCACTGGTCCGCTGCCAAAAATTCGACCCTCTGAGGACACGTGGAATGTTGCGAAGATCAAGAGGCGTCCAGCGTCCGACGCGAATCACGTACAGTGGCTATTCGCAGACGACGAGGAGCAAGATGAGGATGGGCCAGATGAGGACGAGCAAGGCGCTCCATACATTTTCCGCGTCCCTCATCGCGTGTTTGAAGTGTTCAAGATGATGTTCTATATGAGGGGAGAAACCAGCGTGCCCAAGATCACGAAATGGTCCGAGATCATCCATGCTCTTACCTACATTGGATTCTCGACTGCACAGACTGGGGGTTCTGTGTGGAGCTTTGAGCCCTTCGCGGTACCGGAGGAGGCGCTTGGGGGAGTTAGGAACGGGGTCTCGTATCATGCACCGCAGTCTGAGAATGATCCGATTGTGCCGCGGAGGATGGCAAGGCATATGGGGTGGAGGCTCAGTAAGGAATATGGGTGGACGGGGGAGATGTTTGAGCTGATGTAGAACATGGATGCAAGAAGAGAATGGGGAATATTTGTTTGTGGGGATTGGAATGTTGTGTATTGCAAAGAAGGTTGGTGTTATACGGACCAGGTGGAAGAAGGACTTAAGATGGTTGTATAGCTTGAACATCAACCAAGTGTGCGTAAGGTATGCAAGCACATAAATACAGTTCATGTAAATGAGTGTTTCTATCATGAATTACTCTCACTATCGATCATAGCAAACCGAGCAATAGGCTTCTATTCCGATCGACCAACATGCCGTGGCTGACTAGTATGGTGTGTGACCACATGCGAATAGAGTGGTGTTGGATATAATTTGCCCTTGCTTGTGACTATCTAACGGCATCACCTGTACAATGGTCTGATTGCATCTACACGTGTCGCGGAAGGACCTACCTAGGTACAAGCTCTTTACCCTTCCCTCAGACATGGGAAAAACTGGGTTTAATATCCCCCCAGAATCCAACACTTTTTCCATCCGACGTTCCAAGTCGAGCATATTACACCCTGGAGCAGCTTCCGCGGTTCCGCGGTTCTGACGGCTGTTATGATGAAAAGTACACTAGAGCTGACACGTATACCCGCTCTTTTTACGCGCGATTTCGACGGTTTTTACGTGCAGTTTCGACACTTTTCATCCGAACTTCCTGATTAGGTATACTGGGTGCGCCTGATGTGCTGGGATGGAAGCCTACGACGTAAGTGGATTATGGTACCCTCATCGATCAGTTGGAACATCCCCACTACCTCACCCGAGTCACTACCTGGGTCTTTCGAATGTTGGCGACTGTAGTGGGTCTAATTCAACACTTTTCACCCGAACTTCCCGTTTAGGAATGTCTTGATACTCTACCTTAGTCTCGGGTGTGGTATTGAGAAGTCCGGGGCTGCAAATCGTCTGAGAGAGGTGGGGCTGACTCCGCAGATTTTACGCGACTTTCCTGCGTAGGTACATTGACGTCTCGCGCGGTTCTTGAAAGATGCAGATCTTATTTCGATGATTCGTAGTCGAGTTTTCTAGGCCAGTATGTTGTCGATCTGAGCACTTTTCGGTCATGCAGATCAAAATCCGACGGTTTTCAGCTCGAGTTCCCTAAGTAGGTATATTGAGGTTCTGTAAAAGTCACTTGGGCACGTGAGTGTGCACCGCTATTCCACGAATTTGTCCATCTAGTATCTGGGGGCTTCCGCGATCCCATTTCCGCCGCTACAAAGTGCTAGTACATAAGTACTGCTCCGCACTCCTTTCGCCCAGGTTTTAAAGTCAGTTATGGCATGCCCGACGTGTCTTCAATGCTCAGCAGTCCCCCACCCGAGATTCGGCTTTGCGTGAATACTGAAGACGGTAATGGGAAAAGTGACAGTTTTGCGGAATGCCTCGCCAGGCGGGTTGGGCATGTTAATACCTTTGTAAGCGTGAACATTCATGAGCGGATTTACTCGGATGACTCTGATATAGGGTCCTGAGTGTGAAAGTGTGAGCTGTTAGCACGTGAGAAATACAAATTGAAAGACGATATAACAATGAAGTCAAGAACTAAGATCCTGTAGATCCATGATGTGAATGAAGAGGGGTTAATGCCCAGGCATTCGTTTGATTCCCCGAGAGGAACCGGCGGTCATCGCCGTCTCCGTGCCGCCAAGAAACATGGGGTGAAAGTGGAAGGCGCCTGTACCTTTCACTGCCCCGATCGCTTACTCAGCGCTTCCCACACCGATATCTTCTCGAGAATATCCTGAGCTCGTCTCTCGCCCTACTCCACCATACGACAAATTCCTTCTATACTCTCGGGCGTTGGCTTAGAACCCGGCCGTGCCGCCCTAAGTTACCATCTCGGACCCCAGCGTTCCTCCCGCCGATACATCGCGATGCTACTTTCTGGAGCTCCCTGGGGAAATCAGGAACCGCATTTACGATCTTGCACTCCACGAGCCCGACGGTCTCCACTTCAACTCCCCTGGTGATGAACGCAATCCCGCTGGAAAACTGCTTGGGAACCGATGGATCCTCTCACGCCTTCCGCCGCCCGTTAGGCCAGAAGCAAACCAACTTCAATATGTCAATAAGCAGCTCCGCTTCGAGACCAGGGGCCGAGGAATGAGAGTCAATACTATCCACTTCACTTCCGTGATATCGGAAAAAGGAAGGAGCGACCCTGGAGTTGGCACATATCTTTGTTTACAATTCCTCGAGGGATTGAACTCATTCTGGCCGGATCAGCTTCGACATCTTCGCGCAATTCACATCAGAGACGACACATGCGGCCGCAACAATCCTCGCCTCTATGAAGCGGGCTTGAAGTTTTATGACCTCTTCCAGTTCTGCTTCAAACACCAGCATATCACAATATACATTGATTGTTCCCGGTGCTGGGCTCCTCGCTTCAAACGCGAAACCATCAACATAGGCGAGATCATCAAGCTTGCGGTCCACGACAACCAAACCGACGATGTCCTCCTAGCACGTATCCCTGACATGGGAGGCATAGCAGTCAATGCTGTTGCCGATCTTCTGAAGCGTCTCGGCGCTGAGTGCAATTTAGCCTTACGTTCGGATATGGACAATATCAGGTTCCGCATCCCAATTCATGATGAGTCCGATATCTCCCAGATGCCAGCCAGTTTTCAGTTGTACAACGAGAGGCTCTTGAAGTCCATCGAGGCGGTCTTACGGCGTGGTTTGAGCGACTTGTCCGTGGAAGAGCGCGTTAGACGCTTTCAAATAGTCATGGTTTTGCTGGAGGCTGGAATTTCGCAAAACTCGGTGCGCTTGGCCTTCCCTGGAATTGGGCCCTCTCTGCGACGAGATGGGTAGAGACCCGGGAGATATTCATGATTACGAGTGCAACTTACTCATTCTTGGGCGAAGATCAGATTGTCTTGGGGTATGCAGTCACGTATGTGATGGGACTGGCGCATGTCCATGCAGCAAGCTACCCAGCCATCATGGTATCCAGTATATGTATCTACTGCGAGATTGATCGTTTCAACGTAGCCTTCGCTCAATCTAGGAAGTCTCGTGAACTAACAGTCAAAGCACAGGCTACCTGGTAGGGCATCTTACTTCATCCCTACCCTTTCTTCGTTAGAGTAGCGTTGGCACGAAGACACGCAAATATACTTCAACCATCAAATCCTTTACACTGGAGGTGTAGTGAAGCTTCCAAGGTTCCAAAATCAGCATTTCGTATAGTAGCGCACTAACAACTAGTTCCCGTGTCACCCAGCTGGGTAGTACAGTAGACACCTGACACCTTTTACGCGACCTCCCATATTAGGCAGGTTGAGCAACGACCCCTGAAGATCCTCTCTCTACGAGCTATCCCGACGCGTTCGACATGTCTTACACGACTTTCCGTGTCACCCAGCTGGGTAGTACAGTAGACACTCGACACCTTTTACGCGACCTCCCATTAGGCAGGTTGAGCAATGACCCCTGAAGATCTTCTACGAGCCGTCCCGACGCGGTCAACAACTTTTTCCACGACTTTCCTCAACAGTAAAGTTAGATAATGGCCGCGGAGATTTGACCTAGGGCCCGGGAACTTGGTAGAAAACGCATTCGACACTTTTGGGACGACTTTCTACATTAGGTAGGTTGAGCATTCTCCCCTAAACCACCCGTCCGCCTCCCACCACATTCCCCTGCTTCTCCCCAACGACCACGAACTCCGCCACCGTCGCTCCGCCATCTTGTTCTGCCTCCTCACCTCCGGTATCAAAGACGCCATCGACGACCAACTTCACGTAATCACCCGTCCACACGTCACGTCCCACAATTGCGAAGCTCGTCTCGTTACCGACGAACGGCACAACCTTTGCTCTCGCAGCTTCCTCGGCATCATATGGATCACTGATGCCGATCTCGACATCAACTTTCGTCGCGGAATCAGGGACGTCGTATGAGTTCGCGGTTTCGGACAAAGTCGAGTTTGAAAAGAAGACAGTTGCGTTCTTCGCGGGTCGCTCACCCCAGTTAAACAGAACGGACTGAACGCGTTGATATGGTGTCCCTGTAATATTGACCAAGATACTTGCGCTCTCGTTGGATTTTGGTTGCCAGGAAGTCGATATCGCTCCGTCGATTGCGGCGTGTGGGAATTGCCCCGGTACCCAGGTATCATTCGACACGACGGGTCTACACTGCAGCAGGTTCCCGGGTTGTGTGAGGTTCTCGAAGTACAACCGATTCGGGATGTAGATCGTGCTGTTCATGGAGATGTTGTATGTGGTGAGTTCTTCGGAGCCGGGTTGGCCGACAACAATGGGCATGCTGCGGTTTGCGTAGATGTCTGTGAGGCCTGGTATATCTGCTGTGGAGAACCGGGTTAGTGTGGTGTGAGTGCGGTTCATGATTGTTTTGAGACCTGCCCCGCCGTAGTAGATGTCTCGGAGTCTGAGATGAGGGATCTGCGGTGGGAGAGAGGGGTTGATGTACAGGCGTGGTTGATCCGTTCGGAGCCCTAGGAAGCCAAAAGGCGCGATTTGGTTTGCGCCGCCGTGGCCTGTCAAGAAAGGGAATGCGGGATTCTGATTGCCGTTCGTGAATACATTGTCGTCATTCTGTTCGCAGAACAGATACCAGGGTTGACGCAGGTAGGGAAGCTGCGCGTTAAGCGCGTATGTGTAGGCGGAACATCCAGATGGCGAGAGAGCATTTGCGGCGATGGCGAAGATGGAGTATGTCATTGCTGGGCCATCTGGTGATTGCTTGTGTGCGTAGTAGTCAAGGTCGAGGAGCTTGTTGCTGACGGTATAGTTGTTCCCTTCGTAGTCAAGTGGATAGGCAAGAAGGACGACATCTGCCTGCTTAACCTCCACACTGTCGTTCATGGTCTGAAATTCCAGAGTAATCTGACTGTCCGCTACCGGGAATTCCATCTTAGAAGCAATCTGTTCCCATGTTTCGTTGGTTGCCAGTCCGTACTTGCGACGCAGATCGTTCGCGATCTGCAGTGCGACTTCAGCGGACGCAACGGTGAAGGCGCCATTGTCGATATGATTGGCATACTCATCCGGGTCCGTCATGTTTCGAATCCAGTATGAGTCTGTAGTCTCGTTGTAGTTGATAAGCTCCCCAGCCATCAAAGCCACACTCTCTATCAGCTGGCGAGGTCCATTTTCAAACCATGTGTCATTCTGTGTGATGTTGTATTGCTGTATGAGATTGAAGACGATATCGTAGTTGAGATGGTATTCGTAGTCAACACACGGTCCGGTGCCAGTGCAGTTGCCATATCGTCCAGCAGTCCATGAGTAGAGAACGCTACCCTCCGTGTAGTTGTTGAATTTTGCATTTGCCAATGACTGTGGGTACTGCTTCAATCGGAAGTTGCTGATCTGCTTTGCGTATGTGGGGAAGTTGAGATTGATACCGGGCGCATCCCAGTAGTCTGCGTCCCAGAAGATCATACCAGCATAGGACTCAGAGCCAAGACCACCTACAGAGAGACTGTTGTCGTTGAGCCCAGAACCATCTGGTTGCAGTTCTTGCATGAGGTAGTACGTGTTTGCTACCGACGCAATCTGCATGCTCCGGATGAACGGATCATCTGGCAACATTCCCGTTTCCGGATCGGTGTAATTGTCAACTGCAGCCTCTGTCATAATACGACTCCAAGCCTGCTCGTGCTGTTGCAGGATACCGTTCCAACCAGCCTCCTTGGCGGTCTCGGATGCTTCACGCGCAGTACGTTCGGGATCTGAAAACTTGTCGTTCGAGGCAACCCCGACGTACTTGAAGAATGTTGCAGTCTCTCCTGCCTTCAGATTGATATCGTATGTTTGTCCGATGCTTGTCGAATTCTGTGTCGCATAACACAAGACTGACTCAGTGGTCTCCCTCCCAGTTGTAGGATCAGTGATGTCGTCTGGCACTTGAATGGACGATATCAAAACTGCAGTGATGTTTGCAAGCCCGTCCGGATGAACAGAGCTCATGATGCTCATACTGTCGTAATCGTAACGTTTCTCGGCAAGGTATGACCGGACCGCGCTGCGCCCATCCAGGAAGTCGGTGATTGTCCCTGAAGCATTCATGGAAGGGGTTATCTCTGCTTTGACTGCGATAAGGTTGGGAAATTGGCGGCTGAACAGTGCTTCGTAGCTAATATTGAACGATGAGGATGCGCTAGGGTTCCATGTGTAGCTCCACCTTCCCACTCCAGTCTTGAAGCTGATAGAAGAGTGGAAGTTAGAGATCGTCTCGTTGTCCACTGCCGCATCCAGCGTTTGGTTGTCAAAAGTAAAGAGTAAGGCTGTTGAATGGGGGATTCCGGCGATGAACGACTCCCACCCATACTGGTTCAGCCATGGGTAGTTAGTCCCAGAGGCGTTTGGTTGTATATTGTAGAAACCACTGATTGTTGTGAATGAAAGTCGGCGCGAGAAGAGTGGCCACACATTGGCGGGCTCATCTCCATCTGGGTTTGTAAGGTTAAGGTCGTATTCGAAGAAAGGCCCTGCTGCGGCAAGTGATGCGCCCACATACCTGACAGGTCAGCTTTCGAGCGGTATTGAGTTAAAATATGACTTACCCATTGCTCAGAGACATGCGAGTCTGGTAATGAGCAGGCCCAAACATTGTCGTTGAAAGGCTCCAGTCGGACTGATTCCAGGTCGAGTCACTGTACCCTTCACCTGTAACGTAGAAGTCCCGTTGGGCATTCACCAGCTGACGCCCAACCACTAAAAGACTCAAGATAATATACCTCATATTGAGATATCACTCGGTCGTTTGAAGGTCTGTTATTTGTAGGTTGCTAATCCAGGCATTTGCCGCATAACCTTTCACTATGCAATCGACGGGTCGTAATGGCATGCTCAGGACAGAAACTGAGCTTGCTCTCGCTAAGAGGGTGGTTCTTGCAGTGAGCCAGTCTGTGTGACTAAGACACCGCTCCGATGAGTCGCTGTGTTACGCGTGGGCTTCAGGCTGAACTTGGGTTTGCAGAGAGTGGACTTATCCCGAAGTCCAAGAGTCCACTGGTCCGAGAGAAACTGTTGGCCTTTCGAAAGCTGCGCGCTGTGCCGCTGGAGCGAGGTAAATATACAAGCAGATGGCCTGCAGACAGCGTCACATAGCTCATCGAATCCGAGAATGCGAGACAAAGACCGGTCAACCCCGCACCCCTATGAGGCGTGCAGATGGTCGATCAACAGGAGCTAACCGGCTGCTCCTTCTTTGCAAATCGTGGTACAGTCAAATACGAACAGAGAAAGTATTAATCTGGTACATAGGAGTGGTGTCGAGTCCATCGTGGGACGACGATGCCCGTTCAGGCGAGTGGCGGCTGATTCGGATGGGAGCCTTGGGACGGGAGCCAGGTTGCGAGACTAGTCCGACACTTAGGGGTAGATGTATACACCATAAGGCGTTAATAGTGTACTGGGAGCCTTGGTGTTTTGTAAGGGTTTTGAGGTGACTGCACGGAATCTTGAGGGTCGTGACGTCATTCGACCGACATGCGAGTGCATTTCTACTCTCGCGCATCGGTGCACCCTACTCATTCAAACAGTCCCGAGCTATTCGGGAGCACCCCAAAAGGCTGTTTAGGCAGCCTGCGTCTATGACTTCGCAGATTGTGCGCGCCCTACCGCTCTGCTACCTTTCCACTTAGGAAGGCTTTCGTTCTACTATCTTTACACGTTCTTGTCAAAACGCATTTTTTGTTATAGGCGAAGTAGTTACCTTAGGGGAGGGGGGTAAAACTAACAGAGTAGGCAGAAGGACTGTTTAGACTGCGATCAGGAGCTCGTAATCATAGGGTGCACTGAAGTATGTTGGGGTTGCCTCTAAACGGCTCCGTATCCATTGGTTGTGATTTAGCGATAGGCTAGACATAATAATCATACATAGTTCTCCCACAGCCCAGTGGCCTCCTAGTAGCGACAGTTGACCGATATCCAAGAACGCCAACCAGCATAGAGAACTTCCAAAACAGACAACACATGGAGAGACATCAAACTTCGTCGATCACCCAGTTACCCACCTATCCGGACTAGCCTCGAATAATAACAGCACGTTGCTCGCCCTGCATGTTTTCGCCATCAGGTTGCGGGCCGCACAACGTAACTTGTTTGCCCGAATCGTCACAGTCACCAGTGAACTTGCCCTCCACGCACCTGTGAAAGTTAGCAAAGGCATCCAGACTGTCTACTGAAACATACTTCAAGATTGGAATAAACGTCAGATAACCGCGTTCACCCGGGCCAAACTCATACTGCCCAGAGAAACTCTGCGAAATCGACTCTGAAACCTCGAACCCAATGGATGCAGATAGGATACCGAAGGGATCTCCAACAGAAACCTCGGTACTGATCGTGGTCGTTTGGGTCACCTCGTTGGTGAGTGTCGCGAAGCATGAATTGTCAGGTGTGCAAGCGACCGTGTTGGAAATAATGTAGCTTTGCCCTCCGGAGGCGTAGGGTCCTGCGGTGACCTCAAAACCGTCACAATCGCGCTTGGAGAGCTTCTTGATGGCAGCAGAGCCGACGCTACGGGATTGAGGGTTGGGGGCAGTGGGCACCTCGCGCTTTTGAACGACCCCCGGGACGTGGGGCTCGATCACGTTGCCGTTCTTGTCATGCAGAAGCATGACCTTGCCTCCGCCTGCGACGGCTGATTCCGCTTTGCTCATGCGTTTGTGCTTGCCGTTTCCAGGCAGAGGAGCACCAGCGGCTTCGCACTCCTCAGCACCGCAGCAGGTGGTGACGATGAACGTATTGTCAATGGTGATGGGAACACACGCCTCGCCTTGGACAACAACGGCGTTACCGCCACAGCTTGAGTCACTGGTAGTGACGGGTGATCGGAACAAAGTTTGGCAGCCGTCCGCGGGCTTTGGAGCGTTCATCCAAATCTTGATCATGCCGTTGGGTTCGACTGGGAAGCCAGCGTCGGTGATCTGGCTGCCAGTGTAGTACAGGCATTGGGGCCAGCCATCGCTGGGGCTCACGTACAGAGGGCAGTCGGTGCAGTCTTCCTTCCTGCAAGTGTCTATGTCCTCTGCTTCTTTAGGATCCTGGCGGGGATTGAGCGTGGGAATCGCGGCGGTGAGGCCGAGAATGGCGAGGGTGGTTCCAAGGCGGTACATGATGGCTGAGGGTGGAAGAAATCTTGAGAGTGCAACTCTCTGAAGGGATGATGGAGTGAAGAAGTTGCTGAGAGTGGTGTAGAGAAGTGGTGTAGAAGAGAGGTGATGAGGAGAGGTGTAGAGAAGAGGTGGATGTGATGGGGGTTTCTGGGAAATTCTGGCGGTTTATATAGACTTTTCCAATGACTGAACCCCTCTTGAATCTGCGCGCTGCGTTCTCTCCTTGCGTCCGTTGCAGGAGTGCCGGCGCTGGGTATTCCTCCCCGTCCATTGGTGTTGGAGGGGTGGATGTTGGAAGTAATGCACAGTGACAGAATACTTCTTGTCTCCAATCCTTCGATGTTCCTCTTTAGGCATACGAAACTGTCGAACATAGCTCAACTCCTCGATCGGCCTCATTGGGGGCCACGATGTCGTACGATTTTCCCGCAGCCGCTCTTCTCAGCACTACGAACGAAGACCGCCAAGTAAGAGTCAATGAGTTCCCGTCTGTTTATGATGGCATAGACGGAGTTCGCATTGATGATCTTGACAGTATACACGATAGATGTCGCTCGTAGGATTTCGCCCGGCCTCCCGCTCCTGCATTGTAGCCTTGAGACGGCATGGCGGACTCCAGGCGACATGATTCCGAGTTAGGAGCATTGTAGGATCGAGTAGGGGTTGAATCCGTTACGACATAGGCGTCCTACCCGAAGGGCAAAACTAAGCTGACTGTACATAGCATAGCATAGCCCACGTGGTGATCACAGACAAATAAAGAAGCTCTTAGATCGGCTGAGGCGCCGAGTCTTAGGGTAGCCAGCAAAGCGGAACTCCCAGTCCGTAGAGACGGGACGCATGAGAAGCGACCAGAAGAGGGCCCGCGAGACGGGATCTCTGTGAAAGGTTAGCAAATGTTTGAAAGTGTTCGCGCCACCCAACAAGCAGTCCAAGCGGGCAGCGGATTGATTCGAATGAACATTTACCCGCACGTGAGGCGATATTCACCGCCAAGCCGTAAACCCTGCCATTGTAGCGCTGGTGTGCCGCGCGGCCCGCTCCCGGCACGCGACCCGTAGGCGGTTTCCATCTTCACCAACCAGAAGATGCTGTGTATGAAACGAAAAGTATCCGAATCCGAAGTGGATGGTAATTGGCGTGGTGTACCCAAGCCACGAGAGGTGTTGCCCAGGTGGATAATATAAGCATGACGTCACGATCGACTTATCACATTTACAATCACCATACAGCCGCTTTCGCACTCCCAACGTCTCACAGCCACGTCCCAATTCGTCGCTGTCTGCATCCTGAAGGATTCCGCAGCTCAGCACTCGCTTGGCTTGCTTCATATGGTAATCTTCGCCAAATGAGGCTGTTGAGAGAATACATAGCGCGGATGGAGGATCCGACGACTTTACCATGCCCCACGTCTCCTTTGTCCCCAACTCCGACTACTGATACCTTTTTACTCTGAAGAAACTGAACCTTCAACCATCTCACTACATACTTGCAACAACAGAGAATCGCGACAATGACTTCCTTAGCCTCGTCCCTCACATCCGGCGGCGCCATCCCCGAACAGACGGCCTGCATCCCCAATTCGATCCGCAGCCTCTCCCCCGAAGAGCTGTCCGGTCTGAACGGCCGCGTTTGCATCATGAACATATCGCCTGACCTCGTGGAGATCAATCCATGCTGCAAAGAGGACGCCGAAGTCCGCGTTATAGACAACTGCACCCAGTACTGCGAGACCGACGGAAGGTCCTTCAGGAAGTGTGTTGAAGACAGCTTACCTTATAACGACACGCTGCCCTTTGGTACTGGAGCTCTTTGCGTGGAGATCGAAGACGGTGAGGTCCCAGCGTCGGCGACGCCTGAGCCGACTGAAGGACAGGAGACGCCGACGCAAGGGGAGGAGTCGCAGATGACGAGTGTGCCGCCTCCCAATGATGGTAAGGCCTTCATCTTTCTCTACTTTTGACTTCACTGACTCTTCACAGAGGGAGCTGCAGTTGGAAATTTGGCACACCTCTCACTTGCACTTACCGCCCTTGGGGTGGGCGTGGGTATTGGGTTTCTGAGCTTTCTTTGAGTTTGACTCCAGTTGTTGGGTACTTGTATGATCGTTTATATTATGGCACTCGCTGTATTATAGTAGGCGGCGGAGTACAATGGCTTCTTTCATGATAACACTCACTGTACTATAGCAGGCCATGAAGTCCAGGGTCTTTTTTTATCAGAACACTCGCTGTAATATAGTAGGCAATGGTCTTTTCGAATTTGTTTATGGTCTCAGCTCAGACAACTCCACAATGACATAGCTCGCACCGAATGCTACAACCTCGACAGTGAACAGAAAAACAGTCCCCCCAATTCTTCCCTCCCATCACCACAACCCCAAACCCCAAACCCGTGCCTGAGTCTCTACACCTCACACGTCACACCCCCTCCCCTCTCCCTCAACCCAAACCGTCCAGCCCCACCCCTCCGCCCCCTCCTCTCCCCATCCCGCACAGAAAATTGGCATACCTCACTCCCCAAACCCTTAGGAACTCCCACCATCCACACAGTCACCCATCCATAGGGTACCATAGGGTCCCTCACAACTCCCATCGTCATCCAAGCCCCCCCACCCTACACTTATCACATCCTCCTATACCCTTCCCAAGGCCTTTTACCTAAGACAAATGTACACAGTTCTCCCAGCCCCATTCCAACACGCTCCCCTGTCCGGAGCCCCAACCGAGCGCCGACCGTTCCGGCAGCCACCCGAACGGGCGCCAGATCGTCGGGGAGTCGCGTGGCTGTACGCCCTGCATGAATGTAAGCTGGCGCGGGTTCGGACTTCAGGGGTGTTGTGTAGATCCGTTTGCGGGGTGGGTATGGGGATCGAGATCTCGATCTGGATGTCATACGAGAGGGGGAAAAGTGTGAAGGATTGGGGGTTAGGGAAGTCAGCACGGAGTTGTGATGCCGGCTGAGGCAAGACTGCGTTTCATACAGATTTGACAGCAGATTTCAATCCTTCTGCTGAGGAATAACAATCATCATATCAAATGCGAAGAAACGATCATTAACACCATGCGTAACACCCCCTCAAAAACAAAGTCCGAAAATGCATATCCCAACACCCTACAACTCCCAATCCCACCAACCCGCATCTCCAAGCACATAATGCTCATCCCCCCAATACCCATCCCAATACTTCTCCTTCTCCCTATTGCTCTCCTATGAGGTCACACTCACCCTCCCCTCCCCCTTCTTCCACCCAAACTTCTGCACCCTTACCCTAGGCAACACACCAGCGAGCACAAGCACGCTCGCCACAATAACCGCCCAATGCTGGATATGCGCAACTTTCTTCACATAATCCGTCCACGTAGCCGCGCACACAGTCGCGAGACCTAACGTAGCGATTACGTATCCAGCCATTCTGTGGTACTTGTACACGGCTTTCGCGTTCTCGACGCTACCGTAGAGATTGGGTGTGGAGTATTGTGTGAATCCTACTACGGCTTGTATTAAAATGGTGATGTAGAAGATGAGGCCCAGGATGGCGTGGGGGGAGGCGAAGTGCTCGTGGCCTGGGCCGCGCTTGTTGATCTCGATGATGATGAGGCCGGTGAGGAGGGCGGAGATGCCGATGATGTGGAAGCCGGCGTGGGCGAGGGTTCCGGCGCGCTTTTGCTCGGGCGTGTGGGTGGGTTGGAGGATTAGGGCGGCTTGGGTTACGAGGACGAGGCCGGCGGAGTTGAGGAGCTGGTGGGAAGTGGGTCAGCGGATGGTGTGAGGAGAGAGGCAGACGACGTACTGGGTGTGCGGAGAAGAAGATGAGCTTCTTCGAGAATATACCTCCCCATATTATGCCTGCGAGCTGTCAAGGTCAGCAATGTGTTTGTTTGTGCGAAGCCATAGGAGCTTACAATCCAGATGCCTGCTTGAGCGAGAGGCGCAGTGCCTATACAAAAAGTTAGTACAGTACCCAGAGCAAGCTTCTGAGAACTTCCTACCTATCCATAAGTTCATGAGCAAGCTCTGCCCCTCTGCCTGGCTCGCGTCGCCTCGTCGCCCAAGGAGAGGCTCCTCTTCGCTGACACCTCTGTTGCCTCTCAAGAGTCCAGGAACGTCCTCTGGTATGCCTGTAGCTGAAGCCATAATGTAACAGTGTCAAGTATCAAAGGGAATGTGATATGATCTAGAAAGAGTGGATACTGAAGCTGTGGCGGGTATGGATGTGTAGCTGTACTAGGTTCTGGGATGAATGACGTTTGGTAAGCTACTGGAGCTATCCAGCCAATGAGACGCGGGCAGATGTAACGCGGGGTTCTTATCGATAACGATAAGCGCAGCGCGTATTGACCATCACCATCAGCCCCTACAACGCTTCGAGTATTTGTCCGCTAGTTTGCTGCTGTACGTGACTTCACTGGGATATGTATACCGCTAAAGTGGTTAAGCTCTTATACGAAGCTACGGCTGATTCCAAGCAAGCTATATACAACAGGCTCATGTGCTCAACAAAGCGCAAAATAGTCATAATCAATCTGGTATATCCCCCCAATTCTATCCGTCTACGAAAACTTCACCTTCACCGGCTTGGCCGGCTGGAGCACAATGTCACAGTGCAGTCCAGGGAACTTTCCACCTTCCATGTTCTCCAAGCGCTCAAAGCGTTGGAACATCCTCACAAGCGTGTAGCCCATCTCGGTGAGCGCAAATTGCTGTCCGATGCAGATGCGAGGGCCGCCGTTGAAGGGGACGTACGTCCAGCTCTTGGGGGTCCAGCCGTCCCAACGTTCCGGCACCCACAGAGCGGGATCCGGGAAACCAGACTCCTTGGGCGGGTAGAGATCAGCGCGGCGTTGCATGACGAGGGTAGAGTAGCCGATAGGGGTGCCCTTGGGAATGCCGATAGGCGATTGACCGTCGCGGCCGCCGCCGACGGGGAGAGTGGTGTCGGTGAGAGACATGCGGACGTTGAAGGGGACGACGGGGTAGAGGCGGAGCGTCTCGTTGATGATGTGCTGCAGATACTTCATGTCCTTGAGATCCTGGTAGGTAGGAGTGCGCTCAAGACCGACGTATTGGATGATCTCTTGACGGAGCTTAGCGAGGACCTGCGGCTCAACGCTGAGATGGTAGATGATCCAAGAGAGAGTGCAGGCTGTGGTATCACGTCCGGCAAGGAGAACGGAGACGACTTGATCACGAAGGACTTTGCGGTCGCGGGTATACGAGGCGATGGCGTGCAGAAATGTGTAGCCTTCGTCGTGGGTGGACTTCTTTTCAAGTTCTTCTGGGGGAATTTCAAGGGCCTTGTCGACGTAACCATCGACAAAGTCGTTCATGACCTTCAGAGAGTCGTAGAAGCCCATCCGCTTGCGGGGGACCAGCCAGTTAAGGGGTCTGCTTTTATCAGCTCTGAGAGACAAAACGGAGGCGCAGGACATACCCAACTCTTGCGATTAAACTCTGAACGCGCTGAACATTGTAGAAGGCGTCCGCGAAAGCGGTCTGAGGGTGATTCAAGCTGTCGACAGACTCGCCCAATAGGAAGTGGGTTGCTGCGTCCAGTGTGAACCTGTGCCATGGGATTAGCTTTACGCAATCGCTTGCATGATTGCACGTACCTGAACAGCATGTCAAGAGCGTCAACCTCAACACCAGCCACCTTGTTCATGAAAAGTTGGACATGCTCTTCGAAAATCTGTAAGTCGCTGATCCGGTCCTTTAAAAACTGAGGTCGAAGCAGCTGTCTTGCATTGTGCCACACCTCCCCGTCCGCAGCAAAGATGCCGTTGCCCAGAAACAGGAACCAGTCCCGGCGGAATTTTTCGCCCTTGCCATACTGCTTGAACTGGGAAGCGAGTATTGCCTTGATGTTCTCGGGCTCAGCAGTTAGGATCACTCGTTCGCCGGACCCTGCCTCGACAGTATAACCTCCTTTGCCGTACTTCGCCATCATCCCTCTCCACATCTCCAGATTCTCATCGCGCAGTGCGTGTCTCAGGACGTGGTACAGCAGGTCGAGACCATAGGGAAGATATGTGGTCCGAATAGGCGCCCGCGAGCCCAGTCGTCGGACTTTGCGATCGAGGCTTGTCATCCATGTTATGCGGTAGAGGAGGTAGGATATGACCAGACCGGGGAGCATGTAGCCCACGGTGAGAAACGGGCGAATGAGTTCAATCATGGCTAACGATGTTGAATACGACCGCCAGCTGTCAAGAAGTTAGCAGGCGCTGCAAAGAAGAGGCAACTCAAGTGGGGCTGTGACGTTTCTAAGAGCTGAACAATGAAAGGGACCCTTGGAACGCACCGTGGACTGGATTCAAGAAGTATTCAAAGGGTAGAGCCCCGTCTCGTCCGGCTGCCGGGATTCTTCGTATCCTTCGTGGACGCGTGCTGGGTTATGTATGCTTGCACTCGTCCCAGGACGAGCAATCATATGCAAACGCATGCAGGCGAACCACCTCGGTCCGTCCGTGCGGGCGTTGGCATCGCCATTTTCGCTCGATTAGGCAAAACTCAGGGCTCAAAGCGGGAAAATTACGGGGTTTGCAAGCCACCTTCCAAGACGCGGGGCAGGTCGCGAAGCTGATGATTCGGACGAGACTGATTCGAGCAGCTCTGCCAGTCGGCGTCCGGAGCGCGGATGAGAGCAGCGCCGCGCCAAGACACTACATCTGTCGACAACATCATCGAGACGAGAGAAGTCAGACAACGGAATGCCACGTCTGAGGAAAAATCTACACGTATTCGTACGAATGATGGACCGATGGAAAACACGACCTGCCCATGTATGTCAGCTTCTCGTACGGCGACACGCCCACAGATGACTACGTTGTATTATCATATGCGCATTGAAACCATTGTGTTACAAAGTACAACTTGGCAAGAATCTCGTACTTCGCCAAATGCCCTATACGCTACTCTAGGCTCTAGCGCATCCTCCCCGACTGAGGCATCTTGATTTTAGACAACGCCAAGATGTGCAACAGCCATCTATGCCCCAGAGCTCCAACTGGCACGATACCTTGTACAACGATTCGTCATCTATAAACAGATCATAGCCATTCACCTGATGCAGTGGCCTTTGCAAGTGTCCATCAGATTCGCGATCCCACAAAGTCGTCGGCGAGGTCCGTTCAGCGTTCTAAGACCTCCAGCAGAACCTTGACCCAGGCCACCCTTTTGGCGGCTTCCTTGGGGCAGGTGTTTCCCGGTTTGCCAGTGTATTTGACGAAGGCTTTACGCGTAGGGAAGCGGATGATGGGGAGATTTGGGTTGCGGCGATGGTTGATAAGGTTGACGACGTTGATATGATGAGCTTTAAGAGCCTGAGAGCGTCGTCAGGCACGTTTCCGTTCATGGGGATCTTGTCGCACTGGCTGAGAATAAAACGAAAGCGAACTGCTTACCTTCACCATTTGGGTGATTGTGGTCAAGTTGCCCGCCACACCAAGTTCGTTGCAGATGTCTTTCAGTCCGGTCAGCTTGTTGTGGTCGTCCCGACCCCAGTGGAACTCGATCTCCGACCCGTATGCCTCGATCTTTTCCTCGTCACGTTTATATCCCTCCCATCCCATGAACTTGGCGAGGCGGCGGAACTCCGTGGAGATGCCAACGTTCGGGTTTGGTGTGAACCCAGGGAACTTGTACCAGTAAGGATTTACTTGTATCGTCAGTCAGTCTGCTCTCTCCATCAAAACAAAGTGATAGATACGTACCACCGCGTCCAGTCATTTCGTCAGGTTCTGACCCGGGTTCTCCAAGTGTCAAATGTGGTCGCGGATGAGACAGAGAGTGGAAGATTCAGATCTTTAAATAGTGAGAGCAGCTCGTGTAAACACAAGCCTTTTCGCTTGCTGACACAATCTAGCTCCTGTTGCGCAACTCCTCCTGTCGGTTGTCTTTCACTGCCTTTGCCGATGCCCCTTGCAGCGATCCTCAAGCTGCGTCTCCTTGAGTAGCCAGACGTCAAAGCTGCGTCCTTCACCTTTTCTCTGGGCTGTTGTCAGCATTTGAGGCATTTTATTGCCTGCCACACATCCTTGTGTGATTGTATCGTCAGTAAGGGAGTTGTTTGCTCATCATGCACGGCGGGTTCCTGCATAACACAGTCAGCAGCGGTGAGTAGCTCAATCGTTCCACAGCCGATATCATCAGTCGACACGCATTCTTTCAGATGAAAAGCGTGAAGAGGAGACATATCTGTTTCAGCGCAGGATCAGGAGGCGTGTCACAGTCGTGCCTTCCCAGGAAGCTGACACGTGACACCTGGGCATGCTGGCGATTTCAGGACAAAGCCCTGCAACTTCAATGTTCCAAAGTGGTACGTGGACGCGACACCTACTCAGATCCTCAAGTTCTTGAAGAATCACATCCATTCACGTCCTCCGGGGAGCCAGTAGCCATGGAGCTGTTCCTAAGCAGTGCTGGCGCGCTGCTTCGCTGGCCAACCTCACACTTTACGCAATTGCCAGGGTGCGTCAATGACGACCACGCACATTAACGCGAGCTTCCCATCCACCTAAAGGGTCAGAGCCAGATTCAAATCTCACAGCGATCAATGCTAACATCCAAAATAGATGAGGGACTGTGAAAGTCCTCAACCAAGACACACGATGCCTGACTACCGGGCTTCACGATGACAGCTCACTCAAGGCAATCTTTATAAGCAGCGGAGGCATGCTCGAACTCCAATACATCAACCTAGTCCAGAACAAGAATCAACATCGATCGATTGCAAGCTCCGCTGCTCCAAAGTCCAGACCTCAAAGCCCTAGCACCTTTGCAGGTCTCACGGCCTGCAAAATGCGACCACAATCCAGCTACGCCTCACCCTATCACTGCCTAGGGATCGGCCGCGACGCAACGGAGCAGGATATCCGCAGCGCGTACCGAACTCTTGCTCTCATCCTCCATCCAGACAAGGCGCCAGACCCTTACCGCGCAGAGGCGACTATCAAGTTTCAGGAGCTGAATGCGGCGTATAAAGCCTGTCTGCAACTGCTCACATGCCCTACAGACACCACGTTTGATTGGGAATACGACCCTGATGCCGAAGAGGTGGATCAGAACAACGCTCCCGCCGAGGAGCCCATGGCAGGAGTCGCTTGGTGGGACCATGTGACCAATTCAGACCCGCTTCTAGTTCGCAAATGGGCAAAAGCAAATAAGAAGGCGCACCGGAACTCGCGACGTCACATGACGGCTGTTGAACGCGTTATTTTGAACAAGGAATTTGACAATGCGTATGAAGAATATGAAGCGTGGCGGGCGGAGCAGGAAGCGGCAGAAGCGGCAGAGAAAGCGCGAATCCGGCTGAACGAGTGCGAGCTTCGCAACGTTCTGCTTCTTGAAGAGCTGGGAATAGAGAGAGATGCAGCTCGTGCATGGGAGAATCTCCATCATATGTACTACCTCTACGATACCGAGAAAAACAAACACGTCCTACTACCGGATGCTCACGATAATCCATGGGTTGCGCCACTGACCACAAGTACTTGGCGAGATCGAACGCCGAATAAAGAATGCACCAAGCGTACTCGAGGCCCCAAAAATCCGGAGAAAGAACTTGCTACTTTCCGACGACAGATCGCTGCATGGGAACAGCAAGAGGCGAGCAAGCCAATCGAATACCCGATGTGTAAGGAGCAAAAGCAGCGTCTGCGCAATCGACTGGAACGCCACCAGAAGATGGAAAACCTGCTTGAAGGGATGGTTGAAGAGAAGAGACGGCGAGGCTTGAAATCATGGGAAGACCTTCTCCGCATCAAGCTCGCTATCGCGGCCAAGGACGCCGAGAAGAATGGAGGCCTAATTGAATACTCTAATATTGAAGGAGTGAGTAGTTCGTCTTCCAGACTCTTCGAGAAACCGCGTCTGAGTGGAAAAGCCAGGCCCCTGGCTAGTAGCGTGGCTTCGGGGGTTCGCACGTTGGTCCAAGATGCTCCGGATAACTAGGAGGATAGCGCAGAATGGGAGTAGGTGAGTGCACGCTCTGATGGTCCCAGAACATACCGTATAAACCTTCACTACACTCATGTCACATGATTGAGTACGGACTGAAGAGAGGTGAAGTTCACCACCATCACCATACTTTAGAACATAAAAAATCATTCCATCATCACACAGTTTCTTGTCCAACCATTCTTCGCGCCAAGATTACCCGTGACCCTTCTTCTCGACGGATATAAATAGCGCTTCGGACACCTTTTTCTACTCCCCTCTGAAGTTTTTAAGTCATGCATTCAAAAACAAAATGATCAACCACGTCTTTGATGACGAATTTAGATCTATCAACAACACGATGATCCAAATTCTTGTCAGACATTTGTAAACCCTCAACAAGACATATTGAGCGAAGAGTATGGCACAGAAGCACTTTTTTAAAAAAAATAATCCAAAGAGTCAATGTTCTTGCCTGGGATAGGCCATCAAAAAAGTGGTGCTATTAGTCCCAAAAGCACTGTGCCAAAAAGTGCCGGGAGGGATAGCCATGTCCTTGTCTGGTTTGAGCCATCAAAAAGGCTACAGAGGCAATTTCATGGAACTGAAAAGTTTCGGTAACCCAAGCTTCAACTCCATTAAAACGACCTTCTGCATACAAAACCTGAGCACTCTAGCTACAAGCTTTCGATCCTCGACGCTCAAAAAAAAATCGGCAACAAACCATCGCGCGCAGTTTCTAATGTCTCTCAGACTATTTTGTGAGCTATTCAAAACTCAGATTGTCTCACTACATGACTTGTGGGAATAGATTTGCACGATATCATGAACAATCGGTTGCTTGATTTACTTTCAGCTACGAGTATACACGTTCCGCGAATACCAAACCCGGCTCCAAAAAAAAAAGGAAGTCTCTCATTGACATGAGCCTCAAGTTATCGTTCTTTCTCAGCTGTTCAAAATCTACTGGAGCACATTATATGATTTTGACATAAAAAAATGGAGCTTGCCGGAGGCATGAAGCGGCTTTAAAAGAATTGTCATTTGGCCCATGCTGCAGCAACAAGTTCTCCGGCTGTTAGAAAGCAATTTCCTAACCAGTACGTCCTTACGAAACCAAGACCATTGTGAGGGCTGGGATGATCTGGACGTGGTGCGGCTCACTTAAAAAAACGAATCTCGGCTGACACGTGTCACTAAGTGTCACGGTAACTATCGAGTTCCCTTGACACTTTACCTCCTCGTCCCTGTTAGTCTAAGCGTGCCTTGGCAACGCTTAGACCACCCTTACTCAAAACTCTGCACCTGCTTTACTGTTTCCTTTCTCTTCACGCAACGTCTTGTATCCCAACTGGGCACGTGATATCGTACGTAGTAACACAATCAAGCTTCCTTGCAAGCTCTGAACGTCCCTGCTCGTCCCTCTCGTGACACTAAGAAACGGTCGCAAGTCACCAAGTGACTTGTCTCTCTAGGAAAAAAAAAAAGTTGCACGAGCCACTTCATGCTCGGCCTCTGACTCTCAAAAGAAGCACCTATACGACTTCCATGCCTCGTTTGAGACCTGTCTGGTTTACAAGTTCTGTTACCTACGTTCTTATGACACGAAACAGTTTCCGCGAGTTTTCCGAAAGGCTGTATATGTTGCACTAATGTAATCGCTTGAAAGTTGGAATTTTTCCCTCGGTATGTCGCTTGCGCGGTTTTGCTCGAAACGAGTAAGTATGTATGATCTGAAAAATTCAAGCCGAGCCGTCGAAATCCTTCTTAAACGACTGCATGCAGAAGCGGATGCAGAGTCCTCTGCGAGTTTTGACATCAGAAGACACATTTAATTTGCGTATGAGCTACAAAATCAGCTCTAGAGAGGTTATGTCGCAGAACGGTTTCCCAATTTATATCGCAGACCTTTGTATCTGTACCAGCACCTAAGTGGGCATATTTCTTCACAGCTTTTTGTGTTATATCATTCCTATGCGCAGGAAGCCAAAAGTGTCTTGCTATAATTGTATGTTCTATGAACGTTTTCGATATTTCAGGTACTTGAGCCACAATCGCATGTGGTCGAACGAGTTTCGCGACCTCCGGTCAGAAAACAAATGGAAGAGATGTTGATGTAATAAACTGCGACAAATTCAAAAACTAGACTTACCCGACACATGAAAATTCTTGAAGGCATGGAAACATGGTTCCAAGAAGATTTCGGAAGCTCAGGTGCAGATTAACGTATTATGCTCGTACCATGTTGAGCAATTCCAAGTGTCTCTTGGGTTTATTGCAAAATCCATACCTACCGAAATGCTTGGTAGTTGAGATTCGATATCAAGACGACATGCGCTCTTGCTGTCCAAGGCTATGCGAGAAGGAGCGATGAAAAGGTTCTTGTGCTAGGGCGGCATGTTACAGCGTTATGAGCCAAGCGCGATCTTCGAGTGAGGAAAACTCGATGCTTCCCCCTTCCAACTTCGGTCTTCCCGGTTTTGGATTATTTCTGGTCTCTTGCATGTAAAATGAGCTGTGCTACAAGTGTCCTCAAATCAGACAAACATCCCGATCGATGAGGACGGGGAGATCTCCTATCTTGGAAGGCCTAAGGCTACTTGAGGTACTAAAAAAAACGGAAGAAGATAAAATGCCGTCCCGATCCTAGTTTCACAAACCTGGAATGCGCCTCAAAACCGAAGCTACACATTGTAGAAGTGTTTGTTCTGTAATTTGAACTACGAAGCTGAATTCTATTGAAAAGAGTGGAAAGGCCTTTGCATGTCCTGGACGTTGCTTCTTTCCTTCTATGCTGCTGCATTTTTTCTCAAGGATGCGCAAATAACACATCATGCAAGCCCTGGGAGAGCTCACATGGACGCGGTTCAATCGCTATTTGCACTTTCAGAGCGGAAGTGCGGGGCACAAAGAACTCATACCTATCTAGCATGGTTTTCGGATACAAGATGTCTTTCTATTTGCAATTTGCATTCCGCATACCTAAAAATCTCAGTCAGGACGTAGCATGAGGGCTGGGCAAATTTGGACAGGGTTGTTTAGACATGGAAGCAACCTTGGAATTGGAACACCTTTGAAGCCCATGTCACATTTTTCTTGGGCAAAAAGTCAAAGTGGCTGATAGTACTTTTCCTATCCGTCGCCCTGGTGTACGGCACTAAAAAGCCTAAATCGAAGAATAACCATGACATGTCTGCAATATCACTCCTCGACCAAACACATACTGTCCACCTTTCAAATTCTAGACCACTAAAATCATATCTTCCCGGTCTGCAGGTTTCAATCCAATACCATTGCTATACGTTGGATGTGGAAGTGTGTTCTCAAAAGGCGATCTATCTATGGAATGGAACCTACACTTGAGCCAAATATCAGCTCCAACGTGGAATGAGGCAACAACCTTGGAGCATTCACTCTTGAAGCATCCTTCAAAATGGATGAACAGAAAGTTACATGTAACAGGTATTTTGGCTCTTTTAACCCGCAAAACATGGCTACCAAACCATGTGGAACCGGAACTGCCATTTGAGAATTTATTGCACCTTTAAAGTGAGCTCTTGATAGTCCATGGTTGCATCCAAAACATCACACCTTGTATGCCATGGGAGCGACAACCCAGCAATTTTTCCGCCATCTCGAAATTGCAAGCCAGTCAAACTCATGCATGAGATATGGTGTTCCAATACGCAATAACATCAAGGCATATGTTGTTGTCTTGCAACTCTTCTCGGCAGATATTAGATTTTTTGGCTTTAAAATGATTTAATTCTTAAACCCTTAAAAAAAAAGAAGTCTTCGCGACATGTGCCCTTGCGGTTCAAAGTTGAGAATTTGTGCAGTAATTTGCTTCTAAAAGCTCAAGACCAAGAGAACATGATGATGTGGAAGTGCGCGTGTTCAGATTTCAGTACCCAGAAGACCTACTTAACAAGGGCGATGAGCTCGCTCCTCTCCTCTTGTGATTATTCTATCCAAAAGAGATAGAGTCCCACGTCATGTCTGTTGCAGCTGGAGTACTTGGTGCGGTTAAGAAGCATGATGATGATGCTAATGATCACCATGACCATCATCATCAGTGCCTACTTCCCGTCATAAAAACACCCTGCAGGGCCATCTATGATATTCCAAAGTTCAATTGAAATTGGGCTGATGTGTTTGCAGCAGGGCCCTGTGCCAGAAAGACAGTCCTACCTCCCCACCGCCAGATGGAGAACATTAGCACCAACAGAACATAAGACATGTTCAACCACGAACCGAAGCTGTGAGAGCAAGGCAGGTAGTGTTCATGCGAACCCTTGACACACGCGCTCAATTTCATATACAAAGTTCAGATAACAGGTCGAAGAGTGTCAACTGTGAAGCGGACATGGAGCTGGACAGGGCTCTGACCACGAACAACGAGGTTGTGCTCCTCAAGCACCAACAATCCACAGCTGTCATGTTGTAAACAGAAGCTCCATACGTTTTGTATCCTTGATATACACAACCCCCACCACACTCACAACTTCGCCTTCGCCTCATCCTTAACCACAAAGCCCTTCTTCCCACTCTTCTCCTGATCCCTCAACACCCTCCTCAAGATTTTCCCACTCGGGCTCTTCGGAATCTCATCGACGAACTCGATCTCTTTGACCCACTTATACCTGACCTTCTTCTCCTTCACGAACGCAATTAACTCCCTGCCCACAGCCGTGCTCTTCTCGATCCCCGGTTGCAACACCACAAACGCCTTGGGCAACTCGCCCGAATAATCATCCTTGACCCCCATGACAGCCACATCCTCCACTTTGTCATGCCCGAGCAACAAATCCTCGAGTTCGGCGGGCGCAACACCGATGCCTTTGACTTTGATGAGTTCTTTGATGCGGTCGGTGATGTGGATCATGCCTTCCTCGTCGATGGCGCCTTGGTCACCGGTGTGTAGCCAGCCGTCTGCATCAAAGGTATTTGCAGTAGCTTCGGGGTTGTTCAGATAACCCATGACAACCTGAGGCCCACGAGCGAGTACTTCACCGCTCTCATTGACGTCAGCTTCCGTCCCGTCTTCCTTGATAATCTTGACTTCCGTACTCGCGACGATGGCGCCGCCAGAATGCGCGTACTTGAAATCAAACTTCTCAGGTGGATGCGCGGTAATACACGAGCACGACTCCGTCATTCCATAGCCTTGTTTGAACCCTGTTCCCGGGAACTTCTTCTGTAGCAGGTGGATGATTTCTTCGGATAAGGGCGCTGCGCCTGAGGAAAAGCGTGTCACGTGCGAGAGATCGTATTTGTCGACTATAGGATCGCGGACTAGGCGAATTAGAATCGGGGGCACCATGAGTAATTCGCCGAGCTGGTATTCGACGATTGCGTCGAGCATTTTTTCCATGGTGAAGGCGGGGAGCATGACGACTTCGGCGTTGAGGAGGATGGGAAGGTGCATTTGGTGGACTAGGCCGGTGATGTGGAAGAGGGGGAGGGCCTGCGCTTATGTTAGAGACTGTTAGATTTGGTGCTTGGAAATTCGGGCTTACGGCGAGGATCTTCTTCTGCGTTGTGGGTGTGATCTGCTGGATCTGGAGACACTGTGCAATCACGTTCTGATGACTGATCATGACAGCTTTTGGCAGACCAGTCGTCCCGCTCGAGAAGGATAGGAATCCACAGACGTCTTTGTTCTTCTTCCCGGGTGGCAACTTAAAAGCCGGCGCCTGTCCTGCCTCGCCAAATGCCTTACCCATACGAATCAAATCTTGCACAGTAGTGTATCCTGGTAGGTTGCCCTCAAGCAAGAAAACACGATCCAGCGGCAACCCGGCCGCCTTCGCGCTAGCAACCGCAACATCCATACTCCCCGGCGTCGTCATCAGGAACTTCGCATCCGCGGTTTTCAGCGCAAACGTCATTTCCTCGACATTGTACGCGGGACTTGCACCTGAGATCTTTGCGCCGACACGGAGACCAGAGAACATGGCGACGGGGTACCAGATGGTGTTTGCGCTGAACAGAGAGATGGTCTGACCTTCTTTGAGGCCATATTTCTTGACGAGGGCTGTGGAAATGTAGGTTGAGTATTCTTTGACTTGGGCCCAGTTTACGCGTTCTTTGGTTATTGCGTTTTGGAAGCCGGCGAGTTCGTTGGGTGGGTACCGGGAGAGGGGCGAGTAGGAGGAGTCGAAGAGCCAGTCCCAGTCCGTGAGCTCTGTCGGCACTGTTTTTGTTAGATTTTTCACGCTTGATCAAGTGCAGGATTTTCATACAATCAATCGGCGGTTGCCTCGACTTGAAGATAACCATTTTGGCGGGTTAACTGTAAATCGTAGTCGTCGTAGCTGCGATGCGGTCCCCAGGGAGGGGAAACTAAAGACGATTCCATCTTTAAAGAATCGGTTATCATGCAGCTTTCGTTCCGATGTCCGGCTCGTTGTTCCTCGGAAAATGTGGCTTTGGCGGGACTCAGTATGCGCGAGTCGGCTGTTGATGCGGGGAAGCTGGAGCTTTGGTATCGTTGCCGAAAGGGGAAAGGCTCGGCTGCCGACGTCATTCTTGTTGACCTCGGTGCTACATGCTACAACAAATCACTATCAGACTGCAGTCCATCGTCACTGTGAGAGTTTCCGGACTTGAAGAATTCTATCTGAGCCTGCTTTGTTCTGTTGCACGAAGACCAGAAGTGGAGCAATGGAGCTATTGCTCGTACTCAGCGGGTTCTACCACCACCGAATTCAATGAAGTAGGCAGATACAAGCTCTACATTGAACCGAATTAACGGACAGCATGGGCTCTTGAGAGATACCGATATCCTCGGAGACACCCGAACACTGGGAAAGTGGATCAAGAGCGGGATACCCAATTTGGCCGAGGCTCGACACCATCTCAACCATCCGTCATCATGCGTTGACCAAAACACCAACACCAGCGATAAGTTTGACGAGGAAAAAGTTTCAAATTCCCTCGAGGACACCTACGTACTGACATACGACATCACAAACCATGGCCTCCAACCCCAACCAACCCTCCCCCCGCATAACCCTCATCGGCACCGGCACCATCGGCCTCTCTTTCGCCGCCTACCACCTCTCCCACCTCCCCTCACCCAGCAACCTCACAATCTACGACCCGCGTCCCGACCTTGCCGAGCACATAAACACCCACCTGCCATCCTACCTCACCTCGCTCTCGCTCCCCCATGCCCTCATCTCCCAAATCACCCTCGCCCCCACCCTCGAATCCGCCATATTAAACGCCGACATCATCCAAGAATCCGGACCCGAAACCCCATCATTCAAACGCAGTCTCTGGGCGCAAGTAGAGCGTTCCGCACCCGCAGACGCACTCCTCTGGTCCTCGACCTCCGGCATCCCCGCATCAGAGCAAATACGCGACATGCGCGATAAATCCCGCGTCGTAGTCGTACATCCATACAACCCACCTCACATAATGCCCTTACTTGAAATCGTACCCTCGCCCACAACCTCCGCCTCGGTGATCTCCCGCACCCAAACCTTCTGGACCGCGCGCGGGCGGACGCCCGTAGTGTTGAAGAAAGAATGCACGGGATTCGTGGCGAACCGGCTCGCTTTTGCTTTGTTACGAGAAGCTATACATCTGCTCGATCGGGGTGTTGTAGGTGTAGAGGAGTTGGATACGATTGTGGAGAGTAGTATGGGGCCAAGATGGGCGGTGAATGGGCCGTTTAGGAGTTATGCTGCTGGTGGTGGAGAGGGGGGGTTGAGGAGGTTTTTTGAGAATATTGGTGGGACGGTGGATAGGTGTTGGGGGGACCAGGGAAGTGTGAGGACGGGGCAAGGGTGGGAGGAAGGGGTTTTTGAGCAGGCGGAGAGGGCGTATGGGATTGTGGATACGGGGGTTAGGGATAGGGTTACGAGGGGGGTGTTGGAGGTTGTTGGGGAGGGGAAGAGGGAAAGGGAACAAGATGGGGAGAATGAGGTTTGATAGTGGAGGTGGTGGTGAGCATTGGGGAACAAGATCATAGATGGAGCGCCGATTCATTGAGCGAAGGGACGGAGGAGAGATTCGTCGAGCAAGAGCATGTCAACATGGAAATGTCGCACGCGACTTACACCACCCTTCAACGGGCGGTATTCGGAGTCGAGAAGATATCAAAAATACATACAGTACAGTACCCATTCATCAAGATACCGTCTTCGACAACCTCTTCTTCAATCACACGACCCCTCCTCGTCCAACCCCTCAAAAACCTAATCCCAGCCGTTCTTCCCTACCTCGTACCCTATCCCAACCCCCCCTCCCCAACAACCAAGAACCCAAATTCCAATCCCACAGCCCCGGAAGTCCCAAACATCGTAACTCGTCGCTCCCCACAACACCACCTAATAAACACATGCATGCCACTGACTCTCCTCTATGAACTCCAAGTCCTACTCCTACTCCGTCCGACTCCTACTCGCCGGGCGAACACGCTATTAGTGCAGCAATATAAACTTAAACTCTCGCATATGCACCCTGCAGGTGCAGCAGTGCGTCATGCATGTTCATGCAGAATCAGAGTCAGAATACATGTCTGAAACCCAAACTCGGGACTACAGTATTGGTGAGAAAGTAAGGTTTCGAAGTTGCAGATGTGAATGCAGGTTGCGAGTATGTATATGTGTGTATGTGGCGAGGTGAGTTCTGGTGTGTGCATGTGGGTAGGAGAATTGCGGCTCAATTGCACGCACGCATGCATGCATGCATGCATATGCGCAGCCCGGAGAATTTGTGTGGCGGTGGTTACAATGCTTGCCTCCAACGCAACCAGCTCTTTTGCACACCCTCCCGAAGTCGTAATCACGCTGAACAACATTCCAAATAAAACTCTCATCCCTCTCCTGAACCCACCACCTCATCCCCGACACCCACATCGGCAAGCCGACTGACGACCGACACCTCTGACTCAATCCCCCCTCGGCCCGCCAGACAGCCGCGTCAACCCTAGGGAACATTCGCCCAGCCTACCAACGTTTCCCGCACGCCCCCGCGACGTCCTTCCAAGACTTACGCGGCCCGCGTCCACGTCCCCGGGCTGACTCGAAGAAAAATCGCCCCAAAAGGTTCTCCGACCTAGTTCCCGAGGCAAGTTTGGGTACGGCTTACTGGCTGACCGCATGATGGCAAATTCACCACGTGGTTTACCCCTACGTACGGTAGACGTGCAGTATAAACGCCACGAAATGGAGCCGCGAAACGTGGGTGCGGTTGGTGCAGGCTTAGGAGGTTGGCTAGATAATGGATTCCACGTGGTGGTATGTTCCTTCAACAATCTTTCAGATGGATATTGTCAAGGTCCCGCGACATCTAACGAAGACCTCGCACTACTCGCAAATGCTTCCCACCTTATCGATAGACCCCGACCCTCAATAACATCAACCGTTCTCTCAAAAATGGATCTCACTGACTCGCCCAGCCCTCGACACCATTTCCGCCCAAAGCACCTGCCGCAGTGGGGCGATTAGGGGCCACGCGGGAGAACCGACCCGGGAGGCGCTGATTCATGAGTGTGGAGTGTGGGAAGGCAAAGAACAAAATTCCGCCATGGGCGTAGCTGAGTCTGTGCTTATTGCGAGCGAGCCGGGGAGACAAGAGTAACGGCCTCGTAGCATCGTACGAGCAGGAACTGGTGAAAGGGGATACCAAGACATTTACCCAAATATTGATTTTATTCAAGCAGCGACACAACGCGCGCGTGCGTGTGCATGGTTTATCGCCATGGTAAAGGCGAGAACCCAGTGAACGAGATCTGAAAACGTACGGCTCGCGCGATATGCTTGGAAAGAGAGGGAGAGATCACCGAGACCCAGGGACCGTTCCTTTATGCATCCCCCACCCTTTCTTTACAGCAAGATAAGACAGAAAATGCAAGTACAAGCAGAAGCCATGATTAGGACAGGCCCAAGTACGGGGTATACCATGCCGAAAACGTTCCGAGTGAAACAAATGGCCGCCCAGGATTTGTCGAGGTAGAAAGAAATGATATGGTTCTGATAGCGACGCTGAGATGCTAAGGATGTACGGGACGCAGGGGCCCAGAAGAATATGGTAGATGACAAGTAGATGCGATAAATGGTCTGCGGAGCGGTGCGATCGAAATCGGAAGAAGAGACGAACCGGAGACGAAGGAATCAAGGTCAGTGTTTGGGAAACAGCTGCCGTTGAACATTCTCGAGGATGTCGGCGTCCAGTGTCAGAATGGGTGAATTGTCGCCGACGGAACGCAAAATCTTGATTGTGCGTACGATCAGAAGCTCCATGACCTCTCGTGTCAGCTTGGTGAACCTGAGCATTTCACCGCATTTTCTGGATTTGAACACAGAGCAGAGCACGGTCATGTTGCCGAATTGTCTGCACGAGTATGTCAGTTGCATTCTAAGCGGCCAAGCGTGTCTCTTACGCATGCAGAGTGCCCATGATGTTTGTCACTATCAGCCTGTCCCTTGGGAGATCCACGAAAGGCTCGTATTTGCTTCCAGGGTCCATGCCGACGCGGTCGAAAGCAATAGTGCTATATATAGCGCTATCAATGCATGTCGTCGCAGACTCTAACATCTGTGCTGTTAGCTTGTTGCTGTTCAGGCTGATATTGTGAAGCAACATGTTCAAGAATGTCCGGTGGATCATATATTTTCCACCGTAGTACTTCGCCCGTAGTCGTGCGATGTTGAGGTCGGTCGAAGGAGGGTCGCCATCGTTCCATCGGTATTCAGGCGGCAACCGATTTCGCCATGCACGCAAACCCTCTTGAAGGGACCTGGCCTCTGCAGCGAGCTTGATCAGGCTATCATGATCGGCAAGGTCCAGGTTGCCCTTGACTGATCCTGGTGAGTGTCAGCAGCGGGTTGGCTCCGCATAACGCTCACTGTACTTGCCGTTGTAGAGAGCGTTGTGTGCTGAATTGAGCAACGTTCGCAGATAGATCTGCATAGAATAGAGAAACATCATCTTCACATGTTCGGAAGTGTGGTCAAGCTCTTGTCCGCTCCTCAGCTCATCATCATCCAACACTCCTTCAGGGTAGGCGATCTCGTCCCAATACTTTGAGATGTCTGTAGGAGTTAAATTGCTCATCTCCGCAATGATATCGCTAAGACGGTCAGACTTTGGGACTTGCGGCGGAACTGTCTGATACATACGACTCGAGCTGTAAGCATGTCCAATACACACACTTGATCACATTCCTTCTGTTTTTGTCTTTTTCTTCTCCTTTGAGGGGCCCGAGTCGTCGGATGAAAGGCAATTCTCTACGATGGAGGTCAGTGTTGCGGCTTGGCAAGCTACATAACGAAGAATGATCTTACTCTTTGACCAGAACCAGGCAAACCCTACATGCACTATTAATCCAACTCCAGGACTCCAACACCCGGGCATATTGTCCCATGTAGAGTCCAGCGAGGAGCATTGCTTGTGCGTGACCAGTGGTGTTCCCTCCAATCTGGTTGCCCAGTATGTCGGTAGCCATGCTGAAGTAAGCCATGCCTGGCAGGATTTCCATATTCCTCGCACGCCTTTCATCCTCGTAGTCACTTGAGAAACTCGTGTTGTTTGCGTTGCGCAAAGACGCACGTTTGAAGCCGTAAAGGGTACTTTCAGGGGGTGCTTTATCCGCTTGTGGTGCCGGTAGCGGACTTTTCCATTCGCACACTTTACCAAGTGCGAGTACCAAAAGCACAATGGCGTTAGAAAGAGAGCGCTCTATCGAATGATGCGCGAAGAGGAACGGTGATGGAAAGCCGTTGACCCCCCCGGCCGATCTTTTTCTTTTGGTACCAGCACTTCGAGTATGTCCGTTTGGCCCATAGTTCCTGCCGAAGGCTTTCACCATCCTTCGTAATTCACCGGGGTTGAGAAACGGATGGAGAGTGTGTATGTGCTTTTGGTAAGATCCGAGTAATCTCGTGAGCGTGTCCTCGTCGAGCTTCAGATATCCGTCCCGACCCAGCCCACCTGGTGTGTCCTCAAGGAGAATGCCATCCGGTGGGGGCGTCGACAGTGTTCCCCACATGGCTGTTCCGCCCCCTGGTGGTGAGGGAGTGTCCGAGGCCTGACTGCAAGGGGTTGCTGGCGCTTGTGAGCCATCACTCTTATCATTGCCTTCACCCACACCAAATGGACGGACGATCCCCCGAGCATACTCAAGCTTCATGGGGTAGTCGGAGATGTTGTGGCCTTGTTCTTTCAGAATCCGGATAGTCTCGATGCCGTCGCAGAACCCGGTCATGCACTTCCAGTCTTGCAATACTTTATGTGCAGGTGTAGCGTGATCGCCCTGGATACCCGACGTGTCCGTCTTGCTTCCGTCTTGCTTGGCTCCACTGCTGTCAGTTCTGATACTGTCTGCGGGCGTGCTCGGATGCTGGACAGATGCAACAATGTGGTCATAAGTACCAGGGGTGTGAGCATGCGCGGAGAGCGGGGACATGTGCATTATTGGCGATTCGGTCTTGACACTGGTCGGGCCGAGAAACGGAAGGCGTCCTTGAGGCGTGCCTACATGCGATAAACTTCGCTCGCTGACAGATCCCCGCACGGGGTAAGTCTGCTCAGGGGACAACTGATTCGAAGGCGTGCCTACACTGTCACTGACTTTCGACTGCTGATTCCTGGAATCGACTTCTCGCTTCCACGTATTGAAGCCCTCGATGAAAGCGGCGAGAGTGTCCTGGATGTGATTCACACTTGACTGCAGCTGCTGCATGCTTTTGTCCTGCCTGAATCGATGGTAAGAGGAAGTGACTACATGGGGTAGAAAAAGGGAGACGTACTTTGGGGGCGGCACTTCCTTGTATGTACAGTCCGGGATGTTGTTGTCTCTGCAAAATTGGCACGGCTTTTGTTCATCGCATTTTTGCTTCCGCTGGCGACAGTGATTACAAGCTTGCTGGGCTCGCACCTGCTTCCGCCTAGTTCCTGGGGCGGCATACGCAGGGGATCCTGCCATGTACGCACCATTGGGAGCTGGCGTGGCGTACCCTGAAGGCAAGGCGGGAGCGTGGAACTGCGGTTCGGGGTTCTCAGTCGGACTTAGAATTCGCGCAAAGCCATTCGGTGTCACCGAGCCATGATGACGGTCCGAGGTCGCAGACCAGGGTGCGGAGGGTGGCTCCATTGCGGACTGAGGTTTGGCGTCGATGCTGGCAGAGCGCGAAGCGTTCGGTTCCGGAGGTCCAAGAGGCGCGGTGACAATAGCGTGGGGATAGTGAGGGGCACTGTGGTGGTCTACAGAGGGAATAGCTGGTAGAGTCACGGGGAAGCCATTGGAGACATGAGGGCGATCATGAGGCGAGACGACAGGCCGCAAAGTTGAGGGATCTGGGTAGGTCCGAACCTCAGTCGGTGGAAAAGGAGACGGTGCCTGGTGGGGTCTGTAGGGGCCGGCAGGTCCAGATGGTGCTGAGTGAGGCGGGTAGTGTGGCGGACGAGGCAGGCCGTTGATGGTAGAAGGATGGTTGAGCAGTGCAGGCGACGACGGCTGAGCAGGATGGCGGGCGGCGTGGATGTGATTTGGGGGAGGGAGGTGGTTGTACGGGGGGTTGAGCGAGTCGAGACGGGGACGTTTGTGGATGGGCGCTTGGGGTTCACCACCCTCCATGTTTAGATATAGCAGAGGCCGCTCAGGCCATGCGGGAGTAAAAGGGCAACAAGCACTTGCTCTGTACCACGGTCGGCACTGTCGCGTCGAAGCTGGTGCCGCACTGGCTCGCGGGGCACGTAACAGTGGGAGCTACGGGCTTGGGGTGAAGCCTCGGCAGCAATTCACCAGCAGGACGGGCTGGCAGACAGCACGTCAGAGAGCTGGCCTGAGCAGCGAAAATCGTAAGGAGCGAGGGCCCACCGGCGTCATCACGCGGGGGTAAAGAAAGAGATGGTCAGAGAAGTGCGAGCGGCAGGGCAGCAGAAAGATCAGAGGTCAGGCTTCGGGTTTGCAGCGGTGGGCGGAAATGCAGTGGCGGCGCGTGAGGATCCAGCTGTGAGCGCGAGGCCTGACAGTACCATGGAGGCGGGGACAGGCCCTGGGAGACTAATCGCAGAGGCGACGCCAGATGGAGACAGTGGAGGCTCGGCGGCAGGCTCTGGGAGCGGACGTTTGCTGCGACCAGGCAAGGCGGCGTGGCCCGGGCGGAAAGGGGAGACGCAGAAAGTGGAGGCACGGACGGGCGACGGATGGTCGAATAGATGATCGTGTGTCAGTTGTGAATGGTGACTTGCGGCATCACTACTGAAGAGTGGTGTTGGCACACGGGCGGCGGTGAGAGGTGAGAGGGCCGCTATTTTGCAGCGAGGGAGAGGTCGGGCTGTTCTCTAGTGTTGTTGCGCCGACGAAAAGTGTCGCATCTCGACGCGAGCTGTCACGGGCGGGCTTGTGTTGTGGCGAGCGGGTGGAGGTGGAGGGTGGATTCGCTTGTGTTTCCTGGGAGAGACCCCGCCAAGCCCGCCACCGAGTCCAGGACCCTGCTAGCGCATGCCGGTACGGCTTAGCGCTCAACCGTCGTCGCAAGGGCCGTGCCAGGGGCCGTGCTGCTCACGCGACAGGACGGGCCGACGCCGTATCGCACGCTGTATCGGCGTCCGAATCAGGCAGCCCGCGCTGACCAACCGCGGGAACTGCTGTAAGGAATTACTAACCGCGCTCCTTACCTGCAGCCACGACTTGGCACGCGTGTCCTCTCTGCGACGCAGCTCGACATCTGGGGGCAGTGAGCCCCTTCAATTTGGTCGCACAAGAATCGTCGTCCAGATGTGCCGCCTTACCACTCGCAGCCACACACCGATCGCACTGTTGCTCGACTCCTGCCCTCCGCTGCCACGCGCCCGTCTGCGCCGCCAACAGCTGCCTCGCCGCCTGCGCCCTTCTCCGCATCGCAGACGGCCCCAAAGCGACTCACGCCCCGCGGCGAACATCGAGCCCGACTCACGAGCGAGATGAGACGGCAGCGCGCCCATCGCGCATCATCATGGGGGGATTGACAGTGCATGAAACGCGACCGCCGCGCTGCCCCACCACGCCGTGAAGCCTCATTTCTTTAGCCCTCTCCGCTTCTCGACAAAACATGTTGCTTCCTTGTCCCGTTTGCGGCCTCCTTTCCTCCGGCTAATCGACGCGTCTTGCTTCTGACCTCTGTGCCTGGCCTTGTGCTGCGTCGCACCCGTCGACTCTCCAGAAGCTGCCTGCCATCGAGAAGCGCATGTGTTCGGGTGGCTGGATGCAGCACTGGTGCCCATCCAACAACACATCAGAAGCTCGTCACAAACACAGCATCGCACACCACTGCAAGTGCAGTCTCTTTCCCCAGCCGGCTGACAGCTGTCGCGTTGCCCAGCAGCGTCCATCGGGAAGCCGTTGCTCGTCTTATGCAAAGCCGGAATCGTCCACCGTTGCACCTCCCTTCTTTGCTCTTCGTTGCGCACCCTGATGATAAGTGCTGCGTTTTGCGCATTGTACGCCCACCGGCAACACGCATGACCATCGCTAGGTCAGCTGCCATCCTTTCTTCAGATGCCGTTGCCCTTCCTCAACATTTACCCTAGTGGAGCCCAGCGCTGCCAGAAGTGATAGGGATCCGGGCGGGGTGCAGCCGTGTGCTGTTAGACGATATTGGTCTCCTAATAGGTCTTTCCCAGGCCTATCACACAGCTGAGGCCAGGCCGACCCTGCGATATCATCATCGGCGTAAGACACGTCGATGCAGTCTGCACCCTGATTTGCAGCCATGTGTGCAGTGTGGAGAGAGGTGCCTGAAGGCCGTAGCAGTCGCTCGTATTTTCAGGTCCAGCTAGCGACTCGTAGGGCCAACGGGCGGCCAAGTTGCCAGGGATGTCCACGTGTCTTACACCCTGAGATTGGAACGTCAGGGTTCAGAGCTTCAGCCTGCTGCAGTTTCAAGGCATCGTCATGTCCTGTTTCCCGGCTAACCCTCAGCGGCGTCGTTGCTTTTACCGACAGCACGTCAGGGCAATCGTGGCATTGGACAGGTTCCAGCTTTCTTTTGAAATTCGATAAAAATGGTCTGATGTCCAGGCTTGTTCAAACGGTGAGACGGTCCGCCATCGAGAGGCCCGGCGTTTGCAGCCATGTTCGCCGACTACGCCTCCCCCGCAGTGCTTTTCTTGAAATGCCCTGTCTTGCTTTTACGGCAGGGCCATATATGCGCTGCTCCTCTGGTTCCGTGGAGATATCTCGCTTCGATGTCTGACGGAAGCCGACATGCGGGCGTGATCCTGTTGTGCATGGTGAGATAGGCTGCATCTCCCTCCTGCCTGTCGTGCACTTCGATGTCAAGCTTGCCAAGACAGAGACTAGCACTAGCCTTAACCAGCTAGTCCTAACGCGATGCCCGATCGAGGTGCTTGTATCAACTCACCTCACCTCGTCATCGGCCAGTGTACCTAGGTACTACTATCTTCTTCCTAACCACCGTGTAGCTACTGCACCTTCACCAGTTCTGCCTCAAAGACACGCTCGCGTGCGTACCGAGATCGGGTGGCCAAATATGCAGCCGCCTCCCTCAAACGGCCATGACACACGATCGGATGCATCGCCTTCCGGGCTCGGCAAATGCCTACCTGTCGACTTGATGGCAACAACCTGTTTCTGTCATTCTCTCTCTCACGCTGCTCTACACTCTCCAGCCCTCCTGCGACGTCGCCCTGCATCGGGAGTCTAAGAGATTTGAATTTCGGCGTTCGAATACAGCTGCATCTCGTGCTCCCACCTGCTTCAGGCCGGCCCGCCAGCGAGCGACCACATCGCGACAGCCATGGCGATTGGCATTGTGCTCCTCAGCGCTTTGGGCGCTTTCTTGCTGTATCGTGGCCTCGCTACATACAATGGACTGCGAAGGAACATCGCGGAGGCGAAGAAGTCAGGCCTGCCCTACGTCATTACACCAATCTACGTCTACCACAAATTGTGGCTCGCGACAAAGGACATATGGCTTCCGCTGTTGAGGAAGCTTCCAAAGTCCTTTCATGGGCTGTGGCTAACGTACGTCACCCCCTCCCCTGACCAAATGAGTGTATGTTGAACTGACCTTATCTTCGCAGTCTGGCCGATAGCGAATGGGCATATCGGGTAGGGTACGGACCCTTCGAAGAACTCGGTGCCGATGCGTTTTTGCTGGTTTCGCCATTCAGCTTGAATGCTTTTGTGGCTAGTGCCGAGGTCATCACTCAGATTACGACGCGCCGTAACGACTTTCCAAAGCCGCTTCGTCTCTACAAGCGCATGGATATCTACGGCAAGAATCTCCTTACCACTGAAGGACAAGCGTGGCGCATGCATAGGCGATTGACTGCGCCTAGTTTCGGAGAGAAAAACAACGAGGTCGTCTTTAAGGAATCGGTGCACCATGCGCAGGCGCTCGCCAATCTGTGGGCAGGTGAAACAGGAAGCGGCAATGCGACTATCGCCGATCCGGCACAGGACACTACGAGGTTTGCGCTTTACATCATCAGCCGCGCCGGATTCGATGTGCGGGTTCTCTGGCCGCATGAAGAGGGAGACGATTTGAAGGATACGAATGCGCAAGGCAATTCAGTAATCGCCAGCTCCGTGCCACCGCCCGGCCACAAGATGGACTATCGCGAGGCGCTGAGCAGCCTATTGGAGAACATCATGTGGTCTCAGGTGATGCCTCCGGCGTGGCTCCTTAAGTCACCTGTCAAGGTTCATCGAGAAGTTGGCCTAGCGATCATCGAGTGGGGAAAGTATATGTCCGAGATATTTGAAAGCAAAAAGGAGGAGGTAGCACACGGTCACAAGGATAACGACGGCATGGACCTCTTCCAAGCCCTCATTCGTAACAGCGGCATCCTCGACCCCAAGAAGAACAGCGAGTTCCAAAAGAGCGATCTTCTAGGCAACGCCTTCGTCCTCATGTTAGCCGGCCACGAGACCACCGCAAACGCCTTGCACTACTCCGTCCTCTTCCTCGCCATGAACCCGCAAGTCCAGCGCCATCTGCAAGCCGACCTCGACAAGGCATTCGGCAACAAGCCAATCCAAGAATGGGACTACGAGCAAGACTTTCCCAAGCTCTTCGACGGCATGGCTGCTGCAGTCATGAACGAAACCCTCCGTCTGACCCAACCGATCATCAACATTCCTAAATGCACAGAACCCGGTCGACCGATGAGCGTCAATATGGATGGCAAGGAATACACCATCCCAGGCGGCACACATATCTCTCTCTGCTCCGCCGTGCACCGCAATCCCAAATACTGGCCTCCAACCCCCGGCTACACCTCTCCGCCTCCACCCGGCCGCTCTGAAGCCGAATGCTGGCGCCCCGAACGCTGGCTCGCGACCCACACGACAAAGCAAAATACCAAAGCTGACGCATACGACGATGAAGCCCTCCGCGGCCCCTCCGGCGAAGACACATCCGCGCACCTCTTCAAGCCTGTCAAAGGCTCCTACATCCCCTTTTCCGACGGCTATCGCTCGTGTATTGGGCGAAGGTTCGCTCAGGTCGAGCTTTTGGCGGCTTTGGCTGTGATCTACTCGCAGTGGAGTATCGAACTTGCGGTCGATGACTGGGCGAGCGATGAGGAGGTGGAGAAGATGCCAAAGGGTGGGGAGGAGAGGAAGAAGGTGTGGAGGAAGGCCAGGGATCAGGCGGATCGGTATTTGAGGGAGAAGATGAAGAGTATTATTACGCTGCAGATGAGGGGCGTTAGTGTGCCGATTCGGTTGGTGAGGAGGGGGGAGGAGAGGTTTGGGTTCAGTGGGGAGGTGGTGTAGGTGTAGTGGGGTGGAGGAACGAGTGGTGGGAGGATGTCTGGACGCAGTTCGCAAAAATTGAAATTCGGATGATGATGGAGATGACTACCATCCCCAATGTCGCTGTCCTTTCTCTCTTCCAAGCAGCTATGACATGCACGCTCTTACTAAGCCGATCTACGATTCATAAACCCGACCACAACCCACTCTCCTCCTTCTCTTCCTGCACACGTTCAACAATCGTACATGATATATTTTTATCAAAAATAGTAGCCACTGGGAGTCATGTTTCAAAGAATCGATCCGCACCTCCCATGTGTCGCTCCCTCTTTCGATTTGACCAAAAGGATATCAAAATCCAACCACTCACATCGAATGTCTCTCGAAAAAGTCACTTGCAATCAAAATCGATAATAGCCCCTTGTCGATGTTTCCAAAAAGGCTCGTCGTGCCAGTCATGATTGTGGTGTTTGTCTCTTTCCCCCGTTTCCGACACTGGGATGTTCAAAAGATAGCAACTCTGCTCCATATGTTCTCTGAAAGAATCAACAATTATCCTAAAACTTCTTGTCAACGCTGAGGATGTTTTGCTTCCGTAAAAACGGAACGCAATAAATTGAATGAAACCATACGCTGTTTTCGAAAAGAAGTAACGTTATCACTTCAAACCACAATGAATTCACCTACACACGCGAAATCGGCCTCAAACGAAGCTCAAATACAGCTTGCTCTTCAGGCTATGCAAGAACTGTTGGAGAGTATCGCTTGCTCATTCTCGACGGCCATGAGAGCCACGACTCGATCGAATTCCAGCAGTACTGCAAGGATAATAAGATTATCACTCTCTGCATGCCGTCACACTCGTCGCACCTACTCCAGCCGCTGGATGTGGGGTGTTTCTCGCCTTTGAAGAAGGCGTATGGGCGCCAAGTCGAGGGCCTGATGCGCAACCATATCAACCACATCACGAAATTAGAGTTCCTGCCCTGCTTCAAAGGCGCATTTTTTGCGTCACTTACAAAGAGTAACATCCAGGGAGGGTTTAGAGGCGCTGGGCTTGTTCCATTTCATCCAGAGGCGGTGTTGTGCAAGCTTGATGTGCGGTTGCGTACGCCAACGCCCCCTACTGTCGACAACAGTCAATGGGAGTCGAAAACGCCTAGCAACCCTTATGAAGTCCGGTCGCAATCAACGCTAGTTAAGACGAGGATTTAAAGGCACCTGAATAGTTCCCCTACAGGAATTATACAGTCACTGGAATCGCTCTTAAAGCACTAGAAAGATGGCAAGTGACATGCCACTCCGAAAACAAAAGACAATCAAGTCGTATGTTGGACACACTTTCAATTTAGACATCAAGGCGGGAATGCAGCATGAACCAAGCATACACTTGAATTCAAGTATGAGTCTACACAACTTCCTTGAACCTTGCAGAAGAAACAAACCAAACACATAACCCCTCCAGCGCCAAAAATGCATGATCCCTTTTCCACAACCATCACCATCATCACCACCACCACTAAGGCTCCACGTTGAACTTCAACCTAACCCCCATACTAGCCAACTCAACATCCAAATACCTCAACACGCCTGGCACCGCCACAACCGCCACATCCTCACCGCCCACATACCTGTCCCCCCTCGCATCCGCCCAAACCTGACTCCGATCCGCAGCGGCCTCAGCCCGGACCGCACATCTCCTACACCTGACAACATTGGAACCCCGTTTCTTCCTATCGAACTCGGCGACCGTGGGTTGGGTGCTCAAAAAGCTCCCACAAGCCCTACAAACCGCCGCCTTACAGTAATCCGAGCAGTTCATCAGGCGGTCCTGGAGGAGGAACGCCGTACCGTGTGCCAGCAACGCATCGCGTTCCATCTCACCAACACGGATACCACCACCCTTCTTACGACCCTTGATGGGTTGGCCTGTGAGCTGGTTGATGGGGCCCGTGGTACGGACTTGGTATTTGTCGTTCACCATGTGACGCAGACGCTGGTAGTATACGCATCCGATATAGATATCCGCTGCGAGTTCTTGGCCCGTGATTCCGGAGTACATGGGCTCGCTACCGTGGTACGCGTAACCGGCTTTCATGAGTTGGTGGCCGAAGTAGTCGACGGCAGTGTTGTTCTCGTCGAAGCGGAAAGGGGTGGAGTCCTGGGCAATGCCGTGTAGGGCGCCGGCTTTGCCGGCCAGCGACTCGACGAACATGCCGATTGTCATACGAGAGGGGAAAGCGTGCGGGTTGATGATGACGTCGGGCTGAATTCCGGATTCGGAGAAGGGCATGTCGACGGCGGGCCATTTCTGGGATGCGACACCCTTTTGACCGTGACGGGAACTGAATTTGTCACCGATGACTGGAGAACGCGGGATGCGGAGCTTGACGCTGATTTTTTGGCACGGGTCGTTTCCAGTTTCGGAGCCTAGGATGCGGACTTCTTCGATGAAGGCGACTTCGTCTTCCTTGTACTTGAAGAAGTTCGTCACGCCATCGTTGTTCTTGTATTCGCCGGTTGCGGGATCGAGCACCACGGTCGTCCAGGCCGCAAGGACGTCGCCGTTGCGGAGCTCGGCGCCTACGCGGGGGAAGCCGTCGTCGTCGATGGTCTTTCTCCATTGACCCTTGACCAGCCCGCCTTCAGCGAAGCCAAAGAGACGAGTGACGTTTCTTGACCGATTCCGACGCGTGCCCTCTTCGAGATCGCAGATTTTGGTCTTGTAGATGGTTCCGTGTCCAAAGCCACGCTCGTGTGCGGATTTGTTAATAATCATAGCATCGTCAAGATCGTATGCTGTGTACGAAATGACAGCAACGCTGGTGATTGAGTTAGACTGGGCGAGGAGAGATGAGGGGAGACTTACACTGCGTTCGTTCCCTGAGGGAAGTTGTCGAGACCATACTCGTTGTAGAGAGGAGGCCGAACAATAGGAGTTTGACCAGACTGTATCCGATAGGCCTTGTTGTCGGTTCTGTAGCGCAGCGCCGTTCCAGGGGTACCCATTGTTTGTTTGCCCATCTGACACTGGTACATGTTTCTGGGACTTTGGTTGAAATCGCTGAAGGGCGTTTGGTTTGCGACGATACTCAGGATATTCGTAGGATCGTATTCGACGTGCGTTGAGTATCCAGATTCGATCTCGGGATCTGTGCAAGCAATGGCCATGAAGGGCTGCTCAAAGGGACCAACATAATCGAGCTTGCCCAGGGGCAGGTACTTCACAGGTCGATAGAATCCTGTTCAACTCAGCGTAATTCCACTTGGATGGATTCTGTAACTTACGTGCTTGCTGCGAGAACATGTACACACCAGGATATTGGCCGCCGTTCGAGTTGGGAACATAACCGATTTCAAGCTCCAAAGGGACGCCATGAGTCCCCTCTACCTTCCAGTAGCGTAGGGTATCACTGATGACGCGAGCCTGCTTCGGGGTGCAGAAGCCCAAGACGCGTCCATCGAGCTGTACGACAACACTCTGATCCAGCAGAGCCGACGAGTTGCTCGAGACACCTAGTTCGGCAACGAGTTTGGGAATGGCAGAAACGTCGACAGTATGGGTGGAGATCTTGCACACGTGTGCCAAATGGTTGAGGAGACCACAAGGACCACCGTCAGGGGTATGGACAGGGTCCAGGAAACCCCAGCTCTCCGGGAGAAGCTTACGCACTGCTGTGGTCTTCAATTGCGCAAAGAAGGCACCTCTGTGCACCATTCGGAAATGTGAAATGAAGCGGAAGAAGTTGATCTTTTCCGCAACCACAGTGAAGCCGGCCGTTTGACTCAAGTCCAGGCCGGTACTGGAGACGAGGTTACCAGTACTTAGGAAATACTCCAGAGCCTGGCCAATGTTTTCATTCGTCCTCCTCAGGATCTTGCCTAGAAACTCGTTCTGAAACTGCTGGGATGTGAAGGGTTCCCAGTCATGCTTTCGGAGCCATTCTTGAAGCGGTAAACGAATCGACGAGAGCCACTCATCCAGTTTCTCCTTGAGAATCATGCCGTACAACTGGCCACCGAGCAACACCTCCTGGTTCTGCACAGTATCCGGATTGTCGACAGCACACTCTCCCTCGACAAGAGAATACAACTTCCTGATCATGAATAGGAGCATTCGGAACTTGTCCGCATCCTCTTTCTCTGTGACGTTGGGAGAGCCAAGATGCGGGAGAACAATTCTCTTAAGGAATTCTGTGCCAGCATCTTCATCGCTCATGTCGTCGGGCACCTGAAGAATGACTCTGAATTTCTCCCCTAGATATGCCCGCGTCTTTGCCTTGGAGTGCAGTCCATACACCTTGTATGTGCGCAGAAGGAGCTCCACACGGTCGGTCACGAACTGCTTCTCTTCCAGGCCCTTGGAACCGGCGGCGCCTACGATGCCCTCGAAAACCTCGCGGTCATTCGTCTCTACAAGTGCGTTGAGGACCATCATGACGGGCACCAAGTACTCGGCCTTCCTCCAAGAGAATCGCAGGTTGACGTTACCGTCGTTCAGATAGTGCAGGGCATTGGTCTGTGATGTCTGGTCGGGTCGTACTGATCGAATGACGATACCGAAGGGCGTGTAACCGGGTCCACGATTGGTAAAGGCTCCGCGCTTGATAGCCATAGGGTAGTTCCGCCTGTTCACGAGCAGCATGCGGATCAGCTTCTCGATACCGTTCACGATGAAGTAGCCGCCGAGCTCCTCAGATTCCTCCTTGGCCTTTACGAGCTCGTCGGGGGTCATTTTCTCGAGGTGGCACCTATTGGACTGTCACGAGCGCGTTAGCAGCAGGCACACAAACAGCGGGGCTGCAGTAGTAGCTTACACTCAACATGATGGGAGCATTTCCCAGCTCACGCACATGCTCTATCCAGTCCCCGTTGTTGATGCGGTACTCGATGCGGGCCTTCAACTTCCCCCGGTACGTGCAGTGCCTCTCTCTGCACTCTGCAGGGAGGATGCGACGGTCGCCCAACACATGCTTGTTGCTCGGAGGCAACGCGGGCTTATCGAGGAAGATGTCCTGTATCCGGATCTGCAGCCTGTTTCTCGGAAGAATCTCAGTGGCGTACGGGTCGCCATCGAGAAAAGTCTTGATGCCAATGTCCTTCACTCCCAGGTCGAGCTGGCCTCCAGGTCCGAATATGGCATTGAAGGAGTTGATGTGGGGGTCGACAGCGGCTGCCAGGGACGGGTAGGCAGTATTGTCTTTAGGAGGAGCTCGGAAAAGGCGCTGGCGACGGGCCGTGTCGAAGTCAGTCGACCATTTTGTGCTGGTGGCAGTGGGCGCCATGGCTGTGAATGTGAGGCGCCTGGCAAGCTCCGGCTCTCGTTCAGACGCTGTGTCGAATGCGGCAGAACCTTAGTCGGTGACCCAAGTGGCACAGGACGACTCGGACAGCCTGCGGGGGAGCTTGACTGTGAACGCAGGGCTGCTGTAGTTGGGTGAAGGTTCCAAAGGTGGTCACAAAAAAAGTTCAAGACGGCGGGACAGGGCCGCGGCAAGCAGACAAGGACCAGGGTCGTTTGCTAAGCGAGCCTGGAAGCGCGCGGCGCACGGGACCTGGTGGGTGCGGCTAGGCTTGGTAGCTTCTCGCGGGGCCCAGCGAATCCGTGATTCCTCACTCTCTTGCGGTTTCGACATTGCTGCACTTCACTGTCCATGGGCGCTGCATCCTATTCATTCTAATTACTTCTCCTGCGGCTTTCTGGACTCGAGGCCTTGTTGTAATAACCCTGTTGCTGCCGCCCACGCCAACCGCACCCCGCCCCGGCACCTAACAACTATCGTCCTGCTTTGACGTCCCACGCAGCAGCCTTCACCCATCACATCGTCGTCCCAAACCCTTCAACAAACCGCAACTCCCTCGCAGGACTTCCCCAATGGCGAACCTCTTCCGACGCATCTACGACTGGCTATTGCGCCTCTTCTGGTGCGTGCTGTTCCTGCCTTCCGCTCATGCGACGCTGTTCTCGCTGCCCGGCACTGCTCTCCCCCAAACCCCCTCCCACGCAAAAAGCAATGTTCTTCTTATCGCTTTTCGAGTCCCGAGGCTGACAGGCCGTCTTCGCAGGGCCACCGAGATGGACATCACCATGATCGGTCTGCAGAATGCTGGCAAGACGTCGTTGCTGCGAGTTTTGGCGGTGAGTGCCTGCCCCGGATGGGGAGATTATCGTGCAACATCGGCACCCGCCCCCTTCCCAATGCGCAACCGCTGACATTTGCCAGGGCGGAGAGTTCACTGTCGAGTATGTCGACGCCTTCTCGTCTTTCTGCGCACGCCGTCCGCTGTTTACTGCTCTTCCCGGCCAAGCGATGGCGCTCCCCGCTCCGAGTCCCATCCAATGTGGTCCGTGCGCTGATGTTCGGGTCATAGCTCCATCCCAACCGTTGGCTTCAATATGAAGCGCGTCCAGAAAGGCCATGTAACCCTCAAGTGGTGAGTGTTTTTCATTTGCCCTGTGGTCACGCTGCCCTTTTTCCGTCTCCTTCTGCATCAAGACGCTTCCCGATCGGCCCGTGTCGGTCGTACTTCCGTGAGGAGTAGTCTGCTGACCATCATGCGCGCATAGTTGGGATCTCGGGGGTCAACCGCGGTTCCGTTCCATGTGGGAGAGGTACTGCCGCGGTGTCAACGCCATGGTGTGAGTCCATCTGCACATGTTAGCTGTCGTCGCACTCATGTTGGCAGCTTCATCGTCGACTCGGCAGACAAGGATGCCCTACCTGTGGCGCGCGAGGAGCTCAAGCTGCTGTTGGAGAAGCCCGCGCTAGAAGGCATTCCACTGCTGGTGCTCGGAAACAAGTCGGACCTCCCGGACAAGCTCTCGGTGGACGAGCTTATCGACGCTCTGAACCTCAAGTCCATATCGCACCGCGAAGTGAGCTGCTACGGCATCAGCGCAAAGGAGGAGACGAATCTGGACGCCGTCCTGCAATGGCTGATTGCGCGCGCAAAGAAATGAAGTCGAGATCGGTATACGTGGTCCACGTAGGTACTATCCGTCGTATCGTTCGAAGTGTCACCTGACCCATCGTGCAGGAGGTGGTGAACGCGGTTCGATGTTTGGAGCCAGGACGTGGCCCCTCCATTCCTGCATTCTTTTACTTCTCTTTACGACATATTTAACGATTCTGACGACGTGACGGAAAGAAAGACTGGCAGATTGCTCTGCAGGCTAGCGATGGCCACTTGAATTCCTGCTCTTAGCATGTTTGTTGGTTCTGCTTTTCTTTCTTGTCCCGGCCGATCATGGGCATCGTGACCAGTCACGGGTGGTGGTCCTTGGACACCTGGGCAGGCAGCTGATGTCTTCCAGCACGAAGGATATGAAGCCGGTGTTTTGACGATTTGGGGCGACTTGTTTTGGATTCTGTTCTTGTATTTCCATTCGATTGGCAGGCTCGAGCGCAGGCGTCGATAGTGAGGAGGCATGGCGGTGCTTCCTAGCAGCTTCTTCCTTGATAACATCTTCAGCCTTTTTGGGCGCGTACATATGTATGTGATCCCTATGGCAGGCAGTCGTGCATATCGTCCGATGTCGAAAGTCCTTCAATCCTCGTCCTCAAGGTGGGGTGCGCACTCGGTCCATGGATCCGCAATTGCGCGCAGCCCGCGCAAAGCTCTTGGGAGGAATAGCCACGCCATTATCGCGCCGCACACACGTCTCTCGCGCCTTTTAACAGTTTGACATGCAACAAAGAGAAGAAGAAAACTGAAAACGCAAGAGCTCAGAATTGCGGGCCCCTTCAGGTATTATTTTGGCGTGGACCCGGGCCGGAGCTCTGCGTACACACATTCGTGCCAGCTCATCGTGCATTAGCACCACGCCAGGGCTGCTGGAGGGGTTGCGTGCTCTGATTGGCTGCGAGGCGGGCGTTCAGATGCAGGGATACCCCGCGGTCGTTTCTGGGCGGAACACTTGAGCAGGACCATTATTGAGGAGTACTGGTGATGAGAGATGTGAAGATAGAGTAGAATTTTTGTAAATGAAGATAGTGGTGAGGATGGAATAATGCTTGTTCGATGAAGACGGCAAGTGTAGCTGGTTCGGCGATGATATGCGCCGATCACGTGCTTCCATATTCGACCTGGCTCCAAGGAGCATTGAATAGCATCTTCTCAGACAGATATACCCAGAACCATAATAGACTCTAGAAATCTGAACAAATATCAGAGATCGCAAAAGCCTTACTTCCGCTTGAGAGGGTCAAGATGATTGCGTTCAGTCCATTCATGAGCTCGTTCTATCAACCAGCCTCATACGAACAGATACCCTCATAGCCACTTCTATCTTTCCCCACCCCTCTACCTCACACTCAAGGCTTGCAGCGCCCAAAGTACCTAGGATACAAACAGCAATCCCTCACAGTATGCTGTTTGCACAACCAAGCCAGGAACCGCTCAAGACCAAGGCCATACCCACCATGCGGCGAGGAGCCGTATTTCCTTTGTTCCCAGTACCAGTAGTACGGCGTGGGGTCGATGCCTTCTCTTCCGAAGGCGGCCATAAGCTGTCAAAAGCATTAGTACACCCTTCATAGAAGGAAAATGAGAGGAGCAGGAAGTCTTACCTCGTCCAGCTGATCCATCCTCATACTTCCACCCACAATCTCACCAACACCGGGCATCAAACAATCGACGCTCTCCGTAACCCTCGGATCCTCCTTATCGCGCTGCATATAGAACGCCTTGATCTCGGCCGGGAAGTGTGTAAGGAAGATGGGACGGTTGATGATATCCGTCATCCTGCGTTCCGCCGCCTCAGCGATATCGTCACCGAACTTATGCGCCTCGCCATCCTCGTTGACAATCTCGTGCTCGTTGAGCCACTTAATAGCGTCCTCGTACTTCATCCGCAAGAATGGGCGCTCGGGCGCAGTGAACTCTGGGTTGAGGTCCATGATGTATTGCTTGATGACGGGGTTGGAAAGCGTGACTTCGAGAACACGGCAGATGACGTTTTCGAGGTGGTCAAGGAGGTCGTTGAAGTCGATGAAGTCGAGCTCGGCTTCAACGTGTGTGTATTCGGAGAGATGGCGGCGGGTGAGAGACTTCTCGGCACGGAACGACTTCTCGATGCAGTAGACGTCGCCCATGCTCGGGAGACAGGTTTCCAGGTAGAGCTGAGAGGATTGTGTAAGATAGGCTTCTTCCGTGTAGTAGTTGAGCTTGAAGAGGGTGCCGCCGCCTTCGACTTGGGTCTGCACGAGCGCAGGGGGAGAGACCTTGCGGAATCGGAGCTCTTTGTACACCTGGTTGAAGGCGAACTCGACTGCGTCCCTGACGATCATGACCTTCGATGCGGTCTCGCCGCGGAGGGTAAGATGGCGGAGGTCCAAGAGGGTAGCATGCTCGGTGTCTTTCGATACACGGTTGGTGATGGCATCGTCGCCGCCTGCAGCCTTCCAATGCGAGTGAATTTTGTAGTAGTCGGCGTGCAGTTCCCGGTTGTTGGGAGCATGTGCGCCAGCAGGGACCTCGCGGAGTTCGCCCAAAATCTCCATGCTCGTCTCCCTCGTGAGCGTCAATGCATCATAAGTCTTGGACAGCGGTCCCGTAAGCACGACCTGCATGTATCCGTAGCCGTCCCTCAGAGTAAGGAACATAACCTCCTTCTGTCTCCTCTCGCGATGTACGCGGCCGAACACCCTTACGCGGGTACCCTTGACATCGTTTCCATTTCCAAGCGTGATCTTGTCCGAGGTGTCGTCCAACTTGATCTTCACAGGCGCAGGCAGACTCTTGTCTTCCTCCAGAACCACCTTCTTGGCCTCCTCAAGCACCTTTTGCCGCGCCTCCTCCTCTTTCAAGCGGATAGCCATCATCTCCTTCTCCTTTTCGGCCTTCTTCTTCTGCGTCTTAGCATAGTTGACTGCTTTCTTCAGCGCGGCTTTGGCAACCGGCTTCCATTCCAATCGTGCGCTTGCGTCTGCGCCTTCAGGTACTTCGCCAGTCACGCTCTTGCGGGTGAGGAACTTCGGGGTCTCAGTGCGTGTGAGCACGGCATAGCCCAGGGATTTGTAGGGGAGGTCTTGAGTGCCGTCTTGAGTTTCGCTGTCAAGACCAGCGTCCTGTTGCGAATGAGTAAATAAATGGGTGGTTGAGCAGCGCTGAGGACTGCATACCTCGTCAATGTAGTAGGTCTGTTCCGGCTTGTCCGCCATGTTGGCAATTGGTGCACGAAATTGTCGGGTTTTGAGAGAAGTGTGGATTTGCGGGGAGGTTGTTGAGGCGCCAGGAAATTATGGTGGGGAGTCATCGGCCCCGCTATATTAACCGTAGCGTTCACTGTGGCTGTGGAGGGATTCAGGTACAAGCAGGTCGCCGGACAATTCCGTTGCAGACCCCGACGGAAAGAAAGAGACATTAACATCCGATGACTTGTGAGATCATTTGATGCAGCTTACAAACTTCCTAAATTGTGTGATGTTTTCGTAATATGGCTTGGTCAGGCATAGAATCCTATGCGGACCAATTCCGTCCGAAGTGATGCTCTCCATAATCGCTACAACACTGCTTATATATCTTGAAGTTCCTACGTCACCCTTCACCCGAGTATTTGACCCTAGAAGAGCCCTTATAAACTCATTTGAAAACCACTACTGCAGTTAGCGCACCATGTCCGACCCAAGTCTATATACCTATCCTTCGCCGCTGGAAGGCTATCGTGGTCTTGAACCCTTGCCAGAGTGAGCACAGAGTAACACCCAAAGCACACCAAAACAAGTAATTAACATAGTTCAGTGTCAAAACCGCGGATGGAAAATCTTACCTGAATCCAGCCGCTGAAAAGCGTAGCACAGCTTACGATTCCTTCGTGGCGCCTATCAAGAACGACTCGCGCGGCGGCTTCGAGTATGGGCTACACTGGGGAAAGTTGAACTGCCAGCTAACATGTACAGTGTGCACATATACTTCCTACAGAGCGATGATGAGGAGGTGAAGTTTGCAACCGAACTGTGGGAACGCATACGCCGAGAATGCAAGATGGCCTTCCACTCCTAAAAACCCACCTGCTGACCGGTCCCAGTCCCTGAACTCAGAATCTACAGATTATGGGATAGACCTATCGGTCCTCATCCGATGGGGATGTTCGAAGTCAACATCTTCACGCCTCAACAATTTGGTGCATTCATTCCCTGGTTGGTGATCAACAGAGGGCCGTTGTCTGCTTTGATCCACCCAAATACCGACGAGGAGGAACGAGACCACACTCAGAGGGCTACTTGGATGGGTCAGCCGTTGCCTTTGAATTTGAAACTCTTCAAGAGGATGGGAAAGAAGCAGGGAGAAAGTCTAAGGGGTAGTCTTAATGCACAGTAGTGTTCGGATCCGGAAGCGGAACATGTGGATCGAATTATTTGTAGCTGCCCCGATGTAGCGGCTCTGGGCTAATGCAAACACGGAGGTGATAGTCTCCATACTCCAATCTTAGACCCTTCGTCTCATTTTCCTCTTTATCCACGAAGCCCAGAAGGCCCCAAGCCAGGAGAGTATGACGCAGTACTCTCGGATGCACATTGAATGCGGCCAGCGCGCTGTCCCTGGAACGGGCGCCAATTCTCTTGTAGTAATTCGCTTTCGCTTCTTCATTGCCCTCATACCTTCGCCTCCGCACTGGTGCCCTTCTTCTTCTTCTTGTCCTTCTTCCCCTTCTTCCTATCCCTCTTCTTCAGCCCACTCATTCCCGCTTTGCAAGCCTCTGCATACCGGGCGTAGAATGCGTCGATCTGGTCAGGCTGCACCACTGTTGAAATCTTGACCTTGTCGACGTTCTCCCTATCTGTGCCTGCCCGTTTCGTGGACTTATTGTTCGTCGCGCGGATCAACACAGGGACTGGCTCTTCCGGGTGGTACGTATCCCATAGCGGATCCTCTAGAGTTTGCGCGTCTGTGGGAGGTTGAACATTGCCGTACGCCAACCGCTTCTGGGTGAGGTGTATGCTGCCGTGGCCTTTCTTCTGGTTGAGCTCGAAGAGGTTCGCTAATTGTGTGAAGAACTGAGCATTTAGCACCAATCGTAATACAAGCTGCGAACCAACTCACCTCATCATTCGTCAAGTGGTCACCGGCCATGTTTCCAGCTGTTGTCGGGGTGTGATGTCGTGGAGGTGAATATAAGGTGGGACAAGCCCTGGAGCTTGGGCTGATCGATGTGCGGAGGCGGGGAAAGGCGGTCGGACCTCCGAGAGTTTAGCCCGCCTCCCAACTTTTTTCTGGGACCAGACACCAAACTTCCAAAAAGATGCGCCAACAGTATGGAGGGCCGAAACTGCCAAAAACGCTCCGCGACCAGATAGGAGGTATGAAAATAGCACCTTTTCCCTCGAAAAAGATCAGCGCAACGTGCTCACACGACGCAGATCCCGCCAATAAAGGCAAACCCGCGCGCGGCCGCAATGCACCACTGAACCGCAAGGACCGCCGGAAACAAGAGCGCGAGGAGCAGAAAGTACAGAAGCGACAGCCCCATGTCAGACAACTGGTAGGGAACAGGCGCCCAAAGCCGGAGTCGGAGAGCGAAGCAGAGGGATTCGACGATGACGACGACTTTTCCGAGCCTGAACCTGCGCCTGTATCAGCCTCCAAGAAGTTGCCGCAGAAGCCGCTGAGAAGCATTCTGAAGAAGGCGCAACCGGAAGAGGCCCCTGAATCACGAAGAGAACCGTCGCCATCCCCTCCGCCGCATATATCTAAGGCAGTCAAAGACAAGCTTGCAGAAGAGGATGCCGAGATCGCAGCGTTAGAAAAGAAGTTGGGAATAAAGGGGAAGAAGAAGTCCAAGTCTGAGTTTGACGACGGACTTGACGACCTGTTCGGCGACTTGGACGGGTTAGACAGTGGGGATGAGGACATACCTGGAGCGCCACCCTCAAAACGGAAGAGAATCGAGGACGATGAATGGTTGGCTAGCAAGAGAAGGAAAGCTCTTAGTAATGCTCCTGTGGCCTCCGAGAGCGAGGGATCAGAAGACGGGTTCGACGAGGGGTTTGACGATGAGAGTGAGGATGGTGAAGAGATGGAGGACTTCGGCTCGGAAGAGGAGGAGTCAGACGGTGATGAAGAGCTGGATGGCGAAGGTTTTGATGACGAATTCGGTTCCGAAGGCGATCTCGAAGACGAAGAAGAGGCTCCGCAACCACGCGTACGAGAGAACCCATACGTTGCGCCGGTCGCTGCCGACGCGCCTCAACCTGCGAAATACATTCCACCTGCGCTGAGAGGACCGCCCTCGTCAGATAGCGAAGCCCTTGCCCGCCTCAAAAGGCAAGTGCAAGGTTTACTGAACAGGCTCTCCGACGCAAATATTGTCACGATACTGCGTGATATCGAGCAGGTTTACCAGAACAATGCGCGTGGATATGTTACTACGACCCTTGTGGACTTGCTTGTTGGGTTGTTAGCAGACGAGACTACACTCCTCGACACCTTTCTCATTCTACACTCTGGATTCATTGCCGCTATCTACAAAGTTATCGGCCCGGACTTCGGCGCACAGATGGTCGAGAGGCTTGTCTCGGAGTTCGACAAGTGGTATCCCATAAACAAGGCCGGTTCAGGGAAGCAAACGACCAACATCATCTCGGTTTTTGCCGAGCTTTACACGTTCCAGGTCATTGGCAGCAACCTGGTATTCGACTACATCAAGCTGTTTCTGGAGGAGCTCTCGGAGATCAATACGGAGTTGCTGTTGCGCGTTGTCAGAGCAGCAGGCTCCCAGCTGCGACAAGACGATCCCTCCTCATTGAAGGACATCGTCATACTCTTACATAACTCGGTTTCGAAAGTGGGCGAGAGCAATCTGCCCGTACGGACGAAGTTTATGATCGAGACGATCAGGAATCTCAAAGACAATCGTATGAAAGCGGGAGTTGCAGCGAGTGCGGTTACAACCGAGCACAGAACCAGGATGAAAAAGAACCTGGGCAGCCTCAACACCCGGAATCTGAAGGGAACGGAGCCCATACGAGTGGGCCTCCAGGATTTGAAGAGCAGCGACAAGAAGGGCAAATGGTGGCTGGTCGGTGCCAGCTGGAGGAACAACATGGCCGATGGTCCGAGCGCTTCAAGAGATGACACCAATTCCATCAAAACACCCGAGACGCACCACAATGACGAGGAAGAAGGAGGTGAGGTGGATCTACTCACGCTTGCTCGTGAGAACCGCATGAACACAGACGTTCGACGAGCGATCTTCATTACAATTATGGGAGCCGCGGACTTCAAAGACGCGCATCAGCGTCTTTTGAAACTGAATCTCAAGAGAGCACAAGAGATGGAGATTCCGCGAATCATCGTCCACTGTGCTGGACAGGAGAAGAACTACAACCCCTATTACACTCTGCTCGCACGGAAGTTGTGCTCCGACCACAAGACACGCAAGGGCTTCCAGTTTGCGCTTTGGGACGTGTTCAAGAACCTGGGAGAGAAGAAGGACGAGGACGAAGGGTCCGACGACGAAGATCAGTCTTCGGACACCGATATGTCCTTGCGGAAGCTCGTCAACTTAGGGAAGCTCTATGGATCCCTCATAGCCTCCGAGGGACTCTCGATAACAAGTCTAAAACCCTTGAGCTTTCAGTACTTGAAAGCTAAGACGAAGACGTTTGTTCAGATCTTGCTTGTCACCGTCATCCTGGAATCGCAGAAGAAGGCCAAAGATGGCAGAGACCAGCAGAAGCTCCTGAACATCTTTGTTAATGCGGATGCTGCACCTGGGATGATTGCTGGCCTCCAATATTTCCTGAAGAAGGTATTACGGAAGACCGAACTGGTTGCGAGCAAGGAGGAAAAGGAGACTGTGCAGTGGGCTTGTAAAATTGTGGGAGATATGTTGACGCGGTTGATGGCGACGGTGACGCTGGATGAAGACTAGATGATTCCAGGGCTGTTTCAAACAATGAATTCATCTTAACTGGACAAACGGGGTAAAAGACGTGGAGTGCAATAATTGCCGCAGGGATGTGGCTGATTAATTAATCCCTTCATGCGCCACAGCCCGACCCTAGCCGTAATCTTTAACGTTCAACCTCGTCCTTCAGGTGTCCGCCATCAAACACTCTTCTCCACACCCAGCCCCCCGCCGTTGCTGTCTTCCCGTGCTGAACACGGTCATTTCTATTTGCGCTTCTTTTCCTCACACAATGTTCAGGTCTGCTGTGCCCCGCGCGAGGAGCCTCGTGGCCGTGCGCCCAGTTCCTTCAAGCACCTTTTGCGCGCCCTCTATCTACACCCAGGGCCGGTTACGAAGAGGTTACGCATCGCAGAGTGGTCAGTCGCCCTTCGCGAACAGTTTCTCGTAGCAAGGAGACTAATTGTGCGACAGAGGAGAAGGACCTGCTCATCATCGGCGGTGGTGTCGCTGGCTATGTTGCGGCCATCAAAGCCGGTCAAGCTGGCCTGAAGGTGCGCGGAAAAACGCCCAGGACAAGGAAACACGCCTTCTAACGCCGTAATTGCAGGTCGCATGTATCGAGAAGCGTGGTACCCTTGGTGGAACCTGCTTGAACGTCGGCTGCATTCCCTCAAAGTCTCTCCTCAACAACTCGCATCTTTACCACACGATCCTCCACGACACAAAGCACCGCGGCATTGAGGTCGAGGGCGCCAAGATCAACCTCCAGCAGATGATGAAGGCCAAGGAGACCTCCGTGTCCGGCTTGACCAAGGGAATTGAGTTCCTGTTCAAGAAGAACAACGTGGAGTACATCAAGGGCACTGGCGCGTTCCAGGACGAGCACACCGTCGCAGTCAACCTGATCGATGGCGGCGAGACCACTGTTAAGGCAAAGAACATCTTCATCTCTACCGGATCCGAGGCTACTCCCTTCCCTGGCTTGACGATCGACGAGAAGAAGGTCATCACCAGCACTGGTGCCATTGCTCTCCAGCAGGTTCCCAAGAAGATGGTTGTCATTGGCGGTGGTATCATTGGTCTTGAGATGGTGCGTTTGTTGGTACTTCTTGCACAAGTATACACTGACAATTGTACAGGGCTCTGTCTGGTCCCGCCTTGGTGCTGAGGTCACCGTTGTGGAGTTCCTCGGCCAGATTGGTGGTCCCGGTATGGACGCTGAAATCGCCAAGCAGACCCAAAAGTTGCTGTCAAAGCAGGGCATGAAGTTTAAGCTCAACACCAAGGTTATGTCTGGCGACGACTCTGGCGAGAGTGTCAAGATCAACGTTGAGGCTTCCAAGGGCGGCAAAGAGGAGACTGTAAGTCACTGCACTGTCGCATGCTTGACCACTGCTAACGTGTGCAGCTTGACGCTGATGTCGTTCTCGTTGCCATCGGCCGTCGGCCTTATACTTCCGGCCTCGGCCTGGAGAACATTGGTCTGGAGACTGACGAGCGCGGCCGCCTGGTCATTGACCAGGAGTACCGCACCAAGATCCCTCACATTCGCGCCATTGGCGACGTGACTTTCGGCCCTATGTTGGCTCACAAGGCTGAGGAGGAGGGCGTTGCCGCCGTCGAGTACCTCACCAAGGGCTATGGCCACGTTAACTACGGTGCCATCCCCTCGGTCATGTACACGCACCCCGAGGTTGCGTGGGTTGGCCAGAACGAGCAGGAGCTCAAGGCCGCTGGTGTAAAGTACAAGGTCGGCACATTCCCCTTCTCCGCCAACTCCAGGGCAAAGACGAACCTTGACACCGAGGGTATGGTCAAGTTCATCTCCGACGCCGAGACCGACAGGATACTGGGTATCCACATTGTCGGCCCCAACGCCGGCGAGATGATTGCTGAGGGTACTCTGGCTCTTGAGTATGGCGCAAGCTCTGAGGGTAAGCAAAATCATTCCCACTGATATCACTTCCACCTCGCTGACAGCTTTGCAGATGTTGCCCGCACTTCTCACGCTCACCCGACCCTCTCCGAGGCCTTCAAGGAGGCTGCCATGGCTACGTACGACAAGGCCATCCACTACTAGAATTTGATACCTTGTTAGGGGCATGTTGGTGTTGGGCAAAGCATTAGCGCGCGATTTGGAGCTTTTCGATGAAAGGGTACCCCGGGGTTTGTGAATAAGTACCTGTATTATATCTCTCATGTGCATCCAGCGAGCCTGCCTCCAAAAATCTTCCCTTACATCCCTTATCGAGAAATGTGAACGCCTCAGCTACAGTCCCTCGCAGACACCTCGTCATATACCGCAAGACAGAAGCAGTGAAGAAAAACGAGAACCAGAAACACAAGATATGCCAATCCAGAACAAGAGAAGCCCTCAACCAACTCCCGTGCATCTCACAGATTCCTCATAATAATGAACGACTTCGGGTAACCCTCCACCCTCCACCCTCCCGTCCCCTAAATCAACGTCTGCTGATGACTCTTCATCCTCCACCCCCCATCCACCCCCTCCCCCTCTCCCCCCTCCCTCACCCACACACTCGAGCAAATGGCGCGAAACTTCTCATCCCCCCTCATCGCTTCCACCCTGTAGTAGATCAGCGCGCCATCATTCCCCAACGGCACCACCTCGTCATGCGATAAAGTGTAACTCTTCCAGGGCACGAAATCCGGGCCTGTGAGCACGGAATGCAGGGACGGAGTGGAGGTGGAGGTGAGCAGGATGTTGCCGGGGAAGATCATAACGGGGGAGGTGGAGAGGAGGGGGAGAAGGGACGAGCCGGAGTCGCAGAGGGCGCGCCAGGTGCGGTGTTCGTGGTGGCAGATTGTTGTTGTTAGGGTGGGTATGGTTAGGGGTTCCATTGGGATGGGTGGGGTGGCGCCGGAGGGTTGGGAGGGTTGGGAGGGTTGGGAGTTGTGGTTTTGGAGTTGTGGGATGGGTTGTGGTGGTGATTTGGTTTGCAGCTTGGATTTGTTCGGAAATGATAGATGGGATGGTGACGGGAAGGTGTGGTCTGTGTGATTTGTGAAATCGATATTGTGAGTGTACGAGGCAGTTTATATTGGAAGTAAATGGTGGTTTAAATCGTGAGGAGTTGGCCGGATGTGTGTATTTTTGAAAGATCGCGGCCTGACGTCACTGTTGGGTCTGCTTTGTCCTCGTGCTCACGAACAGGAGATGGTTGGCTGCAAGCGGGGAGGACACACTTGCTTTGAGGGCGCCCTTACGTTAATCGACGGGCCAAGTGACATATTATTCGCATCTTCTGCTTTGCACGGTCATGAGAACGGTGAATAGAGCCATCACGTGCCTTAGCGTGGACTAATCCCTGCAAGTATGCGGGTGGATCCTTGTCGCGTCCGTCAACGCGTGCGGCTCGACGCGGCGCCATCTTCTTGGATCTTTCACGACTAACATTCCTCTTCCCACTCCCTCCGCCATACAACCCTCCTACTATTCGACCATGGACGAAGCCGGCATACAAACGCGCTGCAGCACTCTGCGCCTCGAGCTCAAAGCCTGGGAGAAATCATTCGCTGCTACACACGACGGGCGGAAAGCTGGTCGCGAGGATATCAAAGCTGATGTTGTCATATGTATTTGCACATCTCCCAGTACGATTGGACATTGCTAACAGTCACGACAGCATCCAAATATAAAGAATATAACAAGCTCCGCGACATTCTCTCCGGAAAACGCTCACCGACAACTCCTTCAAAACGCGGCGCCACGCGCCCCGCGCCTGTACACAAATCGCCTCAACCGCAACATGATCCCACCACCACGACCACCATAACACCTCTCAAGCGTAAACGCGACTCAGGTGTCAGCTTCACTGTCGAAACCCTCCCCCAATCACCACTCTCACCTCCTTGCCCCGATCGCATTGGACCCACCCCTCAACGCGACGGCATCGTGTTAGGCCTCTTCGACCTCCTCGAGTCTGAGCAAACACCGAGCAAACGTCGCGCCCTTGGTCCGATCGAAGCCAATACCCTGGCCACACCCAACAAGTCCAAGCACCTCACAGTAGACTTTGAGTCACCAGTAATTTCACGCCACGAGAAAACGCCCCCATCCGTCGGAAAACAATTTTTACTTTCCAAGTTCGCTACACCACAGAAGAGGAAGGTAGAAGAGGAGGCAGAAACACCGAGTGCATTGCGCGGATTACAGACACCAGCTTTCCTGCGCCGTGGAGGTGTTTTGGAGACGGAGGCTGTAGATGAGAATACTCCGCCGAGACGGAAACCGTGGATGCGTAGGACGTATGGACGGACATTGAGTAGTGTTATTCAAGCGCTCAAAAAGCAGGAGAATGACAGACTGGACGAAGAGGCAGACATCATGAGGGAGATGGAGATGGAGGCTGAGGGCATTGTCGTCCCGAAGAAGATTGTGACGAAGGTATTCACGGCTGTGGAAGAGAAAGTGGTGGTGCAGGATAGTCAGGCAATGCCGCTGGGTCCTGACGGTATTGGCGAGGAGTCGGATGAGGAGGAAGCAGGTGTGGATGCGAATGGGCAACCGACGAAGGTGTGGAAGAAGCGTGGTCAAAAGAGACAGACGCGTAGGGTCATTAGTACGTTCTTTGCCCTGCCTTCTCTCTCTTTCTATGCTAACAACCGCAGTGCGTCCCAACCTCCATAAGCCGCAACCCCAAGCACCACACATCATCCCTACAACGCGCCAAGAGGAGTACGATTCCGAAGCTTCCAACACTGGGATCCTGGAGACCCAACTGCATAACAACTGCTCCGATATTGACGACGATGATTCGGATTATGCAACTGATGCCTCGCATACGCCGAAGAAGCGAAAGGTGGCTGTGCAGAAGAAGGTCGTTGCAAAGGAGGAAAGTAAGGAGGGTATAGTCAAGAAGGCAGCGAGGAAGATCAAGGCGACTGCGCATGCGAATTATCGGAGGCTGAAGATTAAGAGCAAGAATGGTGGTGGGAAGGGTGGGAAGTTTGGTAGACGCCGGTGAGCGCCTTTGGATGTTCGGTATGTGTGAGGGGGTGGAAGTGCAGCATTTGCATTATACTAATGGCGTTGGTTTCAATGGCTGATAGAACTGTGCTTGGTTTGGGAATTCTGGTAAGGGAGTGTATGTTAGTATACCCATGGGTTTGTTTGAGTGCTTTGGCAGCAAAGGACGCTTGGGTTGAGTGCATTGGGCGGTGCTAGAATCAACACCTTTGTATAAAGGTAGTATACAACCATAAGTGAATGCCCTGGCGGTGACGTTGCAAAGGGTCCTGTCCGGCGCTTTGAGGGGCGCGATTGGCGGGAGTCGAAGCGAGAGTACCCCACTGAGGGGCCCGCGTTGCACGAATGCAGCAAGACAGAGCACAAAACACCCGGACAGCCTCCGCTCCACACCTCAAGCTTGTCCGTTACTGTCACTCCTCACGAACACATTCATCATGGCCGACTCAGCAGCTACCGGTGAGCTCCTCTCCCCGTCGCCCTGCAGCTTGTTGCCCAGACTGAGCTTGATTGCGACGACTCCAATGTCTCCCATTGTGCTGATGGAAAGCAGACTATTCGCTTGCCAACCCGGATACTCTGACCAAGTATAAGGTCGCTGCTCAGATCTCCCAAAAGGTCCTGCACGAAGTGTCAGGTATGTGGGCATGCTGGGCCCCCGTTGCACTCCGTCGGTCCGGCATGAGCTGATGGCGTTTAGGATGGTGCACTGAGGGCGCCAGCATCGTCGAGCTCTGCGAGCGCGGCGACAAGCTTCTCGAAGACGAGGTTTCCAAGGTCTACAAGGGCAAGAAGGTCCCCAAGGGCATCGGCCACTGCACCACCATCTCCCCGAGCTCCTACGTGACGCCGTATACCCCCCTCAAGTCGGATGCCGAGGAAGCTGCTACGACACTGAAGAAGGGCGAGCCCGTCAAGATCCAGCTTGGCGCTCAGATTGATGGCTTCCCTGCCATTGTTTGCGACACTGTCATCGTTGGCGCATCGGGCGAGGTTACCGGACGGGATGCCGATCTCATGTTGGCTACATACTACGCCAATGAGCTGCTCCTGAGACTGATGCTTCCCCCTGGCTTGATCGCGTCCGGCACCGAGGAGGAGCAAAAGGCCGCAAGCTCAAAGAAGGCCTACTCCCAGTCCCAGATCACCCAGATGCTGGAGAAGGTCGTCTCAGCGTACGACTGCAACCTCGTCGAGAGCACCACCATCTGGCAATTCGACCACAACGAGATTGAGGCCAAGAAGAAGATCATCCTCGCACCCGGCGAGGGTGTCAAGGGCGAGGGTCTTCCGGAGGTGGGCGAGGCGTGGGGTGTAGAGATGGGAGTCAGCACTGGCTCCGGCAAGGTCAAGAACCTCAGCAACCGCACTACCCTCCATCGCCGCACGGCGACCACCTACGGCCTCAAGCGTCCCACATCCAGGGCCATCCTGTCCGAGGTTGTCAAGAAGTTCGGCACCTTCCCCTTCAGCTTGAGGCAGCTGGAGGACGAGAAGAGCGCCAAAGTGGGTGTCGTTGAGTGCGTGCGTGGTGGTGTCCTCCGCCAGTACGAGGTTGTTGGCGAGAAGAACAACGACCCTGTTGCTCGTCTGTTCACGACTATTGGTAAGGTCTCCTGATTCTGTTTTGGGCCCCGTGGTGTAGCTGCGGCACTGTATCTCCAATCCGGAGAGCTCAATGTGCACCATACCGAACTCATAGCAGCTTTACGTCTGTTGAAGAGCGATCATGCTGACGAAACGCAGCCATTACCAAGAACGGCATCACACGTCTGGCTGCACCCCCTGCGTTGGACCTCTCCAAGTTCAAGACTGACAAGAAGATCACCGATGAGGAGATCTTGAAGATCCTGGAGCAGCCGTTGGGCAAGACTGCGAATACGAACAAGAACAAGAACAGGAAGAAGAAGAAGAAGACCGCCAAGAAGGCTGAGACCGAGGAGGATGAGAGCAGCGACGACGAGTAGATCTACGTCTCGTGGGAATGTGAATTGAGGGAAACATGCACTAAAGAGGCTCCCGATACTCGTATGAGAGAGCTACTTTTGGCGGAAGCCTAGGGCAAGGGGGTTGGGTTTCGGATCCCAGTTCACCGCTGCCCAAGGCTGACAGCGCAAGTCTTTATTGTAGAAAATACTCAACAACGGCTGTTGTGGCCAAATGAACAAGATTCGGGTTGCGCTCTCCAAAAACGACTGTAGACGTGAGTCTTGAGTGATATTGTGCACTGCATCTCTCATTGAAGGTGCTCAGGGGCAACGTACGTGAGGTATGAGGGTTGACATGATGGTAGAGAAGGTGTGTGCAAAAATGCGACCGCGTCAAATGAAATGTGCGTAACCTTCCTGCGTGCAGTACACTGCCTTGACTGGCTATTGTATGATGATGAGGGAAAGTGGTGAAGGTGAGAGAGCCGGGAGCCTATATAAGCCAGCCGCTTGTCATCCAACGTCTGAACTTTGCACCAAACCAGGATCCCCTTCTGCACACATCAGTCTTTTACTCTCAAGGCGGGAATTCTACCGAGTTATTGTTGTCTGCGGGCATATAATCTGCGGCGGTGTTGGTTCGTATCTATCAGAGGTAGGACCGGGCTCCGCAAACTCGCCAAATCTCAACGCTCGACCTCAAACTTGCCCTTGGACACCCCCGAAACCCACCCGTACTCCCACGCCCTAACAGGCAGATACGCGCCCCAACACACATCTGCGCGTAGAATAGACAGCGGAACACGTGGTAACTATCGTCCATGTCCCTCTGCCCGAGCGACGCGCTGACAAAGTGCAGTTCCCCGTGCGCCGCCATGCGGCCGTTCCGCAAGAGCAATAGGAAGAGTCGGCCGAGCACCCCCTACGCAACACCGACCGACCACGACTCACCACCCCCGGAAGCCAAACGAGCAAAGACGCAAATCAGTCTCCATACCTGGGTCGAACCGACACCAAACGCCCCCGCTCCCTCGTTCGCGGAACACGGCTTCGCTCGTCACGGCGTCCTCGAGACCATGGGCGCCTTGGGCGAGCCCCCCTCTGCGAAGGTCAGGCAGCGCGCGCGTGCCCTGCCCGACGTAGCCACTCGTCGCTCCAACCCCGAAGCACTCGCAGGCATGCTGGGCGCTGCGGAGGGCGCGTCGACCCCGGAGGTGACGCCCGGTCCCGACGCAGACCGTGAGGACACTGAGATGCTGGACGACGAGGACCTACCTAGTGTTCCACCCTCTTTCAGAGAGGGCGGAGATGACGATGGAGATTGGGTGCCTGGAAATGCGAAGGGAAAGAAGCACCCTCACAAGCCTGTCGTCAGGGGTAGGCCGTTAGGGCACAGCAGGGAATCAGGTGCCACAAGGACACCTGCGAAGAACGGTATCACTGCTACTGTGTCTACGGCGTCTACTCCGGCAGCTCCATCTCTGGGTCCCATCACTGGAAATGCACGGCCGGAGGAAGGCACCATGACCGGGGCCCAGAGAGAGGTCGAAGTGAAAAGATTGCAAATCGTGGTCCAAGATGCGGTCATGCGAGCGCGAGAAGACCACGACATTATCCTCGGGGAAGCATTGCAACAGCTGTGGGCGAGCCACAAGACCGACGACAATTTCCGCGCCACCCTGGAGGCCCTTCTTAGAAAACATCCCACGGTAGCCGAGTATGAAGCCTTTCGCCGCTACATCAAAGACGCCAAGAAGAGCGTCAAACGCCAGCATAAGCAACATCAGCAAGCAGCGGGAATGCTTTCGAAATCCCGGTCTTCGCGCATATCTTCTGCCACCTCGCCCGTATCTGCCAAGCCCACTCGCACATTTTCACCCACCAAGTCGGTAAAGCCAATACCATCAGCCCTTGACAATAACGGCTTCGTCAACAAGGCAACACATTTTGACCCTATGCTCATATCCGACGATGAAATGCTGCAAACAAATGGCCATAATCATGGAGTGCCTCTCGCTGATGGACTGGGCACGTCATCGAAATCTCCGTCCAAAAAGCCCCGCTCTAAGGGCCCAGCTGTCCCCATAGCCTCTGTTGAAGGGGATGCTGCAGCTTTGAGCAAGACGGCAACCCCTGCCGTGGACAGCCCAGATAGCATCATCGGTGCTGGCAGTGATGACGGTTCGGAGCTGTCCGACTTCGACGAAGACATCGTGAAGAATGGCCCCCCCGAGCAAGCTCGATTGAATGGTACAAATAAACCAGCAGCGGTCGCTGTCAAGAAGCCAAATCCAGCCATTGCTCGCGCGGGCAAGAAGGCGAGGCAAGGCTCAGCCAAGCCCTCCGGCAAAGAGAGGAAGCCGCTCACAGCAGAGCAACTCGTAGAGGAGGAGAGGCTACAACGACGCCGCGAGCAGCTCAGTGAACAGCAAGCTGTGCGTCACTTTACCGACTTTCCTCTATCGAATGCACGCCCGGACCGTTATGAGGACGAGACCATGGACACCGAGTCTCTCACTGAGTCACAGTACGCTGTCGGGCCGCCTGTCAACACCAAACAGCTGAAGGGGAAGATGCCTGCCGTCCCTGACCTACACATCAACACCGGAAAGCGTCTGCGGGATGAGCATACGCGGTTCTCGTCGCCGCGTGTTCATTCCGCTGCATCCTCACGCCCGACCACCCCAGCATTCGCCCCTCCCACGACGAAACGTGTCAAGCTCAACAATGGCCAGGCTGCTAGGACCAAGCGCTCGTAAGTACATTCTCTTTATGTTATATTCTCGATTTGGGTTGCGGCATGGGACGCTTGGACTCGCTGCCTGTTTCAAGCGCGTCGATCGCAGCGGCGACTCACGGGCGCCTACGTGTTCCCAGATGTTTGCGTCCCTTTTCAGGCTTGATTGCAAGACTCGAGCAGGCTGCTAACTCTATTCGTGTGCGCAGACCAGTTAAGAATCGCGATGGGCCTATCGCTGGTATCGCAAGCAATGGTGGCGGTTCGAGACATTTCGGGCCTGATGACAATGATCCCGTAAGTGCCACCCCATCCGTGCGTCCAACCACGAACTTGCTTTCTTTCTCCACCATCCATCAACACCATCCATCCCTATCTCCACCCCACATCACCCATGTTATTCGCATCGCATATTGAATCGTTGAAATTGCCGCCATCACCGCCCAGTTCCGTTGTTTCTTGTTTGTTAACACAATATCAGGCTTCGCCGCCATCGGAAAGTGACGACTTCTGCTCAGCCTGCAAGGGCGCAGGCGAGTTTGTCTGCTGCGATCACTGCTCACGCGTCTACCATTTCTTATGTTGCGACCCGCCGCGCAAAGAGCCGCCGGACGGGTCATTCGCCTGCCATGAGTGCTGTGCGAAGTACGGGCTGATCGAGGACCCGCTTCCCAGTAGCTTCAAGGTCTTCGGACCACTTCTTCGCAGCCTAGAAGTCACCAACACACGGTCGTTTGCCCTCCCAACAGCCGTTCAGAACTACTTCGAAGGCGTCTCCGCCCGACCAGACGGCTCCTACGGCGAAGAAATCAAGCGCTTCCCTCTGTAAGTCCGGTCCCGTCACGTGTCCATCCTCACCTCAGCCTCCGCTAACCCATCCACCCAGTTCCAAGAACACAGGCTACGGCTACCAGAAGCCAGACTACCTGCGCACCCACGACGCAGAGCACAAGATCATCCTCTGCGCCCAATGCGGCCAGACATCCGGCGGCAAACGCCAAATGATCAAATGCGACTACTGCGACGCGTACTGGCATCTGGACTGCTGTGACCCACCCCTCGCTAACCCGCCTCCCGTTAACCAGGAATCCGCCATGCGGGACGCGTGGAAGTGTCCGCGTCACGTCGACAATGATTTCCGCTCCGGACTGCTGTATCAACAAGACGTCGAAGGCGACGACGACGTGGCAATGGGCGAGCCCGGAGCAAGGGTGCCGAGACGCGTTCGGAAACCGAAGAAGCCGGTTACGGTGGATCCGTTGTTCTCGCGCGGTATGCGAAATAATGGGCTCATTGAGGTTGCTAATGATCCGGATGATGAGACGGATGGAGAGGGGAATTATATTTTCGCTGAGGAGACGGCGCCGGGGAGTTCGAAGGTGTTTAGGGTACCCGAGAAGGGGATTATCCTGGATTTCATTACAAAGACGAAGCAGTAAGTACTGGGGTTGATTACGGGTTGAAGGATGGGGTTGCTGATATGTGCATAGACAACGCGAAGCTAGCAGACAGGCGCAGCGTGACGCCGCGCTCCTCGCTGCGGCGAGAGCTGCTAGTCTCAAGAAGATGACGGTACGGCCGATTGAGCAGCAGCAAGCGGCGCTTGAGCTAGTGCGGTTGGCGAGGAGGGAGCCTGAGGTTGGGTTAGGAGAGAAGACGGTGGAGGGGTTGGCGTTGAATCTTCTGGTGAGTCCGATTGTCAACTTTGAATTCAACCTATGGCCAGTGACTGATAGTAGCAGACCGAGGCACCCGAAGACGTCGTCAAAGGCTTCGTACAAGCCGAACATGGCCGGGGCGACGACGGCATCATCGAGCAGCTGCGGTTGTGGAGGAGCTTGATCGATAAGGCTCTAGCGGAGAAAGGCGATGTGCAGGCCCCCACCGCACAGAAAGACGGCGGTAACACTGGGAAGGAGAAGAGCGACCCGCTTTTGGTCTCGGACGACGATTCGGACGATGCAATGTCGGAGCTGAGTCGTGTTTCGTCGGAGAGTGCGAAAGGGTCCCCGCCACTCGTTTCCGATGATGAAGTTGAGGAGAAGAGTGAGAAGGGAGACGCGCTGCTGGTCTCGGACGATAAGGTTGAGGAGAAGAGTCATGATGATATGTTGGTCTCCGAGGACGACGATATGTTGGTTTCGAAGGACGAGAGTCATGGGGGCAAGAGTGAAGGGGTCTAGGCGATTCGCTGTCTGGTATGGTAGCTGGAGAATAGCGGGATGAGGGTTGGCTCTGCCCTGGGAAGAGTGGGATTAGGAGTGCGGCTGGCTGCTGCATTACGGACTTAGAAGGTAGAGAGGAGCTGAGTTTGTATTACTATCCTGGGTATTGGTATCCTGAAGGTGCATAGCGTGGTTCTTTCGTTTGGGTTTGGCGGGGGAAGGGGTGGTTGTGGGAGTGAGAAGTTGAATTGATTGCTGATTCGATGGTGCTCCTGTGCACCAGTGTCAATCGTTTAGGATTGCTATCGTGAAGTGTACCTAGGTGTAACTACCAGGTTTAGCTATCTCAATCCACTGGTAGGAGGATACATGCGAAGTGCATTGCTCCTAGATCTTTAGGTAAGATTTAGGTGAGGAAGGGGTAGCTGTATGAGAGGGTAGCTGTATGAGAAATTGAATGCAGAATGGATGACAATATGAATCAAAGCATCAGCTCAGTGAAGTCAAAAATAAGCTACCTCCCTTCCTATCCCCACCCCCTTAGTTCCCCGTCCCACCCGTTCCATCACGATTCACAACGCACCGTCACCTCCACATCCCCAACCACAGCACGATGATCACTCACCCTCACGCCATCATCCTTCTCAAACAAATTCGGCAAGACCGCATACCCCTTCGCCCTCCCCACCTTACTCACAAACACAAAGTCAATCCTCTTCTTCCCCTCGCCATCGCCATCCCCATCAAACCCCGTCCACGTCTCCTTCTCGCCATATCTCCACCACGGATTAGTCACCCTCCAGACATCCGCAAGCACCTCTCCCTTAACAATCTCCTTGTAAGGCTCTTCATTCTCCCGACTATTCAAATCGCCCGCCACAAACACGAAAAATAAACCTCCTGACCTCCGCATTTCGCGCACCATCTCATTCACCATCTCCGCGCTCTTCCTCCGCGCCACGGCGCCTTGGTCGTCGAAATGCGTACACATGGCACACACCTTCAATTTCGTCTTGACATGCTGGAACACGCCTTTCGTTACGATCCGAGGACTCGCGGCATCCCAGCCAATACTCCCAGCCTTCTCAGGCGTCTCGCTCAACCACACCGTGTCCTGACTCAGAAGCCGCCACGAGTCTCTTCGGTAGAGAATGGGGTTGAATTCCGAAATAGGGTCGTTAGGGTCGCCAGGGTCGCTGCGGGCGCGGCCGATAAATGCCCATTCCCTTTCCCCGTCAAACGCGGGGGATGGCCCGTTCAGATCTTTCAGGATATCCGTGAGCTGTTTTCTGTACACTTCCTGCAGACAGATGAAGGCTTCGGCGTTGTGCTGCGTGTAATGGTGGAGCGCTGTGGTTAGCAGCGGGCGGCGCTCGTACCAGCGGTGTTCGGGGAGTTTGGGGGACTCGTTTGCGAAGCGGATGTTGTGCGTGATGAGGCGGATTGGGACCACAGTCTCTGTGGTGGTGGCATCGGTCTGGGTCTCGGGACGCGTAGGGTGGGATTTGAGCTGTGGTGGATTGTTCCACCGCTGGGGGGGTTGGATGGCGCCGTTGGACTCCTGCGGGTTCTCCTTGGGGCGCCACCAATTTGAGGATGCACTTCCGCGGCGAGCTTCGTTGGGGAGAGGAGAACCGGAAGACATGGTGTTGAGTGAATGTGGTGTTATTGTGTATATAAAACGAATGAGTTGGAAAGTCGTGGAGTTGTTGGAAATGAGATACTGAGATAGATGGTTGGTTGGTTTTGAGAAGTGCATTGTGTTGATCAGGGACGAAGGGAAATTTATGTATGCGTTTGGGAGGGTTGCAGTTGCCTGTGTTACGGGTGAGGAAGGGGCCCTTCCGGTGCGGTGTTTAGGCACGTGGGATACGACGAGTTTCCTGCAGGAGCGATGGGCATTGGATCGATCGGCCCCACTAACAGAACGAGACAGCAGCAGCGTAAAAAATGCACCCACACACTTCCTGTATACTACTATGCTAGACCGGATATACGGCGCCTGAATATCCATTCGCTTTCAGCCAACCTCATCAGATCTTGACTTTCCAAACCCGTACCCCTCATACGCAAAGAACGCCCAACACATCTTGCCCCTTTCTCTACAAATCTGTACAAAAACCCTCATTCAACCATACCCCTTCCCCTCTTTCTACCCCATCAATTCCCCCTCAACCTCTCCTCCACCTTCGCCCTATGTCCCTTATTCTCCAAATGGATCAAAAAGTTCTCCAGCGTATTCCCAGGCCCAACCGTATACATCTTCCCCGGACAATCTCTGCATCTCATCCGAGGCAAATACTGTGCTCTGTGGTTCGGTGGCAGGGGTGAATTGGCCGGAAACTGGTTTGCGGGGATCGATTTGTCGGTTGTGGTGTCGACGATGGAGTATCGCATTGATGGCTCGAAGAGGTCGTTCGGGTAGCGTTTCTGGAGATCGGTGCAGGCGGTGAGGAGCCAGGTTGGTGGGGGAGCCTAGGGGGGTGTGAGATTGGAGTAAAGTCAGGATGAGGGGATTAAAGGAAGGGGGCCGGTGTGGAGGAGGTTACAATAGAGTGTTTACAGAACGGTGGCCACGTCCAGTAGACGGATGTCATGGATAGAGGAATGAGGTAGAGAAGAGTATGGGAAGAGACCAGAGGAGAGTATGGGGAAGACCAGAGGAGAATATGGGAAGAGACCAGAGGATAGTAGGGGAAAGGGACCAGAGGAGTTATGAAAAAGGAGACCTGTATCCTCGACGTACCGGAGGTGTGCCAGGCTGGGGAAAGGTGGTATCCACACGTCCATCCGGATAATAATTCCACTGCTGCTGTGACTGGGACGGTGTTTGCGACTGTGAAAGCGGGCTAGGAGAGGGCTGTGGTTTAGGAGAGGCTTCCGTCAAGCCTGCAGTATTCCCTCTGTTCATGAGTGCAGGTGAGGGAGGTGGGGGCATAGAGCCTGCGCTAGGTGTAGGCCGTGACTGTGGCGTAGGCGCTCTGGCGAACGCTCGCGGGTTCCGTTGGAACTCTCGCAGCCTCATTGGAGATATGCGGAGTTTGACGATGAGACTGGTGGGTTCGGGAACGCTCTCCTCGCGGACCTCGTGCCTAAGAGATCGTGATGAGGAGCGAACTTCCTGCTGATACATCGACACCTCGGGGGTAGCCGACCTTCCAAGGGCTGATCTCATGGCAGCTTGTGCCACAGTTGCCGCGCCGCGCATGCCCCTAGTTCGAGCGGTGCCACTCTGAAGCATCGAAGGAGCCGGCGATTCTGGTGCAGAGACGTCACTATCAGACTCCTCACTATCATCGTCCCCAAGACGACCCTGTCGGCCGCCGGACTTCTTCGACCGCGTGACCTTGAAGATATGGCTCTCCTCGATGGTTTCTGCAGCCCCCGGTATCACGCTGGACACGATCAGGGTGCGGACGGTGCGCTGTCGGTCTTTCAAATCTGGCAGTGCCGGGCCTCCTCTTCGGTTCACAGAGCGCTTCTGTCTCCGTTGTTCTCGCATTATAGACAGCTCCGTTCTTTCCAAGTCGGCTTCGCTGAGCGCGTAGAGATATGGCTGATAATCCTTTGCGGACTGCATCGGCCGGAAGACCGAGGGAAGCGGTGACGGAAGAAAGTTATCCCTCACGTCGGCATCTTCAACAGGCCTGCCATCGAAGGGGTGGCCAGTGATGTATAGACTCTTGGTAAACATCTGGCACTGCTCGCGAATTGAGTGCGCAATGGCAGTTGTAAATTCGCCCGATAAGGATAGATCGCACGCCATCTGCCTGGCGAACTCCTCGGGTGAGTTCAAGGGGTTATTCAATTCCCACTCGAACTGGTCAACCAGTGCGTGTTGTCCAATGGTAATGTTGAGCTTAATGAGGATACGCATCTCGTCGTTCTTGTAGGCCGTGTAGGGCAAATGGGGATCCAGGGGCTCCTCCTCCAGAGATGCGTGCGGATAGTAATCTTGAATTTGTTCGTTGATTTCGCGGTGTATATATTGCGCCACATGGCCTCTCAGTTCCGGGGGAAGGCGGAAATCCTCAACCATATTCTCGGCAAACACAGCGGTGTCCGTTATGCGGTCGTGCAGGTTCCAGGTCAAAGTATCCCTCAGTTTGATCTTTTCCAGCTCAATGTCGAGCCGCAATGGCACCAGCTCCTCTATTTGATCCGCCTGTGCCAACAGCTTCTCCCGTGGAACGCGCGGATAGGGGCGAGATCTCCGGTTACCAGGGCGCTTGGCTTGCTGTGGGTATTGCAATCTTGAGCCTTTCATGTCCGTGAGTCCATTGCCGTAGCCCAGGTAGCCGTAGCCGAACACAGCAGCAGGGTTCTGCTGCCGCCGAAGAGTATACCATTCCCGGAACAAGCGCGAATCTTCATTGAGCTCATCGATGATTTCCACACTCTGTTGGTCCCGCTCAAGCAATGCTATTGTGGCCAGCTGATCCCGATTGATGTATCTTTGCAGCAGGTAGTTCTTCGAGGCGGCGCCCTGGTCTCGCGAGACTTGCTCCTCCGGAGATGGCGACGACCGTCGAGACCCAGACCGAGACCGCTTGTGTCCACGAGGCGCTGACATATTGTCCCCGAACGCAGAAGGTGACGCCGTTCCGGGCTGGCCAGAGGGACCGGCTTGAGCACCCTGACCGACATCTATTCCTGAGGCTGCTAACATGGCTTTCGCCTTCTGTTTCCCATCGCGTATTATGGTGTCGTCGCCGCTGTGCCCATCGACGTGTGAGGGGTTCTGGGGATGCTGGGCTGCGCCTCGACCGTTTACTCCGTTAGACAATGGGGAGGGAGCGGCGGGATGATGCGGAGACTCGTGTGGCCATGACGCGGCCAGGTCGGGCGTCGGAGCAGGCGCGATAGGGGAGGGCATGGATGTAAGGAGCACTTGCTGTGCACACTAAAGGGTGCGACTTCGAGCTGATGCAACGTCAGTCCCCGAGTGTGCGTCTATTGTTTGCGGAGCTGTCGAGGGGAGGATGATGCGACCGCGACTATCAACAACCCGGCCCCGGACAGGGGCGACGACAGCGAAGAAGCGCGACAACGACACCAGCGCTGTCGCAAACAAGCCGTCACGCAGGTGCTTCCACTGGAGAAGTACATACCAAGCTGCGCGTTCATCAATGATCCAGAGCCACAGGCCGGCCGGTTACGAGTCGCCCAGCGTACGCGGTAGTACAGGCAAAGGAGTGGGCAGAAGCGCGCGCTGAGTTCGGGGCTGAGAGTTCGCAGGGCGACGTGACAGGTCGTAAGGATAGCTGGGCAGCGGAAACCTTGGAGTCGGGCAGCGTGACGGCGGAGCGGAATAATGGTCCCCAGAAGCGGGCTCCTTGTCCTGTCGCGGCGGAGCATGGAATCAAGTCCCACGGAGCGGTGCAGCCCGGGGAGTCTTGGCGCGGTCTCGTAAGCTCACGTGATGTTTGATTCACCACGACGAGAAAGAGCGCGGACGGAAATCTTGAGAGCCCATTTCATATTAAGAGTTGTATTTCATCATGACGCTTGCAAGGAGAACAACCAGTACATGTGCCTGGCCGAGCATCAACAGTCTTCAAAAAGCAGGCCTGACGCCGCATGCTGGTGAACGAAAAGAACGCTGGAAATATGAACGAGGAGGAGCTCACGAGGTCCCGGTCACCCCACGGCGGTACGCTGAATTTCAACGGCACGCTAGATCCAGGCTGTATACCAGCAATGGCCGCTGGAAATCCCGAGGCACCAGAGCAGCAGTACCAGGTGTGAGGGGAAGCTCCTTGACGAGCAGACTAGGTTGATGTCCGGACGACAGATCAGAGCAATGAGTCGAGTCGCGTAAACACGCTCAAGCAAGCTGCCACCACCTGTGAGACACTGTTAGTACCTGGACATGTCAATATTACCCAGACACATACCTCGAGCTGTAGCTCCTTATCCTTGTTCTTGTTGATCTCCTCATTGACCACCTGGCTCAAGTTGGCCCCAACGCCTTGCGAGCCGCCTGCACGCCTGGCAAATGGCCATTGCGAGTACTCCGCAAGCAGTTCGTCCACCTGTGCGAATGCACGTTCCCTTGCCTCGTGTCCCAGTGTCGTCAACGCGTTCTCCAACACATTGGCAGCATAGGCAGCGCAGACCATGGTGATGGTGCGTAGGTACCGGAACTCCATCTCCTCTGGGAGAAACTGGCTCGGGGCAAGGACCACTGTGCGGCTGGTGAGGACGTTCCGTACGCGTTTCCGTATCTCCTCCTTTGCGCCTCCGTCTGCAACAGGATGTGTGGCCATGTCGAACAACAGGAAGTTCTTCTTCTCTGTGCGCAGAATGCCCTTATCCACCAGCCCTTTACACAGCCGTTCCCGCACCTGCTTCAACTGGTAGCCAATCTTCATAAGGTTCCACGTCTCGCCTAGATGGTTCAGTCAGCCCATACATGCGTTCCGCCCGCAAGGGAGACGAACCGCTGAGGAGGTCAATCCACGAATTGACGCTCATCTTCTCACTCGACTTCATCATCTTCAGTGTCTCGTCCAGCAGGACCTCCCCGGTCATAGTGTCGTCAATGACCTCGATGTTGCGGTCTGCAAGCGGGAATCGTCGCCGTGATGGGTCCTTCTGCATGCTTATGCGGCCTCTGAATGCCAGCTCAATGACGATACACCCGCGCAGTGCATAGGAGATGTTATCATTCCAAAACGACAGATACCCCTGGCATAGAATCAGTCACGGCTCTGAGAGTCCCTATTGCGTGGCCCACCTGCTTGTCCTTCAAGCCCATGAGGATTATCTCCTCCATGAGGGTCAACTTCGGCTGCCTGCTCCTCTCGGCGCTCTCGCTGATGTCTCTGGGGTCGAATGCAATCTTGTGACCGCTCTCTGTATTCTCGTATGAGGTCTCCGGTGCGCGATCATCTGGTCGCCTGGGAGCCGGCGAGCTGACGCGGCCGCCCTCTTCCTCGCCATTGTTCGCGCCTGCGCCAGCACCTCTTCGGCGCGTCAGACCAGAAGTCGTCGAGGCCATAATCGGTATGCGTAGTGGTGGGAGTGGTGTGTATCGAGGGCTTTGTTGAAATTATGGGAGGCTCTCCTCACCAGGAGCAGGGGTCGGCGAGGGCTAGAGGCGCATGCGCGGGGGCGTAGTGTTGATTGGGAACACGGCGATATCGGGGGTCGTTATTGACTTGAAGGTCGGCGGTAAGGATATGGAAGACAGCTATCGGTTTTCTGCTCGTCCTGGTGTTGTTAAACGTGGGACAGTTCTACCAGTGAGGTAAGAGGAGGTTGCAGCTGCGACTCGCTTGGCGCGCCGCTTTTTTGGGAACCAGCAAGGCGTCAAAGCTCACATAAAGGCATAGTTTCGTGAGAGACGGAGGAGAGCACCGTTGTCTTGACAAAGAGTACATGAAGCGCCATTTCTGGCAAGTGGTTTTACAAGTAGGGGATTTAATATGAAACGTCGGAGTACCGACTACCCAATCCCGCCACATCCATACAGCTTGCAACCTCACATTCAATCCCTCAGTGCGCTTGATTGTGTTAGTTCGACGATTTGCGACAGGTTGTTAGAGAGGGCTTACCATCAGGCTGGGCCATGATGTAGTCCACCGCTTGCTTGACTGATATCAAATTAGCGAATCGCTCCGTCTCTGGCTCAATCGATAACCATACCGCTCACGATGGCGTCCGCCTCCTTATCCGGGATCTCGATGCTGAACTCCTGCGCCGGTGTCAGAACTATTCGATGGGTACCTAGGCTCAGGATATACCTCTTCAATGGCCATAACCACCTCAACGGTATCCAGGCTGTCCAATCCAAGGTCGTTGACGAAGTGGGATTCGGGGTTCAGCTAGTAGAGTAAGCAATTGAAACGCGATATGGCATATGGCGCAAGGCGTACCTTGGAGAGATCCTGGACCTGTGGCTTTGTTAGCATTCAATATACACAATCCCAGGTCAATCCTTGCCTTGTCGAAGTTCTTCAGAAGGTCCATTATCCTGCCGACGACCTCGTCTCTTGAGAGGCCTGCAGACGCCGAATAACACCGCACAGCCTGGAAGCGGACAGCGGGAGCAGCCTGCTGGATCTGGAAAAGGGAGCCACGGGCGGCGGGACGCGCAATTGGGGTGGCGCACCGAGGCGCGGCGCGGACAATCTGCCTGGCAGACCTGAGGAGAGCTGTGCGGAACATTGTGGAGGGAGTGTGGGTGGGAGGACGCGCGGGATGGTTGTGTGGAGCGATGTGATTTCTGATGATGCTCATGAGTTGAAAGCTTCGGTCCGCCTCAGAGCTGTCTTAGTCAGCAGGCTTGGACGTCCAGACGAGGTCCGTTTTGTGGTGTGCCAGGTAAACAGGAACAGAGTTATTCACGGTGGATATAGTCTGGGGTTCTATTTAAGGCTTCAATGAGTTCGTATAACCAGAATACAAACTGTATGATTTGGTTGGAGGCTTTGCCATAATATACTTCCAATTACTGCTTTCCAAGGTTCTGTGTTAACGAATTCCAGATGTCAAGATCAGGAAACATGTCTAGGAAAACTACATAACAAGAGCAAAACTTGAAGACCCGTCCAACAAGCTGTTGATGTCAAAACACTCCTCGTGATATGTCTATGTACACTATTTCGCCTCTTTCAACATGACCACAAGCTCCCATCTCCAGTTCTGACGTCGTCCCCACCCCAACCAATCAGCGCCCGTTCCAACCAGCTTACCAGTCACGTGCACTGCAGCGGTCATCGCAACCGAAGCTCAACCTCAACGACGCAACAACCCCAACCCACCACCTACCGGTCCACCCACGCCCCTGCGACCCATCCAGCGCGCACAATGGCCAGCACCTCGCCATTGACCATGCTGGCGCGCGGCCGCCCCGCCGCAACCCTCCTGCGACACGCCCAATTCCCTCTCTACCGCCCCTCACCCGCCACCGCCCTCTTCTCTACCACATCCTTCCGCGCCGCGACTCCCGCCGGTCCTCCTCCCCCCGGCTTCCGGTTACCGCGGCCGAAGCGCTGGGACGAGCAGGGCAGTGCGTTGGACAAGGCTGCGCACTATTTCCTGCTGTTGGAGATGTTCCGCGGCATGTATGTGTTGATGGAGCAGTATTTTCGGCCACCGTGAGTGTTCACCTTCCAGTGAAACAATTGGAGCACCGGAGAGCTGATCTGGTGATAGTTACACTATCTTCTATCCTTTCGAAAAGGGCCCCATCTCCCCCCGCTTCCGTGGTGAACACGCCCTGCGGAGATACCCGACGGGCGAGGAACGCTGCATTGCTTGCAAGCTGTGTGAGGCCATCTGCCCGGCGCAGGCTATCACGATCGAGGCTGAGGAGCGCGAGGATGGAAGCAGGAGGACTACTCGCTATGATATCGATATGACGAAGTGCATCTACTGTGGCTTGTGCCAGGAGAGCTGCCCCGTTGATGCTATCGTGGAGAGTGAGTGATCAAGCAGACTCTTGTATGTTGTTTCTGGATACTGACATTTGTAGGCCCCAACGCGGAGTACGCAATGGAGACCAGGGAGGAGCTTCTGTACAACAAGGAGAAGTTGCTGGCTAATGGTGACAAGTGGGAGCCGGAGATTGCGGCCTGCGCTCGCGCGGACGCACCTTATCGGTAGAGGATTCAAAACGGTAAGAGAGGGCGAGTAGTTTGTATATACTAGATTGGCGTGGGTGGCTGTAGCAACACAATCATGATTTCCTTTGTGGGTTGGCTTAGGAGCATGAATGCGGATCTTATGTTCTGCAAAGAAGAGTAGATTAGAATTGATTCCATGTTATACATACTGCAGCACTGATTGGACACAATGAATATATACGTTGGTCTGAAGAAAGGGGATGTGATGGGAAATGCAAGGGGAATCATTCGTCGACAGCTATCAACAAAACTCTGAGATATCCAGGCGTAGCCCTTCTTTTAGATAGCACAATATAACTCGCACTTAACAATTGACAACGCCAAGGCACCACCACAATGCAACCAAAAAGCACACCTCAACTCCCCTGGGAATCATGCACTACACTAACCCCTCTCACCGTGCCTTAAACGTCCCCTCAAAACCCGGCCTCTTAGGTTTCTTCCCGGGCTTTCCACCCTTCTTCTTCCCCTTCTGCCCCTTCTCCTCTTTCCGCTTCTTCAAATTCGCCTCCCGCTTCTTCTGCTTCATCACCTTACCCTTCTGCACACCCGTTAACCGATCCTTCCACTCCTGTTTACTCTTCGCCTTCTGCTTCTCCTGCCTCTTCACGCTCTTGCGTAGCAATGCGGGGTCATCGTGGACTTTCTCGCCTTGAGCACGTTTCTTGGCTGCGAGCCAGAGGTCCTTTTCTTCAATGTCTTTCCGCTTCTCTTCGTCCAGAGCGCTGATTCGCGCTTTCTTCTTCTCGGCTGCCGCGAGTGCGGTCTTAGGGTCGGATTTACCCTTCTTCTTTCGCGATTCCATGAGGCCGCTGAGACGAGTGTCTAATTGCTGGCCGTCTTCCCATGCGACTTTTCCGAAGGCAAGATTGGGTTCGCTCTCAGGCGAGGAACGGAGAGAGAAGACGGATGGTGAGCCTGATGCGCCGCGTATCCGGGCAAGCTGCTCCTCGGCTTTCAGGCGCTCTTCGTCGTCCTTTGCGAGTTCACGGTTTGCTTTTCTGGCGGCTTTGCGCTCGGCCTCTTTTTTCCGTCGGGCTTCAATGAGTTCAGCGCGGTTTCTGGCGGGTCGGCCGTCAGGACCGTCGGCTTTTCTGGCGGCGCGGAGGGCTTCCAATTTTGCTGTTAGGCGGGCTCGGTATTCGTTGTGTTTGGTGGGGTCGTATTTGAATGGCTTGTTTTCTTTTGCTTTCTCTTTCTCCTCTGATGCAGGTGGTGCTGATGACTTCGAGGAGGCTTCAGACACTGCAGACGTTGTTGAGGCGTTTGATTGAGCAGATGATGGCGTGGCAGTTGCAGGTACATCCACGAGACCGCCAACATCGACGGCATCCATGTCGTTCTCAGCGTGCGCCTCATCATCACCATCTGACTCGGCCTCCTGTTCACCCTCGCTCTCCTCTTGTGCCTTTTCTGGCGCTCCTAACGTGTCCTTGAACTGCTTTTGCAGATCGACCTTGCTCTTCTGATTTTGTTGTTTTTGCGCGAGCTTCTCCTTTTTCTTCTCCGCCTTCTGCTTCCTCTTCTCCGCTCGTGCCTGTGCCTTCTCCTCCGGTGTTTTGGCCTGATTAGCAGCTGGCTGCTTGGTCTCACTCGTCGGCGTATCCTTCTCCTTCTCCGTCTTCTGCTTCTTTGTCTTGCTCACAGGGGTCTTAAGGCCTTCCCGGGGCTTCTCCTTCTCGATGTCCATGTCAATATCAGACGAGTCGTTCTCCTCGGCCTCCTGCTCGAGCTCGCGTTTCCGCTTCCGCGCATTCTCGTCCATGACATCTTTGGCAGACTTGTGCGATGCGGGATCCAGCTTTGCCCTCTTCGCAGCTTGTCGCTCCTCTCTGCTCTGCTTCTTCGTCTTTTGCCATTGCGTCTATAAGGCGGCGTCAGTCGGGTCCGGCACAGTTGCAGCGGGATGGCGCACGCTTGTAATACTCTCGTCCTTGCCGTAGTATTCCTTTGCGGGGATCAAAGACATCAATCCCTCGAATGCGCGAGCATGGCTTTTCAAACGTGTCTAGGGAAGTGGTAAGCGGCGGACACACGTGCGGGGGCGGCTCTGCTGCGAACCTCGAGATCTTCCGCCATCGCTGCCGCTGCGTTGATAGAAACGTCGTTTGCGTAATTCACAGAAGCCGGACCCGCTGACAGAAAGTGTAACAATGTACGTCGCTTACAAGCTGAGGCTGCCGACTGTGGTGTGGTCTCGAAGCGACTCTGCGTGGTAAAATTCCGGAGAGCCAAGATTTCGACCCACATTGGAAGGGTCCACGCGCTCCAACCACCGCTTGCACCGCCTCATCAGCCTCACCTCACTTCGTAACCAAGGAATCATCAACGATGCCTAACTTGCTGCAGCTTTTCACTAGATCTGCCGCCGTCGGCCTGCTACATGTAACCTCCTTGTCCTACAGCTTACTTTTCTATCCTCCTCTATGGCCGTAGAAGCAAAGTCGCTCTCCTCCATCACCGCTTTGGCATCTAACCCGCCCGCTTACCCCAGAAACCCTACTCACGTGAGACATGACCCGGTAGTTTTATATATCGCTCGAGTACCTGGGAGCAAAGGTAAAACATCAAGCACAAAGTGTTGTCTTTTCACCAGTACTTACTATTATTTAGATGTATTCCTCACTCCGATCAAGCCACGCGAGAAAGTAGTCACAGCGGAAGACATCCAAAGCTCCCTATACTACCTACATGTAAACCAGCCGGAGGACGTGCGCTTACTTACACCACCTGGGTCTGAAGACTCCTCAGAACCTCCTCCCTATCCCGACCATCCACCTGTTCCATCAATACCGAGAAAAGCAGTCCCGACACCAAACCCCTCATCAAATGCACCGCTTCGAAGGAAACCCGTCCCCAGTCCGACAGGATCCGGGTTTCCGTACAGGCAAGAAACTGAAGCTTCAAGTTATTACCAAGCAAGCAGTAGCAACCAAGGATACAAACGTGCCCCAGAGCCCCCGCTATACTCAAGTCTAGCTATTCCGGAATCAGAAGACATACTCCCGCCATTACCTAGGAGACCGACTGGAACCCCAACCCCAACCGGAACCACTTTGACGCTCATACGTCGCGATCCGGCCTCCAACGCACAGTGGAACGTGGCGACCATTGATGACCCTCCTGTGTACGATGTATCCTCCGCGGCCCTCCATGACCGGAGCCCAAAGAAGAAGCATGCCTCACCGGTATACATAGACATAACGAATCCCGGCTATTCCAAGTTCTTGCACAACGTGGAACGGCCAGCTCTCGTCTCCCGCCACGGAAGCGACCTCTCCGTAAAATCACACACGACAACGTCAACCTCGAATCTCACAACTAAGGGTGCGACACCCCCTTTCGCCCCGTCTCCTCAGCCATTCGATGGAGAAGATGACGCGCCCCATGACACCGTCTTCCGCCGTCGACTATGGATGGAATCCTCGAAACAACCTGCTGTGTCTTTCGGCCACAAGCGGGGCAGTTCCTACGAAGGCAGTATCACCCCACAGGACAGAAGAGCTCTCAGCGAAGCCACGGCGTCTGACTCTCGCCCGTCTTCCATGCATCTGAGTGAGGACCCTGGTTTCAAACAGTCCAGTTTCCGTGGCTACGTGTTCAAGAGCCCTTGGAACGGACGATGTGAGTTCGTCACTGGCGCCGCTGGAGGCTCGTTGAAGGTACATTTCTATATCCCGTAATCGTTCTACCTGGCTAAAACCCGACAGTGCCGCCACATAATCCCCACCCTGGGCAGCCTCGTCAACTCCCCTCCCACAGCGGTCCAAATCAGCGAACTCAGGTTCAACCTCCCCAGCAGCACCAAACCCGCCTCATCGACAAGCGAGGATGCCTCCAAACGATCGATACTCCACCGATCCCGGCATAGTCGGAACGATTCAGTCTCGGAAATGGATCTCTCGTTAGGGCAGGAGTATGCGGGTGGTGGGTTTGGAGGAAAGCAGGCTAAGCTTGGGAAACTGATTATCGAGGATGAGGGGCTCAAGATGGTGGATCTGCTGGTTGCGGCGAATATGGCGCTTTGGTGGAGGGCGTATGAAAGGGTGGATGCTGGGGGGAGGTCGAGAGGGGATAGGGCGACGATTTAGGCGTTGTGAGGTTGGTCCCTTTGCTCACTTTTGGTGTTTTTTGTTTGTAGCGGCATTAACCTGGATGGTTGCCGTTCTACCTGACGTGTTTGGGTGCACAGTGTCAATAACTGGGGTTCATTCTATCCGGGTGTATATATGGTGTTGAGGCTGGGAACAATATCCATCATCACGACTGACGCTGCTTACCACCATCCGTATAGTACATTGCGAACCTTATACGACCATCTATCAATCAATCCGCCCTCAATTATTTCACGGATACCTCCATCCCGATTCCGTCCCGCCACTACGGCCCAGATCCGAAGTGCGGGGTTGTGGGGAACGCTCTACCGAAGCCCTAGAACCCCAATGTAAACAATCATAGTCAACCATCCTGCACTACAACTACAAACTCGAGTCATGTCAGTACTACAAAACGGACCATCTACAGCCGGGCCAAGAAGCCGTTACTTATGGCGCAATATGATGCTCGGTTGTCTGACAGGTGCTCTTCATGCTGTTTCGGGCTTACGAGTCGTGTTGACCTGCCCTACGCCCTGAGCTACGCCCTGGGCGGGGATCCATGGTTGTTACGCCTCTTAGCTAACGCATAATGTTTCCCGCTGATGGTGGGGGAAGAAGGGGGGTGTATATACATACCGTCTTAGACTGTGAGATTGTGTTGAGCTTGCTGTCCACTTTAAACTTTGGTTTTCGCTATCGATTCACCGTACTGATATTCATACACCATGGGTCTCAAGCCGACTAAAGACACCATGCTCGCGCAGCAGTAAGCACTCAACTCCACGCCCTAGGCTAGGATAGCGATCCGACAACATCAACCTAACACACCCAGATACGACCCCCGCGACAACAAACTCCACCTAAACACCATCCCCATCCCCTCCCCACGCCCCCACGAACTCCTCGTCAAAATCGCCTGCGCCTCCCTCTGCCACTCCGACGTCATGCTCTTCGAGCCCAACGACCAGGGGCTCATCCTCGGCGACCAAAAACCCGTAACCATAGGCCACGAAGCCACGGGCTACGTCGTAGAGCCCGGGTCTGGAGAAACGGCGCAGAAGTTCAAGCAGGGAGATCCCGTTGGGTTTATTTGCGCGGTGGAGTGCTGTTTTGAGTGTAAGCCGTGTAGAGAGGTGCATAATGCGTGGTGTGTGACGGGGAAGACGCAGATGCAGGGGTTTAGTCGGGATGGGTATTTTCAGGAGTATGTGGTTGTGGATGCGAGGGAGGCTATGGTGTTGCCGGAGAGTTGTACGTCTTTTTTGGTTCGTGGGGGTGTGGAAAGGATATGGGTCGCTGACTGTAGACAGTGGACCCGAAGAGCGCTGCGCCGCTGTTCTGCGCCGGTGTGACGGCTTTTCATGGCGTGGAGGACTGCGGTCTGAAGCCTGGACAGTGGATGGCAATCGTCGGTTGCGGAGGTCTAGGGCATCTGGGTATCCAATATGCAAAGTACGTCCATCTCCTATTCCGATCCGCATAGACTGACCGCACTCAGAGCAATGGGCCTGAAAGTCATCGGTCTCGACATCGCCGACCAAGCCCTCGAAGAAGCAAGAAACTGTGGCGCAGACCACGTGTTCAACTCCAAGACGGACGCCGACTGGCAGAAGAAAGTCGTTGAGATAACCGGGGGAGGTGTCGACGCAGCGGTGAATTTCACAGCGTCGAAGAAGTCTTATGACGACTGTCCGGCGATCATCAGGCCCGGTCAGGGTATCTTGATGGTGGTTGGGATTCCCCAGCAGCCGCTCCAGTTTACTGCTTTCGATCTTGCATTGAACCGGTTCAAGGTGATGGGGTCGAATAACGGCAGTAAGTGTCAAGTGATGAAGGATTGAAGGAAGGATGTTCTGCTAACAGTGCTCAGCTTGCAACAATATGAGACCTGCGATTGAGTTCAGTGCGAAGCATAACATTAAGCCTCATCTTACGACTTATAAGCTTGAGGAAGTTCCGAAGATGATCGAGCTGATGGTAAGTATGGTAAGCCTAGGCTGCAATGCGTGCTAACATTTTTGCAGACTTCACACAAAGCACAAGGCAGGATGGGTGTGGTATTCGAGTGATAGTGAAGAAGGATAGTACTCGGAGGACGGGGAACATCTCAGAATAATAACACAAGCACAATCAACGATATATTTCCAAATAATGACGACGCAGATGAGCTTACTGTGAATATGTTGTAGGAATGATGGAGTGACTTCCACGCATTTCAGAGATGGTTCCAAGGTTCTGCAAAAATCGGGTTAGCGTCGCACGTGCTGACGCGTTGAGCCCAGAGCCGACCCGCGTCTCGCTCTGTTTGGGGAGGCGTCACATCGCCACTCGGACCTGGAGCTTGCGACACCCCACCTTCTCTCATGATACCCAAATGCACCCTCGCAAAACAGTGATCTTTATATGTGTCTGATCATGCACCGTCCGAAGCCGGTCTCCATCGGAGATCAGGGTACACCCGCACCCAAACCTACACGCCTGTACGGAGGCACACCTCAGTCCGCTGATCGACTTCACAAACCCTTTAGATGCCCCGGATCCGCCACATCTACGCGCGCATCAGAAAAACCGGCACGAAAGAGACGGAAGGTCAACTATGCCGGCGCAGATGGAGACGCTCCAGAGGAAGGCGACAAGGCGTATTCGAACGAGGAGAGACTGGCACTTGCCACACGGGATGTCAACCGCTTCCCTGTGTTCAAGCCGAAAGACAAGAAGACAGCATTCAAGAAGAAGTTCGCAGTGCCTCTCATTGATAAGCAAGCTGGGAGCTACAACCATTTCCGGCCAGCACCGCTCTTGGGCATGAGGCTGGGAAGGGTGTTTGTGGCACGACCACTGCACGATCCTAGCGGGGAGTTTGCGATTGTCCTTTACGACCCTACGATTGATGATAAGCCTGTACCAAAGGAAGAGGCTGTTTCGCATTTGAGCCAAGAAGAAACGAAGACACTGGATGTGCCTGTGGTGCATAAGAGTCTTGCGGATATCCTAGGATTGAAGAAGAAGGTCGAAGAGCGGCCACGGGTTCCGGTCGTGATCGACCCACGATTAGCAAAAGTCTTGCGGCCGCATCAAGTCGAGGGTGTGAAATTCTTGTACAGATGTACGACGGGGTTGATTGACGAAAAGGCGAATGGTTGCATCATGGCCGACGAGATGGGTTTGGGCAAGACCGTAAGTCCAGACTTCTGCTCGAGTAATTCAACCCTGACCAATGCAGCTACAATGTATAACCCTGATGTGGACACTGCTCAAACAGTCTCCTGAAGCTGGCAAGTCAACCATACAAAAGTGTGTGATTGCTTGCCCTTCCAGTCTCGTACGGAACTGGGCCAATGAACTGGTCAAATGGCTAGGACAGGACGCAGTCAACCCTTTTGCCATTGATGGCAAGGCGTCAAAGGAAGAACTTATCCAACAAATACGGCAATGGTCCATCGCATCTGGTCGTAGCGTTGTTCGTCCGGTCCTGATTGTCTCGTACGAAACGCTGCGTCTCAACGTAGGCGAATTTGGGAATACTCCGATCGGACTCCTGCTTTGCGACGAGGGTCACAGGCTCAAAAATGGCGAAAGCCAAACTTTTACCGCCCTCAACGGCCTGAACGTACAGAGAAGAGTCATTTTATCAGGCACACCCATCCAGAACGATCTCTCCGAATATTTCGCTTTGCTGAACTTTGCGAACCCGAACTATCTCGGCACGCGCATGGAATTCCGCAAACGCTTCGAGATCCCCATTCTCCGAGGGCGTGATGCTAACGGCACCGAAGCCGATCAAAAGAGAGGGAACGAGGCTCTTGCGGAACTGCTGACATTGGTCAACAAGTTCATCATCCGGAGAACGAACGACATTCTGTCGAAATATCTTCCGGTGAAGTACGAGCACGTCGTCTTCTGCAACCTTTCGCCATTCCAGAAAGGCCTATACGACCACTTCATCCAGTCACCAGAAATCAAGAGCTTGCTTCGCGGAAAGGGATCCCAGCCTCTCAAGGCTATCGGCATGCTCAAGAAACTGTGTAACCACCCCGACCTCCTGGATCTCCCGTCAGACCTTCCAGGATGTGAGAACATCCTACCGGAAGACTTCGTTCCCAAGGACGCCCGTGGTCGAGATCGCGAGGTCAAGGTCTGGTATTCCGGAAAAATGCTGGTCTTGGATCGCATGCTTGCTCGCATACGAGCAGATACAAATGACAAGATCGTCCTCATCTCTAACTACACGCAGACCTTGGATGTCTTTGCTCAACTTTGCCGTGCCCGGAGTTACGGTTGTTTACGACTCGACGGCACAATGAATGTCAGTAAACGTCAGAAGCTTGTGGACAAGTTCAATGATCCAGAAGGACCGGAGTTTGTGTTCTTGCTGTCTTCCAAAGCCGGTGGGTGCGGTCTCAACCTCATCGGCGCCAACCGCTTGGTGCTATTCGACCCTGATTGGAATCCGGCGGCCGACCAGCAGGCACTCGCTCGAGTGTGGCGTGACGGCCAGAAGAAAGACTGTTTCGTTTACCGGTTCATCGCGACTGGCACTATCGAGGAGAAGATCTTCCAGCGCCAATCTCATAAACAGTCCCTTTCTTCATGTGTGGTTGACTCTGCCGAAGACGTAGAGCGCCATTTCAGCTTGGATTCTCTTCGCGAGCTGTTCCAGTTCAGAGACAAAACTACGAGTGATACACACGATACCTTCAAGTGCAAGAGGTGTAGGAAAGAAGACGGGAGACAGGTCATCAAAGCACCGGCCATGCTTTATGGAGATACGAGTACGTGGAATCATTTCATCAATGATGGGGAGAAGGGACCATTGGGTCGAATACAGGACTTGCTGCTCCGACAGGAAACGGCGGAGGGCTGCAAGGATGTCAGTGCTGTGTTCCAGTACATCAGCCATTAAGCTTCAAGGCCGGTGGCGAATCATTTCTTGCAATCATCATTTGGGTAATGCATACTTTGGCTACAGCAATCCAACATGGATCTTTCAGTTGTGCAGAGTGTGAAATTTATTGTATGTTTGCATGTGATGGCTTTGCCAAGACGGAGCGGAGAATCCCCGGCCGACGACATCGTCATGCTGGGGAATGGCTCCAGAAAACCGTACAGTAAGTGAAGCATTGACTTTGGTCTATGTTGCCGATTTCTTCACGTAGAGGCCACGCGGCTTCGGCCATCCCATCCGGCTGACTCCCGGCTTCCACCGCCCAGCTACGGTCGCAACCTCGAAGTACCTAATCCGTATATCGAGCCCCAATTCGAACTGCCGCTTTACGCTTAGGCATACTATCCAACACCCACTTGAATCTTTGCCGAGGAATCCCTTCATACCGCCATCATGCCGCCTAAGGACCGTACCGCAGATATCAACGAGCTTCGTTTGAGGTCTCGACAGGAGTACCTTGCGAAGCGCGAAGTCGAGCAGCTTGCGCTACTACGAAGACAAGTTGCAGAAGAAGCAGAAGAAGAACGGACAAATCCGCGATTAACACAAGTCGAGCTTCGGGAATTTGCGCGAAATCGCGAGACCCTCAGGCTAGCGGAAGAGCGGGCAAAGATCGACGATGGACGAACCGGCTACATTCTGCCCGATGCGGACTACAGCAATAAAGTCGAAGTCTTGAACCGGAAGCAGAAGGAGGAATACATATCGGAGGTGCAACAATGGGAAAACGAGCAAACGGCAAAAGTAAAATCACAGATAAAACGGCCGGAGAGAGTGAACGAAGATGACTACGAATTCGTCTTCGACCAGGACAGCGCGATCAAATGGGTCACGGACGCAAAGAGTCGGATCGACCCGGAGAAGATGCAACTCCAGCAGATGCTGGATGCTGCAGAGCGGAAGGCAAAGACGATTGAGGAGACCAGGAAATCGTTACCTATGTACCAGTACCGGGAAGAGATTCTCGCCGCAATAGACGAGCATCAGTTCCTTGTGGTTGTTGCAGAAACCGGTAGCGGAAAGACCACTCAGCTGCCTCAATACTTGTATGAATCGAAACGCCTCGGGAGGGATAAAAAGCTCGCATGTACCCAGCCCAGACGAGTTGCTGCTATGTCCGTTGCCCAGCGTGTCTCCGATGAAATGGGTGTCCGCCTCGGCCAGGAGTGCGGTTACAGTATCCGTTTCGAAGACAAGACGAGCCCAAAAACCGTTATCAAGTATATGACCGACGGTATGCTGTTACGAGAAATGATGACGAATCCTTCTTTGGACGGCTACAACGCGGTTGTCATTGACGAAGCCCACGAACGCAGTGTGAACACCGACATATTGATGCCCCTCGTGAAGGACATTGCGCGAGCACGCCCAGAAATGCGGGTCATCATCAGTTCCGCTACATTGAACGCACAGGCATTCTCGGCTTACTTCGGTGATGCGCCCATCTTCAACGTTCCTGGACGACGCTTCCCTGTGGATATACACTACACGCCGCAACCAGAAGCAAACTATCTGAGTGCAGCTGTCACAACTATCTTCCAAATACACCTTTCACAAGGGCCGGGAGATATCCTTCTCTTTCTCACTGGACAAGACGAGATCGAGATGTGTGAGATGCAGCTGCAAGACACAGCGAGAAAGTTACGCGGCAAAGGTGGCGAGCTGATAGTATGCCCCATCTACGCCAACCTTCCCACAGACCTTCAGACCAAAGCGTTCATGGAGACGCCTCCCGGTGCAAGGAAAGTCGTCCTTGCAACGAATATTGCAGAGACCAGTATCACTATCGACGGAATCGCATATGTGATAGACCCTGGTTATGTCAAGGAGAACGTCTACAACGCGCGCACAGGCATGGAGTCTTTGGTTGTGACGCCATGCTCACGAGCTTCCGCCAACCAGCGAGCAGGTCGTGCAGGCCGTACCGGACCAGGAAAGGCATTTCGCTTATACACAAAACACGCCTACTACTCGGAGCTGGAAGCCAACACAACACCCGAGATCCAGCGCGTAAACCTCAACTCCACAGTCCTCCTCCTCAAATCCCTCGGCATAAATGACCTCATAAACTTCGACTTCATGGATCCCCCCGCCGCCGACACCCTCATCAAGAACCTCGAAAACCTGTACGCCCTCGCCGCGTTAGACGAAAAAGGCGCCCTCACAAAAATCGGCCGCCAAATGGCCGAATTCCCCGCCGACCCCTCCATGTCCAAAGCCATCCTCGCAGCCCACAACTACGGCTGCGTCGAAGAAGTTCTCTCCATCGTCGCCCTGCTCTCCGAATCCGCCTCCCTCTTCTTCCGTCCCAAAGACAAAAAGGTTCACGCCGACGCCGCCCGAAACCGCTTCATCGACAGAGAAGGCGACCACCTCACATACCTCAAAATCTGGAACGAATGGGTCGAAAACGACTACTCCCCGCAATGGTCCCAGTCCAATTTCCTACAACAACGCTCCCTCGTCCGCGCCCGTGACGTCCGCGACCAACTCGTCAAACTCTGCGATCGCGTCGAAGTCGAAGTCACGTCGTCACCGAACGACCACGTCAAGATCCGGAAAGCGATCCTGAGCGGCTATTTCCAGAATGCGGCGAGGTTGAACCGCGATGGCCAGAGCTATACGAGTTTGAATAATGCGCGTATGAGCGTGTATTTGCATCCTTCGAGTGTGTTGAGGGAGACACGGCCGAAGCTGGTATGTTTCCATGAGTTGGTGCTCACGAGTAAGGAGTATATGCGAAATGCGATGCCGATTGAGCCCGAGTGGTTGGTCGAGGTCGCGCCGCATATGTATAAGCAAGAGGATGTTGAGAAGTTGGGGGTTGGGAAGAAGATGCCGAAGAGTAGGGCGGTTTGATGGGATTAAGGGTGGGATGTAGAACATTATGAGATGATACCTCGTTGACATGTTTGAAGAATTTAAACACATTAGCAAAGCCTGAGAGTGTTCTGTCGCGGGAGGTGTGCATACGAGTTAGGACCTAGTACGAGGACAGGAGACACATCTTCTTGGGCATTCGCAAAAGCTAATCTCAAACGCAAGTACGGAAAAAAAGCCACGAGAAATACCCAATCCTTCTTCCAAAGTCTCTCAGCTTCCGACTCACGGTGATCAATCTGGATCACGGGGAACTACGCACACACTTTACCACATCCTGCTACAACTTCCAGCACTCGAAGTACTGAAATGTCATCTGGGCGACAATGCAGAATGACCATATAGAACGCTCGAGACATATTTCGATGTGGTGCTAGATCTCCCGTGTAAGTAATCATAAGCGCCATCATCGTCATCAAGATGACCAGCTGTCAAAGTCAACCCGCTCACGCTATAATAAACAGAACTCAAAGGCATCAAAGGCATTCTTATCCACATGTTCCTGTCAACAGAAATTACGATTGGAAAGATCTCGCGCGATATAAAGCTCGTCCGCACGTATTTTTGAGAGAAACTCATTCACTTTCTTTCGTCTCATCGCCCACATTCACTCATTTTTCAGGATGTTGTCCAACGAGGTCCCATTTATCAAACTCTCTCTCGTTTTGAAGTTACATATACGTCGGTAAACGTCCTAGTCATTACTCGGGGACATACACCCTAATAAATTTCGAAAAGGTACGTGTCGACGCATGACGCGCTACCTGCTTAGGCATTAGATATACTCTGCTCTTTCACGTTTGGTGTCCTCCTTTGGTCATCATCCGGCTCGGCGTGCGCTTGTTTTTGGTCCAGTCCACATGCATGGTACCGACAAACTCAATGTTCGGACTCCACTTCATATCTCCTGGGTACCAGACTTTTCGATTGTTCCAAGAGTTGGGATGCAGACATTTGTGGTAAATCCGTCCATTTTAGGCCCCCAAAAGAACATCGAGGATTTGTGGACTTCCTGTCAGAAGACTTCATGAATGTTTTTGAAGGGTTCCGTGAAGTCGTTTTTGGAGCGTCATGAAATTGGCTACCAGTGGCGTCTTACTTTGATATCAACATCTTAATTTCCGTCTACCACACTCACTCACACCATATCGTGTCGCCATACCAGTCGGGAGAAGGTGTAGACATTGGTCGAGGTTACGTTTCTTTTGGGTAGTGCGGAGCTCCCCATTAGGGTAGCAATCCTCGAAAAGGCATGAGATAGGTTTTCGAGAATCTATGGTCACATTCAAACGTTTTTTTTCAAATGCGCATATACACATGGCGTTTCTTTTTTCGATGAGTCTCTGGATGATGGAATTGGATTACGCAGCTTTCAGATGGTACTTTGAAAGAGAACACGACGTATAATTAATTTGCGAAGCTCCATACGTATGCGAGTCCAGTGTAACTTTGCACATGGCATTTTTGCAAGCTGCTTTCAGTGCTGTGAATTCTGCACATAAACTCTTGTTTGAAATTGGGAAGATGCAATGTGGCCATAGTTTGTTCTGCTGCCAATTTTTGCACAAAATGTGATTTATAAGAGTAAAGTATCTTTTATATGACTTGTCTTTCAAAGTAGGTTTGATCCTTCGATTACTACGCACTTTGGCAATTCTCGTTCTTCGAATTCTAGAAGGTGGCATAGCCCGCATCTTCATGCCAACTTTTCCTCTCCACCGGGTACGAGTAAACTTTAACGCTAAAGTCGCACGCCCATCGAGGGCCCGTAGAGAACTAATTCAAAGCCACGAAGTCATGCCATGGATGTAGGTTTCTTGGGACTGTATAGAGAGAGGAGAGTAGGTGATGGCAGAGCAATTTGGAATCAGCTCCAGTGTGTCAGAACTAGTTTTTCTTTTTACAAGTGTTTGGCTTGAGCAAGCGGGAGACATGAGAGGGTCATAGGCTTTGTTTGGGTTGCTACGGTGGGCCAGGTACAAGTCAAAACATGAGTGAGCGTAAAGTCCTTTTTTGATGAGATTTCTTATATTGTTTCGACATATAGAAAGACACCTCATCCGTTTGGTTGGTGATCTGGGCAAGTTTTGAGAGAAAGGGCAAAGACATGACCCTAGGTGAACGGACTTTTCAAAAGGTTGAAGAAGACAGAGAGCAGGAAATGGTCATTACGATCTTGCGTTCCTTGTTTTGACTCAAAACTCTGGGTTCTGAGAAAACCAATATACATGCAGCCGCTGGCGGATGAGTGACACAATTGAGGAGTCTCTTTTTTAGAGAGGGTCCTTCCCATGAGAAACTCGAATATCTTCTTAGGGCGATGTCATAAAGTACCATATGCGCTCAATTTCTCAATTTTGTTGAGATCACATCGCTAGACAAGCTGCGAAAATTTTCGCTAATTCAGAACAATAAGAAAGAAAATTTGCCTGAGTTTGGACCATATGGAAGTCGAAGAATATTCTCTGTTTTGTGATCCATGGATGTTATCAATGATAAATCGAGTGAAACACTGGACCAGAATATTGTATTATATCACAAACGAGCCCATCACATAGTTGACCGGCAAGGATGCTCGACATGCAATACTGAAGGCGTTTCTTGTGGCCCCCGTAGTAGTCATACAATATGTTCAAGAATTTCCGTTCCTGCGCCCGACAAGGGCGGACATGAAATCTCAGGCTGGTGTTTCGGGGACAGAGTGATAGAACGTAAATTGGTAAACAAGTTTTTTTTGGGACAGTGACTGAGCAAGAAAACGAAAATAATGCTTCTTATGGCCCATTTTGTACAATATCCATGCATTTTTGCGTAGATGTTTTCCGATCGCAATGTGCAGCAAAGTCACATTCATTCTCTGAGCCCGTATTTTGAAAAACAAATTCTGGACTCTCTACCAGAGAGGTGCAGAAAGAAAGCGCCTACATGAAGCACAGGCGATTAACCTCCAAAGTCAAGTAGGGGAAGGTACCAGAAGTCTAACCGTGCAGGAGCAACGTCGGTGCGTTCCTCGATGTTGGAGGAAGGTGCATGTATCTCGCACTTTGTTGCATGATATACCATAACTAAAGAAGTACAGATTCGACCACATGCGCATCTGCGTTTCATGTTTTGAAGGCGCTTCAGTGCTTTTCTGTGCATAACAAGTTGCAGATACCGAGAGGGAACTCAAAATTCCTGAAAGCGAACAGGCAACCACGCATACATAGCGGGTGCATGGACATGTGGAAATATAGGAAAGAGCGACGGCGAGGACATAAGTCGACCGGCACATGATTTCTGGACCATCCGAATGGCGGTTTTGAATTCGTTGAACGAAAGATCTACAGACTTTAATTTGCGAACATTCATTTCCGAGAAGATTGTTCCTCTTCGTAGTTTGGCAAGGAATATACTTATGTACAGAGCGGGCAAGGCTCAGAGACAGCTCCAAGCCCTTTTGCGGAATTGCCGGCGGAAGACTCCAAACATTAGCTCCCCTGACGCAGTGCCTCCCACCAACATCCTCACTCGTCCCCATACTCGATCGACCTGGGCCATCGGGATATGCCCCCTGCTTTCGATTCCCACCTCTACAGCTCCGCATGGCCACCGTCTCCCGCCTCCTCACCATCGCTATCTTAGCGCAAGGCCCGGATCGCACCGGACCACCCACCCACCGTCCAGGCTCCGTCTCCCACGCACCCCGCTCATGACATCAATCCCACGTTACCTCACCACCCTTCTAAACTTCTTCCAGACCACGGGTGGCAAGCCTGCTATATGTTCACCCAACCAACTTATATAAAAAAAAGATATGGCTGTCCGCTATCATGTCCACCCGCCACTGCCACTGCATACGACCCTCTCGACTCCTCATCGCTCCTTTCCGCGCGGTAGCCTATACTTTCGAAACCACGCTTGCAGCTTGTAGCGATTTGTGGTTATCGATCTGTTGTTTACCCAGAGACTCGTCAGCACGGAACCGATCACGACCCAATATGCCTGACTCTTCGACGTCCGCGGCGGAGAGGGAAACGTGGGTTTCGGGGGTGATGGAGGATCGGAGGAGAGATCATTCTATGGATTTTCTGGAGCGGGATTTGGGGGATTTGGAGTTTGGGAGGGAGCATTGGAGAGAAGAAAGAGGGACGATGAGGAAAGAAGCTAAACCGGACTTGGGAGTCTTTGAGTGGGAGAGAGAGAGGTTGGTGCATGGGAGTTGTGAGTGTGGGAGGGTGCCGAGGGGGTTGAGGAGTGGGTGTGAGGGGATGTGTAGGTTGTCCTTGTGTGGTTGGTTCAGCTGTATTTCGCTATGGTTTTACATGTTACAGGGCGATTTTTCGTTTCTTTTGTTTTGTGGATGTGGGAGAGATGAAGACTGACGTTGAACAGCAGAGAGCCTCGCGAAAACGGAACATAGGATGTATAATGTGGGATGTGAGGAACATCCACGTCTCGTATGCGTTCCCTTTTCCCTGATTCCCCCCCCTTCCACCCATAAACGTTTCTAATTTCTATAGATCGCATCCGTTGCTACCGCTCAGGGCTTCGAGTGGAATCAAGGTACTTCCCTCCCTTACCGCCGTACATACTCAGTGCTTCATACGAACTGACTCCACGCTAGATCTCTTCATCCCGGCATATCGAAGACGAGGATTCGACTGGGATGAGGAGTGTCGGTTGAGGAGAGAGAAGGTGGTGGAAGTGAAGGTGTCGGATGAGGAGAGGAGGGAGATGTTTGTGCAGTGAGTGGGGGTTCTGAGAAAAGAATTGAGTATAGATGTGTTGTTTGGCGTATAGAGGGGTATTGGGATTTAGGAGGCGCGGGATGGTGATGATGTTGGTACTTCGGTTTGCTGCAGGATGCCCCAGGATGGGGACATCCGCCTTCTCTGACTTTGGAATAAGATTAATAATTATCGTGGGTGAGAGGAAAGGTGAATGAATTATTGGTTGACTGCGAATTTCGGTTTGGATGTTGTCTAGAGTAAAGGTACATCTGTAAGTAAGGCTGTCCGCACGTGCCACGGCGCTATGCAAGGGTCGCCCATACTCCCGGGATCGCCAACAGTGGGACCAAAACAAACCACCGCAACAACCACCACATCATACACACCGACCACGCACCCTCCACCAGCCAACGACACCAATCTACACCCGCACATACCGTCAATAACAACCGCTTCAAACACCATCCAACAATCCCTCCCACCCACGCGCCTCAGCGCATCACCACAAACAACCTCACCACGCCACCAACCACCACGACCCGCACCCTCAATCCTCCCATCACACCCACCATGGACCCCTCACACCGAAAAATCGAGCTCCAATCCCTCCGCGACCTAACCTTCCTAACAACCTCCCTCCGCACGCACACCGCCCAAAAACTAGACACCCATCTCCCGCCCTCCCCGGACCCATCCGCCTCATACCCTCTACGAACCCGCACGTCCGAACTCCTCGACACATTCCTCGACGAAGTGCTCAAAGGCATGAGGGCGAATACCAGCATAAACGGGATCGCATTGACGTCGGATGCTGGGGGAGAAGGGGGTGCTGACGCACATGCTAACGCGCGTGTCGAAGAAGAAATCGAGTACGAGGATCTGGACTACAAACTGCAAGAACGATTACGCGTGCTTTTTGCGAAGAGGGAGAGGTTGGTCAAGAGTATTGCGGTGCATAGACGAGGGACTGCGAAGGCGGCTGCGGAGAGGTTTCGAGAGGGGTGGGAGAAAGAGGGACAAGAGTGGGAGGAGGCGAGGGGGGAGATGGAGAGACGGGTTGTTGAAGAGGCGAGGAGGAGTGGGGAGGGGTTGGATGTGCAGATGAAGAGGCTGGAGGAGGTGGAGGGGAGTTGGGAGAGGGTGGTGACGGGGTTGGCGGAGTTGCAGAGGGGGTTGCCGGAGACGAGGGCGAGGTTGGAGAGGGCCGGGGAGGTGGTGGGGTATCTTGGTGGGTGAGAAGGGGGTGGGTGGGAGTATCGGGCGTGTGGAATTGTGTTTTCTGGCGTTTAGGGGGTGTTTGGAGTGGTGCGTGGTGGGGTGTGGATATACCCAAGACATGGATATGAAGGTTTCTGAATCACTATTCTTACATACATGCGCCGCAATGAGGATATGCACTGCACGCATAAACAAACAAAGTTCGCCCAACGCCATCCGGGGGTATCTCAGCATCCAACATCCATCACATCCACTCTACCATTCCTCGCCCTCCAGCACCCGTATCACATCAACCACTCCCCTCCTCACTCACCATCAAAAACGCCTTCGGATCTACAGGCGGCGGTCCTAATTTCGCGCCACTATGCTTCGAGACCCACTCCCTCACCGCAGCCTTGTTTAGCACCATCTTCTTCCCCCCATCCTTCCCATCTGCTCTCTCCTCCAACACATCCATACTCTGTAACGTCGCGATGATATCTTCAGGTACGATATACGTTTCGTTCCGCAGATCCATGACTGTGATCGGTTTGTTATGTGATAGTTTTGGCGAGAGGATGACGCGGGCGAGGGTTTGGGACCAGTAGTGTGTGTACGCTTTATGCCCAAGTTCGGATAACGCTGTGCGGGTTGTCAGCGCTCTGTCACAACGATCCACAGGAAATATTGCGCGCGTATGTGTAAAGACGTACGTTTCTCAGGCCCTCCTAGCCTCCCCTCTCGTTTACTCAACTCGTAACTCGCGCCCATAAGCACCTGTCCGAACCCCTGTTTCTGCCATGGCGGAAACACTAATATACACGCCAGGTTATTGTTATCCCAGCTCATTTTCTCCTTCGAGAAGAAGCCGATGACTTGCGATATGCGTGGTTCTGGGGTAGTTTCAGAGGCCGGAGAGGGGCTTGTTGGTGTATTCACCGCCGGCGACGGCGCGTGCGAAATAAGCAGGTAGTAGAGGAACGTCGTGACGTCGTAGAATACGGACTTTGTATCTAGGAAGAGTTTTGCGAAGAGGGAGAGGTTTTGCGCGTATAACTACCACTCGTCAAAACCACCCACCAGGCATACTTTGGAAGTCAATGCAAAACACACCTTATCCCTCTCCCCATCAATCTCCCATAAACTCACATCGCCCCTCCTATACACCTCCGCGCCGGGCGGACATCCCGCAACCCTCCTCTCGCACACCCTCGCGTGTCCCAAGAACGGAATCAACTCTTTACAGTATTTGAAACACCATTGGCAGACGTATAGACGCTCGATTGAGCGCAGTTCGGCGGGGCGGCGTTCGGAGTGCCGTCGCTCGGTGGTATGTCGTTCGGCGGTGTGGCTGGTCAGGGTGTCGGGGTAGAAGGATGGATACCATGGGCGGATGAGCAGATTGCCGAAGACGACTTCTTGGATGTTGGGGGTTGTGGGGAGGGTGGTTGTCGTGGTGGGTTGTTTGCGTGCGGGGGAGGAGGCGGGGGCCCGGGGGGCCATGTGCGTGGTGTGGGTGAGAGGAAGTGTTGGGAACTTTAGGGTGAATTGGATCTGGTGGGGCGTGAGGGGTGCACGAGGAGCTTGACGCGTGGGCACGTGGATGGTCTGTGCGTTCAGGGTTCTTTACATGCAGGTTGCTAGAAAACCTCCAGCATAAAGTCCGGCTGACGTCATGTTACATTATCTCGGAACTAATCACTGTCCGCATTGCCATTCACACGATGTTGCTGGACTTGACGTTGGACATGCATAAGCCATCGTCTTTAGGCACCCAGATTCAACCTCCTTAAGCATTGGTTTCACCCTTCACCATCGTTCGTATGCCATCGCCAATGGACAGCGCCGAAGTTTCCCGTCGGACTTGCAAACAACCGGTCAACAATGGCATTGCCCTTTTCGGGCTCACCAGCTTGAGAAGACGCCTTTTGACCATCTGATTAGCGACCTGGATGCCTCACGATTCGACCCTCTCAAGCCACCAGTTACGGAGCAAAAGCAATCAGCAATGTTGACGGCAAGATCCGAGCCCTCACCGGATTTTGGTTCTGTCTTCGTTGCTCGATTGACGCCATTTCAGCCACTCAGCCTTCCTGAAGCGGGGTTGGTTCAGCCTGCGATGGTTCTTCGGTTCGTTCAGACGAGGCTGAGAGCCTAGATTCAGGATCCCATAGAAATCCAGCTGGACGCCATCTATAAAGAGGAGGATGGAGAACAGCATGGACTAAATCAATTTTCAAACATCCAACTTCAACAGTCCCATTCTGTGGCCCAGCACGATCAAGCTCCTGACTTCAGTCTCAACTGATCAACATGGCAGACATACCAGTCTTTCCCTGGGTTCCCGGCACCGACTTCCGCCCTCCTGTTATCGTCAACGTCCTCAGAGACTTTTGGGATGCACAAGCTGCCATCGACGCCAAAGCCGCGACCCTCAACTGGATCGGTGCAGTGAAAGGAGACATGCAGTCCGGAGGTGGTACCTACTTCAAAGAATATGAACACGCAACCATCTACTGCCCCCGCAATGCGGACCGCAAATATACCACGGCCTACGAAGTCCACGGCCACATTCGTGACCGCTACAAAGTCATCGGCGGCAGTCGCTCCGTCTTGGGTGCACCGTTGAGTGACGAGCTCACCAACGGCGACGGCACAGGCCGGCACTCCCGCTTCCAAAACGGCCTCATCTGCTGGTCCGCCGGGACCTACGCATTCGAGATCTACGGCCCCATTCTCGCGCGCTGGGACCACCACGGCGGCACTCGAGACTTCGGCCCCAACTCCTTTGGCTACCCGCTGTCTGGCGAAATCGACATTCCAGGCGGCCGCATGAACAGTTTCGAGCGCGGTCAGATCATCTTGCGCAATGGGACCGTCACCGAACAACGCTATCGAGACGCCCTGATTCAGTCTTACAACAACCAAGGCGGCATATCCTCTCGCCTCGGTCTCCCACTCGACCCCGCGATGCCCATCCATCGCTCCTCCTCCGCCATGTCCCTGAACTTCCGCGGCGGCGTCATCCTGATAAACCTCAACAGCCCCGACGTTCAAACCTACACCAACACGACCATCCGCGTCACCTTCACAGGGTTGGAATGCCAAGTCCGACAAGAGCGAAACGACGAGCTAATCGGTTGCGTGTCCGCCTTCGTCCAAGCCACCAAACAAATCCGCGCCCAAGAGTTCCCGCCGCAAGGCGAAGAAGAATGGAAACTCGGCCACGACCAACAACGCATCATGCCGGCCTACAGCATTCTGTACGAAGGACCACCCGCTGGGATCGTGCTCACCGCCTCGTTACTCGAAAACGACTCCGACATCAACGCCGGCGCTTGGGCGGACCAATTCGCTGCGTTCCATACTTCCGTGCGCGCAGACACCGTAGTCTCCCTGTACGATCGTCTGAGCAACAACGACGGTTCCGCGATCGAGGCGCCATTCAATCGCGAGCGCACCCCGATTGAAAATTACCAGCGAGGGATCCGAGAGGTCATGGATCCGGCGTTGCAGAATCATGTGGCTAGCTGGGGGGTCAGTTGCGATCACTATCCTACGAGATTGATTGTGGTGCCGTGGAATGGGTTCGAGAAAGAGAAGAAGTGGTTAAGGAGGGAGGATGATCCGCATACGGTGAGTTATACCGAGATGATTGTGTTGGATGCCAAGGATGCGGATGGGGATTTGGGGGTTTATGCGTTTTATTTCGATGTTGGTGTTGTTTGGACGTAGGGGAGACGTGGAAGCGTGAGAAAGAGTGTTATGCGTGGGTTGTTGGGGATTTCGGGTGTGGATATAGCTGTCGCTACCTACGGTGTTCCTTTCACTGAAATCTTCCGTTAATTTCCTTCGCGATTCCATCCAATGAAGCAGAGCCCATGGGTGTCACGAACACCCGCTCTTACTCCCTCAGGCTCGCGTGGTCGCTGGCTACGCAGTCAACAGGCGGCACTCATTCGTCAGTGAGACCTCTGTTTTCCATGCGTTTTGACCTACCCGCATCGCGGCCTCGATATATAAAAAGCCGCAAAATCGCTCCTGCGATACACGGAGTTAGGCAGGCACTCACTTCCCCATCTCCCACAGAAAGGCTCTTCTCGCACAACCAACCCCATCACAACGGCGACGGTGCAAAGTTCAAAGACACAAACACACCTCGCACAACACATCTTCCCAACCAAAAAAGTCCAAGGACATACATTAACTCTCTCTCCACCAAACCCTCTCCACACCATCTACATACATGCACGCACCCGCAACTACCAAAAGCACAAAACAAAACAGCATCAACAAAGACCTCATATCGTACAATTGGATATCGTAAACAAACTCTCAAAAAAAGAAACACTGCTAAAAGCACGCACATACACAGCAACAAAGCAAAGGACATAACGTAGGAACGCCCAAACACCTCCCGCGGACCCGCCGTCGAAGGAAAAAAAAAGAGAAAACTGCAAGGGCAGGAGTACTCGAAATTTAGAAAGAAAGGAACTAAGAATAGGGAAAGAAATATTAAACGAGGGTGTATAGTGATGGGATGGGAATGTAACTGCAAGGAAGAACAGGGGAAAAGAAAAAAGAACATATCGAGTTCCTCCATCGCAAGTCTTCATCCGGTTCGTGACTGGGTGAAAGACAGATACCATTACCGGTCGTTCCTATCGTTGTGTAAATCCTTCTCTTAACGTCGTTCATACAGCTTCGTGCTGGCTTGCGTTTTGTCGGCCATGTTGGTCTTCCATTTTGGTTCGGGTGTTACGCTCCGATACTCGGGTGCTGATGTATCATCCCAGGAGTGGAGCTCGCTCTACGGCCAGACCGTATTGATAATCTTTCAGTGAAGTCGAGATGGGTCTCGAGGGCGTGGCCGCCAAGATATCGACTGTTCAACCGCCATCGATCGATCCTCACCACCCCTTCTTCCTCGCAAACCTCTTATTGAGCAACACCAACACCTTACTCACATTAAACTGGACATACTCGAGATCCAAATCCTCCTGATTATCCTTCTGCATCTCGAGCAGATCATCCAGCTTAAGATCCAGCTCCAACAACCCACGATTCCGCCCCTTATAATGCAGCGAGATGACAAAAGTCCCCGGCAACGGGCTCGTAAAGTTGAAATAGATGTTCGCCCTTCGATTCTCCGGAACATTACTCCGTTGAATCACGCCCTCTTTCTCGAGCTGCTGGTGCGTGAACTTATACGGTCCGAGAACCTGGTGCTTCTGCTGCTTACGCGTCTTGCCTTCGGACTGGCTGCGCACGTTGTGGAGGTAGGATTTGTAGGTCTCAAGTTGCCCGACCAGGTAGGCGTTGTGGTCGCGGATGGTGCGGAAGACTTCTTCGAGCTTGCGCGACTCTTCGACGACTTTCTCTTTCATTGAGCCGAGATGGACGAGCTCTTGCTCGACTTCGTCGCGGAGGAGGGCGAAGCCGTCTTCTTTGTCGATGACGCCGAGTTCTTGGAGCTGGCTCAAGAGTTCCATGCTGCGGATTCCCTTCTTGACCATTACGGAGTCGTTCTTCGTGGTCGCCGCCGCTTCTGCGATTCGATCCAGGCGCAGCGGTCTCCGTATGATCGGACTGTTAGCGGGTAGTGAGCGGAGGATCATGACAAAAGTCGACTTTGCCTCCATGAAGAAGATCTCTTCCTGCGTGATGTCGAGGGCAGCTGTGAGGTCATCGAGAGGCGTCTCCCACTTGCTGAAGAGTGGCAGATTGATGGCGCGGTTCTCCTTGCGGGGCAGCTGGGCTGGGGCCGGCCCAAGCTCCTGAAGCAGTACGCCAAGATGCGAGCTCTCGTCTTTGATCTGTGAAGTGTTAGCTCTGTCGAACGGATGAGCTCTTTCACGTACCAGCTCCGGACCGTGCTTCTCCAGCAACGCGTGCATAGCATACACCTCGTTGAGGGAGATGGACAACTCAAGATCCTTCTTCGAGAGCGCAACGTAGTTGTCCATTTCCAAGGTATCGTAAAAGTCCTGGACTTCGCAGAGGTCGAGGAGGAACTGGTTCATGCGGTCCTTGTTTTGGTGGATAAACGGCTGCAAAGCCGCCATGTATGGCTCCTTTGCATACGAGGGCTTGTTGGCCAGATTCTGCAGCATCTTCGCGACGTATGTGAGAGTACGCTTCGGGTTCTCCGCCGGTGTAGCATCGATGAGCATGTAGGACCTCGGCGTAACGATGGCGGGATTGATGAAGCGGAGGAAGAAGAAGCCTCCGATAAGTGTGCAGATAATCTGGTCCTGCGCGTCAGGGTACTTCCTCCTCGTCAGACTCCTGATCTGTTTGCAGATCCATCGGATGCCATACGGCGTCTCTTCCAAGCCGTCGATAATGACCGTGAGGAAGTTGTTTGCAATCTCTCCCAGCATGTTCAATCGCGGCGCGATAATCTGCTGCACTGTCTTGTTCTCGGCGGCCTGCTCTGCAGTCACGCCTTTAACCAGGTCAGGCGGCAGCTTGCCCTCTTTCTCTTCAATCTCAGCGATCATCTTCTCGTACACTTTGAGAGGGTTGATCTCCAGATCCAGATCTCTCAGCTCAATGAGCGAGTTGATGCTTTCCGCCAAGACGGCCTTGAGGTAGCTCTGGCCAGGGCCTCTGCGGGTATATGTGGTCATCATGCGTGAAACCGGGGTGTTCGCCCGCAGCAATGAACTATAGTCAGGGGTGTTGTCGAATTGATATGTGAGAACCGACTATAGCTGTCGTCAGCAACGAAACATCGAATTCCCAGAACTACATACCTGAAACATGGTCAGGAGCAGATGCTCTTCGCGGCTCTCGTATTGGTTTCCGTAGATTGTGAACATGACCGTCTGCAGCAGAGATTCTATCTCTGACATGGAAACAAGGCGACAGAGGTGTGCGATGTGCTTCGGCTCGGACTGGAGGAGGAAGAGCAGGTTGCCGTACTTCTGCGTCTTCTCGTCGTTGGGGAAGAAACCTTCCTGCAGTTCAGCGGCTTCGTCGAGGTGGCTCGCGACTTCGTTTTGCTATGGCTTTGTAAGCTTGAGTCTCATGCAATGTCGAGATTGGCGCACCTCTTCCAACGCCATGCGGTTCTGGATTAGCAGAGCTATCCGAGAGTCTAGATAGCGCACGTCTTTCTCGAGCACGAAGTTCTTCTTCGATTGTGAAGAGATCTTGGCCTTCAACTCGCGGAGGACCTTCTGAGCTATGAAACAGTCAGCATTGGAAACCAAAAGCACGTGCAGGAGCCCGCGTACCTCGTGCTAGGTCGTCCTCAATCTCCAGCTCCTTGTCTTTCGCGGACATGGACAGATACAGCGCAGTCACCGACATGCGCTTTGACGCACGCGCCGAGCGCGTCCCGTCGTGTGAAGACATGGTGTTTTGTCGCGAGACCGGGATGAAGGAGGACGAGGAGGAGGTGGAAGCTCGCGAGGGAGCGTGCAGCATGGAGATGGCCATGTCGGACGGGCAGCGCGCGTTTTTGAAGTGTGAAAATCAGGTCTCAGTCGCAGAAAAGTGGCAGAGATGTAGTCGGGCGGAGGAATGCTGTCGTTGCACGAGGCGGGGTGGGGTGATTGGGCGCGGACAACAAAGAGCAATAGGGCTCAGGGACGGGTTGGTTGCACAGACGACGGCTAGACCCGCAGCCAGTCGGCGTTGGCTTTGTGCGTCTCTTGAGATTCAAGGCTCGGAGGGATTTTCCTTTGTGTGAGGCGAGCTGTGTGCCTGGCTGGTTCGATGTTGGGGGCCTCAGCTAGATTGCACCAGGGGTCGGGGGGTCCTCCGGTGCGTGGGGATATTGCGCGACGACCTGAGGCAGGCGCCGAAACACGCAGATGGCGCACCGGAGTCGAGCGCTGGCGCTAGGGGAAAGCTGTCTTGCTGGTCGGGTGAAAGGCGCAACGGGCGCGGATTGCTGCGCTCAAGCTGTGGTTGCGGAGACGGGCTGCGACATCCCAGAAGACAGGAGCCGAGATTTGCAGGCAGGCGGGACGAGCGGATTGGGCGTCGTTGTAAGAGCGAATGCGCAAGGGCAACGACGGACGGGTATTCGGCGACGAGAGCTGAAGATCTGGTGTGTGTGGGTGGGTGGTATGCAGAAGCAGAGGGAGAGACGACGGCGAGAGGGCGGGGGGATTAGACTGGGAACGCGGTGGTGTTTCAGGCACTTTTAGCACCGCCCACGCCACGACGACGCCCCAGCTGCCGCTCTGCACAGGGGGGGAAGGGAACCGCTCATCCAAAGCGCGGCCAGGCCCGACCGAGCAGTGATTTGCAGCCAAGCAGGGGGCGGCCGGTGCTCGTGGAGTGCGAATTTCTTGTCACCAACACGGCGCTGGCAGCAACACGGCATTGAAGCCACCAGTATATTCAATTATGTAACCTTGGAACACTTCTCATACGGAGAATCGAATAACTCTTGGAAGACAGACACATCCAAGGCTGCTGCTTTGTGTTCCTGAGACAACTGCACAGCCAAAGCGGAAAGGCGTGGATCCAAAAGGGGATTACCAGGGATAGGAGAGCTGTTCACTCTTGGCATAATAGACAGACGGACAGACATCGCAGCAATGCAGTCTGGTGCTCGTGTACTCATCAATTGTTTAACATGTAAGTGCCTTGATAGGATCAAAATAAACGACAACCAGGATGCATACAAAATTATTCGTAACATCGCAGCTCGGAGCTCCAATATCTGTGTCCCCGCCAACTCTGTCCCTGACCTCGATCCAGGAACGGCTCTTTAGCGCTTCACCCGCGCCCCAGTTCTCCGCACTTCCCCATCCGCTCAATACCAACCGCGCCATGAACGCCTGTGAACCTGTTCGCCGTACGCCCTCGGAAAGCGCACAACGCGCAAAACGACCCCTTCGCAGCATCTTTGCTCCACCTTTTTCCCCTTTCCCTCACATCCCCATTACCTCGCGCAATCATCACAAAATGCCATGCACATCATCCTTTGCGCGCAACCCGCAACCCGCAAACGCACCCACCCGCGAGTCATTCATGCCGTGACCCCCGCCAACAGTGCCATAACCCCAAAATAGCTATATCCACGCATTAGCCCCCGTCATCCCCAAAGCGGATATTTCAATAAAAATGCAACTCACATAGACGCGCACACAAACCACTCGCGAACCGTCAGCAGCCCCATCACCTCCGTCGAAGTCACCACCAACACCTCGCCACTGCCAATGAGCGAGAGGATGAACAGCCGGCCCAAGAGCCCGGGCACGATTGCGTAGGCCATTAGAGGCGCGATCGCTATTAGAGGCAGGCCAACGGCTGCTTGCTGGAGGTAGTAGGCGCGGTTGGCGACGGCGTTGCTGGCGGGGACGGGGACGGTGGGTCGGGGTTTAGAGAGGGCGAGGAGGTCGTGTTTGTTGTCGAGGAAGCGGGATTCGGCGGTCTCGATGGGTGTGTGTTGTTGGAGCCAGGAACGGTAGGATTCTATGTCGGCGGGACTGGCGGCGTCGAGGTTGGCTAACATGCCGCTGTAGGATGAGAGGGCTTGATCTGGTTCACGGTTAATGTTATCGGAGTTACATGATAATGGTAGCAGGCATACTGTACTGTCCCAACTTCACAAAGATGCGCCCGAGCAGCTCCGTCCGTTTATAATGTAGCTCGTTCCCGTAACGAGCATCAAGCCGCCTCGACGCTGGCTGCAGCTGGCCCGTCTCTCTCCGCGGTGTATACTGCGCAATACACTCATCGGCGGTCCGTAACTCCTCCTCCAACTCAGCAATTTCATCCTGAAGGTGTAGTAGAACACGGTGGTTGAGTTGCTCGAACTTGCGATACATGGGAACCACGCTCCCATCACCAACCCCAACCTTCTCGTTTTCTGAAAGCTGCGTCAGCTTATCAGCAAGCAGCTCATACCCTGCCAACGTCGTCTTCGGCTCAGACCCGCCTGGCTGGGGTAAGAACTGGGGCGCAAGCATGTTTGGATATACGGGCGGGGCTTGCACAATGCCATTGGGTGCAGCCACCGGATGGGCTGTCATCGAGTAACTGGCGTCTGTAGAGTACGGTGCTGTTACACCGTACGTGGAGGAGTAGTAGGACATCGGCGCGTGACCTGCCCATGCACCGGCAGGAGGAGCAGGCGGAGGAGGTGCCGGTCCATGGAAGTTCGGCGGCGAGGCGATTGGAGGTGCCTTCACGTCATACATGGGCATCGACATGTGCACGGTTGGCGAGATTCCACCCTCGAATCGAAAATCCCGGTGCGGTTTAGGTTGTAGGACGTGATCTCGAAGCTCCTGCTCTCGTTCACGGAGTCGTCTTACATGTGCATCTTCTTCGTGCGAGGCTTCTGGTAAGGCGGTGGGTTGAGCCATGCTTCGATGTAAGGCCAATTGTTGGGTCGGGAATTGGTCGGAGAAGGGGTTATCGTGAGTACTGCCCTGCTCCTGATCATCCTCACTGCCTTCCTGACTGTCGCTTTCATCATCGTTACTATCTGTTTCTTCGATTATCGCTTGTACAACAGGCCAGCTGTATTGAAGCTGAGAAGATTTCGGGGACTCGTGAGGGCTACCCGGTTCGATACATATTCCCGAGTCGCTGCGGATTCGTTCAGTTTTGTGCACGCGAACTTCGTGGCCGGGGTTATCTGCCCTTGGACTCTGTATGTGAGGAGGATAGTCGTCGAAGTCGTCCTCACTGGAAGACCGGGCGCCTCTGGGTGTAGAGTCGCTTTTTGCAGTCTCCGAATGTCCGGATTGGGGTTCAGGAGCCTGTTTGGTTCCAGTCTCTGCTGGTGGCTGTTGGGAGCCATCCTCATCCATATACTGGAAGACATCCGATGTGGCAGATTCCACGGGGTCCACTGCCCCAGACCCTTGCTTCTTCTTACGATTCTTATTCTTTCGACCCATTGTCCTTGCCGCTTCTATGTAAACGTCGCTGTACGACGCTCTCTTGATGGTTGCGTTACTTCCGCTCGAAGTACGAGAGTGTTTGCTCAAACCGGAACGGGTCGAAACGAGAGAATTATCCTGGGAATGGATCGGCGTAGAAACGCTCTCTCGTCTAGTGCTGTGTTTCAGTCTGGCAGGGCGCCGTTCCTGTATGTCATCTTCGACAGGGCGACGACGCTGACGACTCCGCACAGGACCGTCGGTAGAGCTGACAGTGGAACTCCTTGTGCTTCTCGTGGCCTTGTGCTCGGAGGATTCCAGTATACGATGGAGCTTTGACAGTGAGGCTACTCCGCCCTCTCTGCTGTTTGATGCGCTGTCACCGACGGCGAGCTTTGAAGGCAAGGATGAACTGGATGCGTCAATGCTTCTCGACGAAGTTCGTCCTTCTTTGGCTGTCCGGATTCTTCTGTTGCCAGGATCAGTCCATTGCGGGGATCTCAACCGGGCGTGTTCTGTTGAGCCGGCCTTGGCCTGCAGGGAACGACGACGTGAAGCAGAGCCTCTTGATGAAATGGAGGAGCAGGTGGTGATGCCCTCGTATAGATCCGTAGTTCTCTGTGCCAGACCTGGATAGCCAAAGTATGGTTGTGAATGAGGTCGTTGACCTTCCGAGAAGTGTGCGTGGGGTGTCTGCTGCACTCTACTATTAGACAAAATACGGAAGAAGGATAATTGGAAGTGAGATTCCAGCCTAGTCATCCACGCACCATTATATGCAGCTCGCAGAACCCTGGCTAATACGTAGCCGCGCTTTGCGTCAATGAATCTGGAACCGGGGGCGGGGCCTCAGAGGTGCGAAGGCTGACGGGAACAAGATTGTGACACAACGTGGGATCTGTTGCATGCTGGAGGCTGTTCAAAGCATACGTTGTGCGACGAGAGAGGCTGGCGCATGGATGCAGACGATCTTTGATTAGGATTCACGCAGTTCGAGTGGTTCTTGACGTGTCACATGGTGGGGTGTAGATGCGGAGTGCCGTAACAGGTTCGAACCCGAGACATGTGGTCGAAGGGATGGGATTCGATGGGGAAGCGGGTAGCAACATGGCAGATAACGAGGATGCAGCAGACGCCAAAGGTGTGGCCCGGCCAGTTGTCGGGTGGTGCCAGCAAGACTCCAGGACAAAGTGGTGAGGCGGGAGGGGCAGCATGGAGACGAGCCAATCAGCCAGCGCCACTGTCTTCTGTCCGATCTTCCGGTCCCGCATCTGATGGGATGTTGATCAGCTCACTGCATGTTTCTGCAGTCGGTGTTCAAGCAGGCGGGTGTTGTGTCGATGGAGGATCTGTGTGCAGCATCTCGCTATTCCGGAAATGGCAGCATGGTGCAGCGTTGCGAAATTGTCGTTGCCATTTACAACATGTTGAGAATCCGCTCAATTCGAATATAACTAACTCATGGATATATGCGTGTAAGAAGAATCATAGCACTCAAGCGCTCATCTGCACTTCACAGAAGGGTATCGCCAAGCGCGCATCTCACAATGCTCACACCCGTCCTGACCGTGTCCGCAGCACCGTGCTCGTCCAGGCTGGGGTTGACTTCGACGAGGTCCACGGCCACCAACGACCCCGTCTCAGCAACGCACTCAGCGATGAAGTCACCCTCGCGCAGAGTCAAGCCGCCGCGGACGGCAGTTCCGGTGCTGGGCGCGAACTGAGGATCGAGAGCATCGATGTCAAATGACAGGTGGATGGGAGTGTCACTACCAATCCATCCCAATGCCATATCCATGACTTTGCCAATGCCGTGCCTAGCATATAATCAGCAACATTTCTTAGTACTATTGTTGCGTATGTTCACCTGTCGATGTCGTGCATGGTGAAAACCTTGACGCCGTTCTCCCTTAGGATCTTCTTCTCTCCGTTGTCAATATCGCGCAGTCCGATGTAGACGAGCTTCTTGAGGTTGAGCATATGGTGGGGCTTCAACCAGCCAAAAGTCTCCTCGTTGTCATCCTTGGCCAGCCCAGTCAAGAATGCGACGGGCATGCCGTGGATGTTACCGCTGTCTGAAGTCTCCGGGGTGTTGATGTCTGCATGTGCATCGACCCAGATAACCGCCAGTTCTCGGCCCATGCGCTCACGGATGGCCCTCGCCGACCCGGAAATGGTGCCAATGGCAATGGAATGGTCTCCGCCCAGCGTCAGGACAAGCTTCTCCTGCATGGCGTACTTGTAGACCTGCTCGCTGACCTCCTTGGTGACTGCACTGCAAAATTTAGGCCGCTTCATGTTGCGGTATGGCGGATCGTCTGCGGGGAGCATCTCGGAGAAGTTGTGCACCTGGCCGTCGTAGGACACATTGTAGTCAAGGTCCTCCTCCAACTGCTTGATCAGACCCGCCTCGACCAGGGCCATAGGAGCCGCATCGACACCTGGCTTGGGCTGACCACCGCTGAAACCGACGGCTACCACGCCCAAATCTTGGGCGTTCGGGAGGAACTTGGGCTGCTTTGAAGGTGCGGACGTCATCTTGGGCTGATTGCGAGACTCGTCTGCGTCGTCGGCTTCTAAAGAATGATGCTCTTTGTTCTCTCGAGATACTTGCGGGAGTCAGTCAAATGCTCGTAAGTAGGGAGGCGCGGACGGGGAGAGAGTCCAAGGGCGAGGCAGTACTCTTGATGACTCTTGCTTCTCACTCACATTCAGCTCCCTACGTAACCGGGTGGTGAGCAGCTGCAGGCTTCGCGGCTATACTCTGCAGTACGAGGCAGGTTCAAGGTCCAAAGTCCGGGAGTTGGAATGCAGGATTCGGAAGAGGCCAGCTGGCGGGGTTTTGTATGAGCTCGGCCATGGCCCGTCTTAGGTAATTGGTGCTGGCGAGAAAAATCTTCCACCGCGAATACTTGTACTTAACGGATTAGCAGACGTTTGTTCCCTTAAGTACAGGATTTGGCGACCTTTGATCGGACCCCACTTGGAGAGAGTTGGCAGATGGGAACCGCTGCATCGCCGCCAGCTCCGATCGAGCCTAGCGCAACGGTTAAGCATCGTGGCGTCATGCCTGTTCAGGGAGGTCAACCTCCAAAACCATCCATGGATCGACACGGCAAACATCACCGAAATGCCCTCACTTCGCTTTTGGGCTATGAGACCGCTCTTATGAAGAACGGTGCTTGAAGTCTCTGCCTTGTATCGCCTGGAGGAAACCGTTGCGCGACTGATGTGATGTTTCACGCGAGAAGACATGTAAACTGTGCTCAGGTACGTGCATTCAATCATCCATCACTGCATTGATCCCGACAGCTAACGGAGGCAGATTTTTTGGTTACAGTCAGAGAAGATTTCAGATAACTGCAGGTGCATTGTACATTCGCTGTTACACCTTCATGGAACGATGGCACCCTACACGTGTCTGTTACCCGCCGGGGCACTGCAACCGCTCAAAAGTGGCCGATACGAGGACCGGGGCGCATGCACTGTTCCCGCCTGAATGACCAGCCAGGAAACAGATCGTCGGGTTCGCAACGTGCACCATGTCTTCAAATCCTCAAAAAATCGATGTCCATAAGGTACTCCCGCATGTACACTTCGACGGCGGACCGCATGTCAGCGTCAGCGATGTCGATTGCAAATCTGTGGCATCACTGATCTAATGATGGAAGCGCTGGGGCGCTGCAGCTTTTCGACTGTGGCCAAACATTGAGGCGCATGGATTTTGCGAGCGAGGCCTAAGGTGTCATCGTCATACACTGTGAAGCCATATCTGACCCTTCGCTGCTCTGTCTTTGCTGCTGTACCAAAAGTCACCTCCAAGCCGGCCCTTCCTTTGCACCGAGTGAGCAAGTCAACCTGTAAAACCCATTCAATCGTCAGTTACCTTCACCATGTGGCTGTTCCGCGCCGCACCGCCTCCTTCTAATCAACTTGTTTTTGACACGCACATCGGAGCATATACGCTTCATGACGCCAAGATACCCCAGGATTTCAGAAAGGCAGGAGCAAAAGCGGACCTTCTGGCTGCTTGCTATCGGATATTTCGTTCTCTCGCTCAGGGTACGGAGACGAGCGTCTATCTCGTTCGAGGTCAGGAGAAAACGACGAGTGTCGAACAGGAGCTCAAAAATTTCTGGAACAACCCTGGCTGGGACGTTCGCTCCATTCCTGATCCTCGAACCATCAACGAAGATGATCCGATCCGGCTCGCCTTTCTTTCCGCCATAGTTCGGTTCATCCTGATCTATATGAATACCATGGTGGATGATATTGTAGCAAGGGGATTTCGGAGAAAGAAGGAATACGAGCAGTTACCACCGTGGGCACACTACCTCGAACGCCTCCCTAAAGGATATGAATGTCACATACTGAATCCTCGGCTTCCCAATAAAAGGGTCCAGGCGAAGTTAACGGATGATGAGAGCTGGAGGCTATTCGGGGCCGTCAACATCCTCGTACGAAGATCCAGCCTTATCCCTGAAAACTCCATCCATGAGGTCGAATGTCTCGACAGCACACCGCGGGATCTCCCACGTCCAGCCATTTGCGGAAACCCAGCCATTCTAGATCCGCAACAACCTCCGCAACAACCTCCACAACAACCTCCACAACAACCTCCACAACAACCTCCAC